>QJPP01003738.1:0-217632 GCA_003996215.1 Jaltomata sinuosa
TGGCCTCACATGTGGTTCTGTTGATTTCCCTCTGGGCTAGTTCCTGTGTACCTTTCGTTGATTTCTGTGACTTCTTGCTTCTATTCTGTCTGTTACTATGCTTTTATCTTATATGTGCCTAGTCAGCCTATGATACCTACTGGGTACCTTATGCTTCGCATTTGGTGCTCACCCTACCCCCTGCATCTTTGGGTGCAGATCCTAGTGTGGGCCTTCGCCGTTAGATCGCTGTGATTCGTGCTTGGAGATCTGTTGGGGACTACTTCAGTCTGAGGGTGAGCTCTTGGCGATCAGAGCTTAGCTTTAGCTTATCTTTTGCTTCATGTACTCTATTACCATTTAGAGACATCTGTATATATTGTTTTGGATCGTTTGCACTCCATGTATGTAGTTTTGGCTCTATACTATGATACCAGGTCTTGGGGTTTGGTTTAGTTTCCGCATATGTATATATTTATATCCCTTTTATCTATTCTCTTCGTCTTGTTCCCATATTTGATAGATAGTAGCCCATTACCAACTGTCCTGGGCTACGGGGATTGGTTCACCTACCGGGGGTTGTAGGTGCCATCATGACCAAGAAATTGGGTTGTGACATTAGCCTATGTCTTTTATTATTCCTCATTCACCTCCCCTAAAGAGGAAAGCACTTCATCAACTCCAAGTTTCAAGCTCCATAGCAAGGGATTCAATTCCAAGTCTCCATTCATCTCATTCTTAGTTAGGATAGCTTCAATTCAGGTATGTGGGTATTCAATAAGGGGATTCTTCCACCCATACGCCTAAAACCTCAATTCTTCTAAATTGAATTTATGAATTTCAAGTTAGGGTTCTTACCCAATTCTCATGGGGTTTTCTATTAAGTATTTTCTCATGATTCCTCAATAAATTCTAAGTTTAATTTCATGATCTACATGGGTTTTAAAAATGATTTTCTATGTTATGATTTGAAGGCTAACCCTAGCCTAATTTTGCATGCATAACTTGATTTAATGAAAATTGCATGCATTGATATAATGATCTCAAGTACATTATGAAATTGAATGCCTAATTCTTCAAGCCATGAATTTAGAAAGAAAAGTGAATTATGGCTATGCTAAGCTTGAAGACTCATGATTTGAATTTGCATGATATTAGATATGTCCTTATGCTTTTCAAATAGATTTGGTATTGAGTATACCACTAGTATGATATGAGCTATATGTATATTTTTGGAGTAGTATTTAGCACTGAGCGATGAGGGTTCTAGACAACCCAAGTCCAAAAATATGTTGCCAACATAGATCATGTATCACCCGATGGGCTTATGAAAGTGGTTCCACTCTATGACATTATGGTGCCCTTGCCTTAGTGGGGCATAGGGCAGCTTTGCCAACTAGGGTTATATAGTTGGATTATGGTGCTCCATACCATGACAGGGTTTGAAGCAGCTTTGCTAACTAGGGTTATATAGTTAGATTCCATGTAGCTCACATGGTCTACTATCGGTTATAAGAAACTCTCGTATGAATATTTTCAAGTTTCCTAAGATCCATGATATCTTATTTTGAGGTTTGACTTCTATCTCATGCTTAATACTCAAACTATGATATTTGCTTATGACATCTCTTATTATGCATGAACTCAGTTTCTAATATGCTTTAAGTATGCTTTTATCATATTTATGCATATCTCAAATATTCAGTACATCTAATAATACTGACACATATTTTACGCCGCATCCTTTTGATAATGCAGATTCAGGCTCCTTTTCTCCGGCTAGTGGCTAAACATTGCCAGTTACTCCAATTTGCTTGGTGAGTCCTCATCATTCAAGGGACATAGCTATTCTAGTTACTTTTGTGTCTTTTCTTTGGATTTCTGAGTTAGTTGGGGTCTTTTCCTAGCAACTCCTTATGTCAGTTAAAGGCTTCAGACATAACTAGATAGTTGTATTCTGTATTCTGGATTTGGTATTCTTAGACCTTTATCTTATATAAACATGGTTGCCTATTTCTACTAGTTATGCTTCCTCTGTATTTCTTCGTGTATGCTTAAGTTATGCTATGACCAAGGGTTAACTTGGGGCACTTGTGGTCCCAGGTCCCGTGTTACGTCTAGGGGATAGCCTCGGGGCGTGACAAACTTGGTACTTTTGGGGTGAGTATAAGAGTACTTAATATGACATGAAATATGTTTTACAAGGTATTCTAATAGTACAATGGACATATATCAAGTTTTGAAGTCAAGCAAGTTGTGAAATAAAAGTCGAATAAAATTATTGTAAGTTACTTGGAGAAATTCTCTGAAATTTGGGACAAATTTCGTGGAGATTTTTTCCCAATATATAAAGAGTTAAAGGACCCCCTACCTACCAAATTGAAGGTCTACGAGTCTAATTTTCAATGCATAAGAACTTTTGTCACACTTTAGGATAGAGAGATATTCATATTTTTGTGAGACTGGACAAGTAGACACTTGAAGTGGGCCAAAGGTCAGTGGAGGGATATATATAATCACTTTTCCATCAGTTCTTATTCATTTTTTTTACGTGTCAGCTCAGAAAAGTCATAGAAGCTTCGCAAAATACTCCATAGATCCTTTTTATCTTATCTCGGAAGCTTTATGAAAGTTGCTCTATGTTGCGAGCTCTTTATTTTGGTATAGTTTGCCCCATCAATTTTGTGGTATATATTTTAGGGTGTTGTGGAAGAAGAGTATTTTCCCTATAGAGTGTTCTTTGTGCTATTCAAAGGGTGTATATCGAGGTAAGAATGTTATTTTATTGGTTTATAGCTACTTTAGACCTCGAGTTGTATTTTATGGCAGAAATTCATAAATTTTATTGGATTGTCACTGTGCCTTATATTCTTGTGTGTTTATTGAGCTCCTGCCATGTTGTAGTATCTTGTGATTTTCAAAAGGACTCTCCCAAAAGAGGTGGTAATGATCACCAAGCAAAACAATAAGTACCCAACTGATGTCGGGGTCAAATTCACGGAGATTGGTATGATGACTTGCCACTATATGTCGACAATCAATTCACTAGAGTTAGAAAAATGCTCAAACAAGAAAAGTAAAATTGTGGGGAAAAGGCTTGGGAAATCAAAATTCTAATTATCACAACTTCATGAAGTAAACACAAGTGTTTCAATCAAGAGAGGAAGCCTAGGGGTGTGCTTTCAATGGGGTCATACAATGGGATAGGGATTGATTATTCAAGCAATATTTCAATTATTAGTTTGGGTAACTTGGTTTAAGCTATACTTAGTAGTTTTTCAACCTACTAAATATATTTACTATGGTCTTATTTCAAGCCCCATATTTTTGACATCAGACCAACCAATTAATGCTTAGGTGAATCAAACTATCTCTAGATTTTACCCTTAGATGGAAATTTCCTAAAATGAAGTTATTTCAAGCCTCAATTTATGATGAAAATCTCAAATTCCCACTATCGCATTCTTATCCAATTGAACAGCTCCTCTTCCAAGCAAGAACATAATTAATAAATTAAATCAATGTTTGAAACCATCAATTTTGTAATTAAAATATGAAGAATTTAATACACCCATACTCCATAATCAGTTATAAGCACAAATAATCAACAACCATTCTCAAATTCAAACACACATCATATATACACCACTAAAAATGAGTTTAGCTACTCATATTGAAGGAATAAAAGAAGATAACAATTCGGTTTTCCAAAAGTCCATTTATTCTGCAAGCTAAATTCAAATTCCAAGCTCAAAATCTTAAAAATGGAATTTTTCACTAGAGAAGAAGAAGAGAAAAATTGTACTCTATCAACTATATTCCTTGGGAAAGTATAAATTGTTGTATATCTTTGGTACAAATCCAAAAAAGGGTTTTAGAACCCTCCCAAATGCGTCATACATAATTGGACAAAATTGCCCTTAAGGGCATGTGAGAAACAAGGGGCAAAAGGCACCTGCAACCACTTTTTGGGACTTGAAGCTCGCAGTTCCCGGTCTCCCGGGCAATGATTTACAATTACTTGCGATGTCGGGTGCAGAGGAAGGGGTGATCACCCTTGGAGATGTTCGGCTTGCATATGGCTAGTTGCTCAAGTAGTGTTTGGACTCTCGTGTGTGTTGGCACCTGTGAAACGCAGCTGCTCTCTTGTTGCTTGCATGTCCCCTCACCCATATTAGTAGATACTTGCCCTTTTGATCATCTATGTACCTTAGCTTCTATTTTAAGCTCTTTCGGTTAAAATCCTTTTCTTCCTTCAATTGACCAAGAGTACCTCTATTTAAAAAAATAAAGGCAATAATTATCTCTAAATCGCATCAAATCATGGCAATAATTAGTGAATAAACGCTCCATAAGTTGGTAGATTACCAACTTATCAAACCCCCAAAATTGAACTATTATTTGTCCTCAAGCAAGACACACACAAGGTAAGGATTGAAATAGAATCACAGAACACAAGGGCTGTATAAAAGAGTATATCAACTCAAAACCTCAAGAAAATAATTAATAAAAGATTCAAAACAAGGGTGCTCAACCCAATTGGTATCACCATAATTTTAAGGCAAGTACACATTTCAAACATGGTTCGTGGTTTGATCCACGAGCCGTAGATGGCTCTAGTGGTTATTGTCTATCATTTTGATAGACAAACACATTTAAGTAAAACAATGATAATATTTTACTCCAAACTCGTATTAATGCACGGTCAGTGGCATTGGAAAGAAGACTCGAAGATATTTAATTTAGTGGGTACTAGGTCACCTAAATCTTCAATTATAGGAGTTATGATCATTTGAATTTTACCCATGAAAAAACCTTACACTAAAACTCAATCGGTTAAGAAACTTTCAACTCAACTTTGAGCTAGAAGTTCTTTATGAACCTAAGTCATATCTAATACACATCCAAAACATAAGAATAGGTCTTAATACTTATATGTATAGAAAATTTATCTAGTTCATGTCTAACAACATATGAAGAATGGTTCAAATCTTGGCTTAGGATTTCAGGGGTGTTGCAATATCTCCCCCTTGGGATCATTCATCCTCGAATGAAAACTACTAAGTTGAGATTGTAGGAGGAAAGGTTGCAATCCCATCAACTGACTTCTAAGAGCTGAAGTATTTCATGGTAACTGATTTCTGACTAAAATATAAACTGAGATGAATTCATGGGGAATGTATGCATGCGAAGAGCATAAGCATAACTAATGGGACATGAAACTGAATACCTTACATGATAACTGGTCAGGATTAAGTGTAGGGACTCAACTGAGACTCATAAAGAATGAGCACATTCTTAGAAATTGTAGTTAACTGAAAAGGACATCAAATTTGAAGGGGTAACTATATGAGAAAACCATTCTCTTATAAACTGAACTTACTACCTTTGACTGAACTGGATGTTGGGCCTTATAGCCTTAGGAATGATTATTGATAGGTCTAAAATAATCTGATATGAAGAATCTAGTATTCTTACAAGCAGAAGCTACTGGACCTAAGATATGAGCACTCTGGGCAGGGAGTAAGAACAAGACTATTCTTGCCTTAAATAGTACGGTTGACAACTTTTAATCTTAGAAACACTTTTTAACTACACTAACTCCTCTGAATACTAAGGTCTGAGTCTAACTACTTGCTTCCACTATGTTCAAGCCTATCTTGACTAAATATCTTACATCTAGAGTTACCTTCCAAGAATGGTATTCCTTGTTATCACTAAATCAACTAACCTTGAGCTTTAATCAATGGGTCACTAGTCGCACAAAGCTAAGGCCCCCATGTACCTCATCCTGACATTAAAGCCTATCACTATGATCGCCTTATGGCTTCTTTGTATTTTACACTATCCAAGACTTTTCCTCTCTTCCCTAGCATATCTAGGAGTTGTAACTTTGAAGAACTTCTACAAAGAGACATACCAAAATTTCTCATCTAACTATTTCACATAAATGATCCTCACCTCACTTTTCATCCATGCTTATAACCTACTACTTCCCATCTAGGCTACTACTTAGCTTCCTCCACTAACATCTATGACAATACAAGCTAATATCACTGAGGGAATATGGTGGGAGCATGAGCATTATGAATGATGGAATATTGATCGGTCTTGACTTACACTTAGCTTGATCTAGCCACTCAAGGTGGGGTTTGAGAAGTCAAGTGAAAGGGCATGAGTGTCTCACATCTTGGACATACCAAGCATGGTTAGAGTAAGGAAATCACAAGCATGAATAATTCGATAATTCTAGTATGAGCTTATACAACGTAGCATGATTTCATTAGCCATTAAGGCATGTCTAAGGACTGAGTATATAGAGGTTAGCATAGGGTGAGACATGATTTTACATATATAACAAGTATCATGGCGCAAAGCTGGAATTTGTAGAATCATAGAGTGAGATTGGAATCGCTGTCTGGAGTAATTTTTGTTTGTTATAGGAATTGAGTAAGGGTGTGAATCTGCATGGAGTCTGTGAGTTTGAATTAAGAGCAGGGCATTGAGACATAAGACATGAATAGGGTGTTGTAATGACAGAAGTATACTGAAGATGCAAGGATAGAAATAAGTCTTTGCATCCACCCCCTAACTTTATTCTAACACTCATCACCATTACTACAAGAGTCTCACAAATCTGACTGATTCTAAATCCGACCATCTCCCTCTTAGATCAATGCTACCTTTCTAAGTCTGTGGACCTCTCACTAACCTATAAACTTAACTATGATCATTTAATCCTAATAGAACATCCATTATTCCAGAATCTAGTATTAATATTCACTTTCTTCTATAGTCTAAGGCTCTCCTTCACCTAAAAGTCTAGTCCTCAATTTTTTTTTATCTCATATAGGGGCTATACATACCACACTCATAACTGCCAACCTATCCCTCACAATGACAGGTAAAGCTTACATGGTTCTAACTCCCAAAGCCCTCTCTTTCTACTTCCCACCAAACTAAATATGTCAAAGTCTATACCGAGAGGCTCAAAATCATCTATCCTTCTCTGGCCCACACACACACATATATATATATAAATATCATGCCTACACATTCAGACTTGCTGCAACTTATCTCTTAAACTCTTGCATACACTATACCAAGCCTACCAGAAAAATACCACAAAACTATCATTCTCACTCTCATACTATCATCCTTTCGTTCACATCCTATACTTGGTCTATACTAGAACAACAACTTACCACTCTTTAGTCCACACCAAGGGATGTACTATCCCATTTTCTATCTAATAAAACACAACTCTAGATACATACTCCAATCAACTATTATTCTCCCGTCTGGGCTACTATACTTCTGACTTTATATTTCTGGCTCTAGGTTCATTCTACAACTAATGGCATACAACACAACATATGTCAGGTGGCAGTACTACCCAAGGATCTAGGTACACACTTTCTCCTATTACAAAACAATTGGTAACAAGATTCTGGAAGAGCATCTGAGAGCACCTCACTGATAGATAATCTAAGATTTACTACTTATGGCACCTCATATATGAGGTATAGCGAGCGGGACTAGGAAGAACGCATAAATTTGGAGGATAAATAGAGTTAAACTCTATCACACGATAAAGAACATGAAAGAAGTAAAGTTTTCCTACAAACGTCTCATAGCCTCTCCCTCATAAGTGTGGTGCGCTTCACACCCATAAAAAAGACTCTACTTAATGTGGCTTTCGGACAACCTAGGACTCTTGAACCTAATGCTCTTACAACAAGTTTGTCACACCCTGAGGCTACCCCTTGACATAACATAGGAACTGAAACCACAAGTGAACCCACGCTAACTCTTGACCTTAGCATGACTTAAACTTAAATAGCATTAATACTTAGTGAAAGCTTTAAGAGAAGCAATGAGAAAGTTAATACGTTGTATAAATAAAATTCTAAGAATGATAATCGGAATACAATTGAATGTCTGACTTTATGTCTGAAAGCCTCTACTACTAACGAGTTATTGGGACAAGTCTCCAGCTAAATCTAATTACTGAAAAGGGAATAAACAAACTAAAATACTGAAATGATGCTAAACTCCAAGTCCTCGAATGAGGAGGACTCACCAAGCTGGCTGGATGTGCTGCTGATCTACTAGCCATGAGTATGGGAATGAGCTACAAAATCTACATCATAATAGGTTGTAGCACAAAGAAGTATGCAGTTAGTACTATGGAATGTACTGAGTATGCAAGCTTATGCAAAAATCATGATAAAAACATGCTTGAAAACATACTTAAAAGTGAAATCATGCATTAGTAGGAGAAATCATAGTATAAGGACTTCAAGTGAAATCAAAAGTAAAAATCATAGTTTAAGCATAAATCATAAAGCAATGATTAAAGCTTGAAAAATGAATATCATATAACTTAGTAGCTTAAAATCATTCTTGCAGGAGTTTCTCTTAACCAAAAGTAAACCATGTTGAGAACTATGGAGTCCACTGTTATACACCTACACCGAAAAAGGTTTTCCCAACCGGCCAAGGTTAGAACTATGTTCGTAAGGATCCTGTCTTAAAGCCACACAAGGTAACCTACGGTGACAACATAGTTTTGGAGTTGTGTTATCTAGAAACTTCATCGCTCAGTGCTACATGTTACTCCCAAAACAAATGATAGTGCTCACATACATGCAACATATCTAGATGTCAAAACTTTTTCAAAGCCATATTGGAAAACCCAGATCGTCATACTACTCACAAACCTTGGTTTTGAAAAATAGTTCATGAGCATTGATGGTACATGGGGATGTCATGACTTCCATAATAGATCATATCTTAAAAGCTTGCATGACACTATTTCAAATACATAATATTATATAATTTCATAAAACAGGAACTAGGCATGCAAATACTTGAAATTCAGGAGGTCATGCTATCAAAATAGGCCAATTTGCTTAAATCAAACCATGCATGCAAAATTGGACTAGGTTTAACCTTCAAATCATGAGATAGGAATCCATTTATTAAAACCCATATAAAATCATGCAATTTAGAATTAGATTTCATAGAAGAATCATAAGAACCCTAACTTGAATTCATAAAAATCAATTTGAAGGATTGGGTTTTAGGCATAATGGTGGAAGAAATCCCTTATTGAATACCTACATACCTGATCTTGAAACTTTCTTAACCTAGATCTTGGGGATGGAGACTAGAAGATGGAACCCTAACTTGAAGCTTGGGAGAATTGGATGTATTTTCTTCTCTTAGAACTTGATTGAGAGAATGGAAGAAAACTTAGGCTAAGTGGGAATAAAAATCCTTCTAATTTTCCCAAAATAACTTAACGAAGTAGTTAAAAGATTGGGAAATTACAAAAATACCCCTGTGAAAAGAGTCTGAATGACTGCTAAAAATTTCGTCATAAGATTCCACGGACACGACTCATGGTCCTTGGAATGAACAATGGTCTGTGGGTAGAGGTAGTGGTTCTCAGACCACTTTTTAGGCCTCTGGACTGATTTCCATGAGGGGAATCCATGATTCATTGTTTCATCCATGACCCGTGGATCAACCTCATGAATTTCAAGCCAAATATTGATCTGCAGGTTAAATTTCACGAACTCAAACCATGGGTCGGGGTTTGATCCACCAGCCGTAGATGGCTCTCGTGGCTACTGTCTGTCATTTTGATCGACAAACATATTTTAGTAAAATGCTAATAACGTTTTACTCCAGACTCGTATTAATGCACGGTCAGTGGCATTGGAAAGAAGACTCGAAGATATTTAATTTGGTGGTTACTATGTCACCTAATCTTCATATTCTAGGAGTTATGATCATTTTAACTTTACCCTTTAAAAAAACTTACACTAAAACTCAATCGGTAAGGAAACTTTCAACTCAACTTTGAGCTAGAAGTTCTTTATGAACCTAATTCATATCTAATACACCTCCAAAACTTAAGAATAGGTCTTAATTCATAGATTCATAGAAAATTTATCTAGTTTAGGTCTAACAATATATGAAGAACGATCAGGATTTGGCTTAGGATTTTTGGGGTTTTACACATTTCCCCCTTGGGAAAGAACCATGGTATAAAGAAAACCCTCAAAGTTTATTCAGCTAAACTACTATTTAAAAGGCAAATCTTTGAGTTATGCACTCACAAATCATTGGATAACAAAGCCTAGTGTAGGCACTAAGCGCATTTGCAAAGCACGGGTGGTGAAACAATTTAGCGTGTAGGATGTAGGACTAACTCGGCAACATGGAAAATCATATTCAAAACATAATGAAAAAGATTAAGACCCACAACGGCAAAATTTAAGCATAGGACGATAAAGGCCTGATGAGGGAAATATCAACAATCATCTAAAACTTACCCGACAAGGCCAAATTGTCTAAACATAAAACTGAAGGCCCTAGAAGGGCAATAAAAGTAATATCATCAATCTGACAAGGGAAACCACCATAAATCATTAAAATATTAAGAATAAATGCACCCCACTTAAAACAAAGCATTTCCCTCAATGCCTAAGAACAAAAAATGTAGAAGAAGGATATAAAAACTCCCTGCGTGGGCTGCTCATCATCCTCCTGCTCAACTGACTTAGACCTAATGTATGCTCCTCCTTTATGGGAAAGGTCGTATGCTGAGATTGATATAATGCCTGCTGAAGTCTCGGGTCCTTCTCATCATCATGCTCCCCATTATCACCTCCAAAAGCAACAAACAAATCGTCCACGTGGCTAGGAGTGTGATGATTGCAGCCATGGCGCCATCAAGAGAACTCAAGTACACATCCACTATTGGTGTATCCCATTTCGCCTTGTAGACATCCTTCCTGATATAATACACTGCATTCACAACCCCAAATCTCTTGCATAGTTTGGACACACTATCCACAAAGTCCTTCATAGCAGTCTTCACTGCTTTTTGAATCAGACCTGGAAGCCTCTTAGCTAAAGAGTCAAACTGGGATTCGTGAAAGTAGGTCATGTTGACCAGCTTTTGAAGGACAGTTGGGGCTAAAGATAAAGAAGAAGTTAAAGGCCTAGGAGGGGCACCAACTAAAGGATTTCCTGATTCTGTGGAAATACGAGTGCCGGATACAGATCTTGCAGAAGATGAGGCACTGGGCTCAAGATCAGTCTCTGGAATCTACATACCAACAAAAGGCTGCAACTTGTGCTTCTTTATCTTATGAGCATCAACATCCATTTTCTTTTCAATATCAATTAATCAAGTGGCTAGAGTAGATTTGTGAAAGTTAAAGTAAGGGATCCCAACTTTTGCACATAACATGCTAATAAGGACGGTATAGGGGAATGAGGCACCAGGTTGCCGAGCTTTCTTATTAATCACCACTACCACAATTTCACAAAAGTTAACATGCACCCCTGACATGATGCAAGAAACTAGATTGTCCTCATCATGGGTAATCCTCTGATCATTCTTAGAGAGCAAGAAGTGGGATCAGATGAAATCATACCATAGGTTAGCCTCAAAGTGGAGATCATGGTGCAGAATCAGGCTGCCTATTGTAGCCCAAAGAGGTGTCAGCCTAGTGTAGCGTATTCTACTTTGAGGTGTCCATGGCCGGACATTCTGGCACTAAGGCAATCTAGGTGTCCCAGTATATTGATTTAATATCATCCGGTGTAATAGAAACCTCCTTTCCTTGAAATGTCACAGTGACCAAGCAAGGAAAGTATTCAATATTACTCATATATTTCATTTCATCTTGCTTTGCTTGATACGATGCATAAAACTTATGGACCACTTTGGGGTAATATTCTCCTTGAACATCTACAAATGGAAACCACTGGCACACAGTGAAATGGTGGTAGAAGTTCAGCAAATTATCCCTGATTCCTGCCAGGTTAAAACTGCACTGCGGATTGAAGGGCCTCTTTTATATGGATTTTTCATAGAGGGTCTTCATGGCCTTCACCCCGAAGTGGATCTTATCTTTCTCATTGACTGGCATAAGAGGAGGTGCTGGAGTAGTAGTGATAGTGTAACACCCAGAACTTAATCCAGCTTTAAACTTAAGAAATCTGAAAAATCTAATCTTTCCAGGAATGATGGGTCCAAACCACGGACCGTGGTTTAAATCACAAGTCGTGGAGTGGATCCGTGATTTAAGACTGTCAGAATTAGTCTCTAGTTTGAAAACCATGAGTTGATTCTACAGATTGTAGTTCAGCCTATGGCCCATCCTATCAACTCAAAAAACCAACCCTAAGGACTGACTGATTCCCAGGAACCACAAGTCAAGACTACAGACCATGGTTTGAATTACAGGTCCGTCCTATTGGCTCGTGGAACCTGATCAGAGGCTTGCCATAACCCTTAGAAACGATGAATAGGTTTTATGAACCATAATCCTTTCTATGGGTCCATCTTTTTTACATGTAGAATGTCTTTTGCAGATTGTTCTTTGGCCAGGAACCAAGAGTTGGAACCACGAGTCATGGTTCAAACTACGACCCATAGAACCGACCCATGATTCCTGAAGCTGACCCCTTTTGTCAGCTTTTCTTAATTATTTCCCAGGGGTATTTTAGTCATTATCCACTCTTTTAAATCCTAAGTGAGGTCGTTTTGGACATTCTTAGCATGATTTCTAACTCTATTAGCCTAAGTATGTTCTCATTACCTCATTCATCTCCCAAAAAGGAAAAAAAACTCTCTCAAGCTCAAGGTCTCAAGCTCCAAGTCCAAGTCTCCTAATTTTTTCAATTTCAAGTTGGTTAACTTCAATCAAGGTATGTGGGTATTCAATAATGGTTTTCTTTCACCCTTGTGCCCAAAACCTCAAATTTCAAATTGTGAATTCATGAAATTTCAAATTAGGGTTCTTACCCAATTCTAATGGGTTTTGCTATAAATTACCTTCTCATGATTTTATTATGAAATTTCATTAAATTTCATGAATTTTCATGGGTTTTTACATATGATTTCCTATTTCACGAATTGAAGGTTAATTATGTAAAATCCTACATGCATGAAGTGATTTAAGAAAATTGGGCAAATTGATAGCATGATTTCATGAATTCCAAGCAAATGAATGCCTAGTTCCTATGTTTTATAAAAGTATATATTATTATGACATTGAACTAAGGCCATGCAAGTTTTCAAGTTATGAATTATTATGAAAGACAAGACACCCGATGTACCATCAATGCTCATAAACCATTTCTAAAACCAAGGTTCGTGAGTAGTATAAAGATCTGGGTTATGAACATGTTTATGAAAAAGCTTGACATCTAGATATGTCACATGTATGTGAGCCTTATGTTATATGTTTTGGGAGTAGTATTTAGCACAAAGTGATGAGGGTTCTACATAACCCAAGTAAAAAAACATTGTTGCCACCGTAGGTTGACCTCCGTGGCTTATGAAAGGATCCTTATGAACATGGTTCTAACTTTGGCCGGTTAGGACAACCTTTTTCAGTGTGGGTGCATGACACTAGACTCCATGTAGCTCAGCATGGTTTAATGTCGGTTACGAGAAACTCCCACATGATTATTTTCAAGATATAAAGTTATATGATATCATACTTCAAATTTTAACCTTACTTCAAGTTTTATGTCTTATATCTTAATAATTCTCTTATGATATTTCTTTATGAATAAGTTCACCTTATGCATGTTTTAAGCATGTTTTTATCATGATCATGCATATCTCACATAATCGGTACATCCTATAGTACTGACGTATATTTTGTGATGCATCCTCTTGATGATGCAGATTCAGGTGATTTCCATCAAGCTCGTGGCTAGACAAAGCCGGATATCCAGTCAGCATTAGTGAGTCCTCATGGTTCAAGGTCTGGATTCAATTCTAGTTATGTTGTCTATCTTTCCTTCAGATTATTGAGTCAGTTGGGGTCTTGTCCATTGGCTTTATATGTTGGTTTAGAGGCTTTTCAGACATAGACAGTGTTCAAATCTCCTTTTTGGGTTGTACTTCCCATTCGACTTAACAATATATATGCTTATGTTTCCAAATTCTCTTGTCATGCTTCCATTATGTTAAATTGATATACATGAGTTATTCTATGACCAAGGGTTAGCTCGGGGATCTCTTAGTCCCAGGTCCCATGTTACATCCAGGGGGTAGCCTCGGTGTGTGACAAACTTAGTATCAGAGCCTCAGGTTCAAGAGTCCTAGGATGTCTGAAAGCCGCATCGAGTAGAGTCTCTTTCATGTGTGTGAATCACGCTACACATATGAGAAGGAAGCTATAAGGTGTCTTAGAAAACCTTTCTTATTTCATGATCATATCGTGCAATAGAGCTTAACTCTAATGTTCCTCTAATCCTTACCTTGTAGATTCCAGATCATGCCTCAAAGTGCTAAATTTTATTGATAAAGTGAAGAAAATGTTTGATGTGATGCAAGTGGTTGGTGTTGATTATGTGGAGTGCGTCCTACAGACTCAAGGATGTAGCTCATATTTGGTTCATACAATGGAAGAAAGCTATAGCTAGGGACGAGGTCCCTATGACATGGGAGTGTTTCGAGAGGGCTTTTCTCGACCGGTTCTTTCCCTGAGAGTTGAGTCAAGTGAAGGTCGAAGAGCTTGAGAACTTGAGACATAGATCTATGACTGTTCAGGAGTACATTTTGAAGTTCACTCAGTTGTCTAGGTATGCCCCCTCTATGGTAGCAGACCCGCATAATCATATGAGCAAGTTTATCTATGGGGTTTCAGATTTAGTAAAGAGGGAGTGTAGGTCTGCTATTCTGTTGAGTGATATGAACATTTCCAGACTCATGATCCATGCTCACCAGATCGAGGGAGACAGGTTTAGGGAGATGGCTAGAGAGAACAAGAGGGTTAGATCCGAGGGTTCAGGTTTTGGTCATCAGAGGTCCGGTGGCGGACATCGCTCTTTGTTAAAGAAGAAGTTATCAGGACCCATTCATTCTTCTGCTAGTGCTCCTACCCAGGCCCAGAAGCCTCATCATGATCAGACTATTATAGGATCTAGTTCCTATTCACAGTCTAAGGGGAGTGTTGCTAAGGGATCTTCCCACCCTATTTGCAGCAAGTGTGGGAAGAATCACTCGGGAGAGTGTTGTTTGAGAACAGGTGCATGCTTTGGGTCTGTACAGGTTGGACACATGATTAGAGACTGACCTTCAGCTAAGAAGGGGCAGGGAGGTAGTAGGTCTTAGTCTACTCCAGCAGCTCCAGGAGGTCTACCAGCCCATCAGGGCATAGCTTCTAGTTCTGGTGGTTAGTGCCAGAACCTCCTTTAAGCAATGTCATCTTGTCAGGACTAGGAGGGTTCCCCAGATATTATTACTGGTATGTTAAAAGTCTTCTCTTTCAATGTATATGCTTTGTTGGACCCCGGTGCCTCCTTATCTTTTGTGACCCCTTATATAGCATGCAAATTTGAAGTATGTCCTGAACTTTTAGAACCCTTTTGTGTTTCTACTCCTTTTGGTGAGTCAGTCCTAGCCAAAAGGATCTACCAAAATTGCCCTATATCAGTCCTTCATAGAGTCACTTCAGCAGATTTAGTAGAGTTGGAGATGACAAATTTTAATGTTATTCTCGATATGGATTGGCTACATGCTTGTTATGCTTCTATTGATTGTTGTACTTAGGTTGTCAGTTTCAAGTTTCCAAAAGAACACATCTTAGAATGGCAAGGTAGTCCCCCATCCTCGAAAGGTAATTTCATATCCTATCTTAAGGCTAGGAAGATAATTTCAAAAGGGTATGTTTATAATATAGTTCAGGTTATGGACACGGAGTTTGGAGCCACATCCCTTCAATCTGTTCCTGTTGTGAATGAGTTTCTAGAAGTGTTTCCCGAGGATTTACCTGAAGTCCCTCCCGAGCAGGAGATCAACTTTGGGATCTCTTCCAGATACGAATCCCATCTCTATTCCTTCTTATAGAATGGCTACCGCTGAACTTAAAGAGTTAAAGCATCAGTTGAAGGATCTTCTTGATAAGGGTTTCATCAGGCCAAGCATTTCTCCATAGAGTGCCCCAGTTTTGTTTGTGCGAAAAAAGGATGGTTCCCTTAGGATGTGTATTGACTACCGTCAGTTGAACAAGGTCACAATTAAGAATAAGTATCCCATTCCTAGGATTGATGACTTATTCGATCAGCTTCAGGGTGCTAGTTTCTTCTCCAAGATCGACCTTAGATCCGGTTATCACCAGCCTCGGGCTAGAGAATGTGATATTCCGAAGACATCCTTCAGGACTTGGTATGGTCATTATAAGTTTGTTATTATGTCTTTCGGTCTAATGAATGCTCCTACAGCTTTTATGGATTTGATGAATCGCGTGTTCAAGCAGTATCTGGATATGTTTGTGATTATTTTCATTAATTATATCCTCATCTACTCTCAGAGTGAGGAGGAGCATGCGGACTATTTGAAGGTCGTGTTGCAAACTCTCAAGGACCGATAGTTATTTGCTAAGTTTAGCAAGTGTGAGTTCTGGATGCAGTCTATTGCTTTTCTGGGTCATATTGTGACTAAATATGGTATTCGGGTTAATTCTCAAAAGATTGAGGCAGTAAATAATTGGCCTAGACCCATTTCCCCACTTGATATTAGAAGCTTTCTGGCTTTGCTGGTTACTACAGGAGGTTTGTTGAAGGATTTTCTTCCCTTGTTGCCCCTTTGACCCGAGTGACTCAAAAGAAGTTAAAATTTCAGTGGTCTCATTTATGTGAGAAGAACTTTCAGGAATTGAAAACTATATTAACCACAGCTCCAGTGTTAGCTCTACGTGAGGGCCTAGATGATTTTGTTGTGTATTGTGATGCTTCTAGGATTGGTTTTGGGTTGTGTTTTGATGCTGCGTGGTAAAGTGATTGCTTATGCTTCGAGATAGCTTAAGACTCATGATAAGAACTACCCTACTCATGATCTTGAGTTGGCATCCGTGGTCTTTGCTTTGAAGATTTGGAGACATTACTTGTATGGGGTGCACGTGGATATATTCACTGATCATAAGATTCTTCATTATGTGTTCACCCAGAAGGAATTGAATTTGCGACCAAGAAGATGGCTTGAGCTTCATAAGGATTATGACATGAGTGTGCTTTACCATCCGGGTAAGGCCAATATTGTGGCGGATGCACTTAGCAGATTGTCGATGGGTAGTGTATCTTCAATCGAAGAAGGAAAGAAGGAATTGGTTAAATATGTTCATAGACTAGCTCGGTTGGGAGTTCGCCTTATGGACTCGAGAAAAGGTGGTGTTATTGACCAAAATGGCTCCGAATCATCCTTGGTAGCATAAGTGAAGGCAAAGCAAGACAGTGATCCCATTTTACTTCAGCTTAAGGGTGCAGTCTATCAACAAAGGGTTGAGGTTTTCTCCTAAGGGGGAGATAGTGTGCTTAGTTATCAAGGTCGACTATGTGTGCCAGATGTAGATGGGTTGCGACAACAGATTTTGACTGAGGCTCATAGTTCCAGATATTCTATTTACCCGGGTGCCACCAAGATGTACCGTGATCAATAGGAAGTCTATTGGTGGAATGGTATGAAGAGGGAAATATTCAGTTTTGTGGCTAAGTGTCCCAACTGTCAGCAAGTGAAGTTGGAGCATTAGCGACCGGGTGGCATAATTCAGGATATTGACCTTCTTACTTGGACGTGGAAAGCGATTAATATGGACTTCATTAGAGGTTTCCCTCGTACTCGAAAGAAACATGATTCGATTTGGGTGATTGTTGACCAGATGACTAAATCATCCCATTTCTTGGCTGTCAAGACTACAAATTCAGCAGACGATTATGTGAGACTCTACATTCGGGAGATAGTTCGTTGCATGGTGTTCCATTGTCCATCATTTCAGATAGGGGTACTATGTTTACTTCTCAGTTTTGGAGATCATTTTAGAGAGGTCTTTGTACTCGGGTGAAGCTTAGCACAACTTTTCACCCTCAAATAGATGGCCAGGCAAAGCATACTATTTAGACTTTGGAGGACATGTTGAGAGCTTGTGTGATTGATTTCAAAGGTAATTGGGATGATCACTTACCTTTTATCGAGTTTTCCTATAATAATAGCTTTCACTCTAGCATCCAGATGGCTCCGTATGAGGCTCTTTATGGTCATAGGTGTAGATTTCCTATTGGTTGGTTTAAGGTAGGTGAGGAAACTTTGATGAGCCCATATTCGGTTCATGAGACCATGGATAAGGTTCAACTTATTAGGGAAAGGTTGAAGATCGCTCAGAGTTGACAAAAATCGTATGCGGATGTTAGGAGAAGGGAGTTGGAATTCGAAGTTGATGATTGGTTTTTTCTAAAAGTGTCGCCCATGAAGGGTGTGATGAGATTTGGCAAAAAAGGGAAGCTTAGTCCCCATTTTGTAGGTCCTTATCGGATTCTGAGGAGAATTGGTAGCATTGCTTATGAGTTGGATTTGCTAACAGAATTAGAAGCAGTTCATCCAGTTTTCCATGTTTCCTTGTTGAAGAAGTGTATTGATGATCCGGCCTTGATTGTTCCTTTGGATGATGTAGGTGTTAAGGATAGTCTCACCTATGAGGAGATCCCCGTAAAAATCCTTGATCGTGAGATTCGGAGGTTGAGAAACAAAGAAGTCACTTTGGTAAAAGTTCTTTGGAGAAATCAACTTGTTGAAGGAGCTACTTTGGAAGCGGAATCAGCTATGAAAGCCAAGTACCCTCACCTCTTTCCTTCGGATACCATTACAACTTGAGGTAATAGTTTCCTCCTTAGTATGTTCCTCCAATCCTATTCCATCACTTCCAATCATGATCCTAGCATGCATTCATGTTTTCGAAGTTGATTCAATCATGTTTTAAGTTGAAAGGTTCAGTTTTCATGTCTATTCCTTGATTTCCTTGTTTTGTTGCTGGTTGGGCTATTTTCTTTTCAGTTTTCCCTTGCTTAATCTTCATTCGAGGATGAATGATCTCAAGGGGGAGATATTATAACACCCCGGAACTTGATCCAGCTTTAAACTTAAGAAATCTGATAATTCTGAACTTTCCAGGAATGACGGGTCCAAACCATGGTCCATGGTTCGAACCATGAGTCGTGGAGTGGATCCGTGATTTAAGTCTGTCAGAATCAGTCTCTGTTCTGAGAACCACGAGTTGATTTTATGGACTGTAGTTCAGTCTACGACCCATCCTGTCAACTCGTGGAACCAGCCCTGAGGACTTACTGATTCCCAAGAACCACGAGCCAAGACTATGGACCGTGGTTTGAATTACGGGTTCATTCTGTTGACTCATGGAACTTGATCAGAGGCTTGCCAAAAAACTTAGAAACAATGAATAGGTTCTACGAACCGTAATCCTTTCTACGAGTCCTCTTATTGAACCATAGAATGTCTTCTGCAGGTTGGTCATTGGCCAGGAACCATGAGTGGGAACCACGAGTCGTGGTTCAAACTTTGACCCATAGAACCAACCCGTGATTCCTGAAGCCGACCCCTTTTGTCAGCTTTTCTTAATTATTTCCTAGGGGCATTTTAATCATTACCAGTCTTTTAACTCCTAAGTGAGGTCATTTTTGCAATTCTTAGCATGATTTCTAACCCTATTAGCCTAAGTCTCTTCTCATTACCTCATTCATCTCCCAAAAAGGAAAAAGAACTCTCTCAAGCTCAAAGTCTCAAGCTCCAAGTCCAAGTCTCCTTATCTTTTTAATTTCAAGTGGGTTAACTTCAATCAAGATATGTGGGTATTCAAAAATGGGTTCCTTTCACCCTTGTACCCAATACCCCAAATTTCAAATTGTGATTTCATGAACTTTCAAATTAGGGTTCTTACCCAATTCTTATGCGTTTTGCTATAAATTACCTTCTCGTGATTTTACTATAAAATTTCATTAAATTTCATGATTTTGCATGAGTTTTTACATATGATTTCCTATTTCATGAATTGAATCTTAATTATGGTAAATCCTACATGTATGAAGTGATTTAAGAAAATTGGGAAAATTGATAGCATGATTTCATGAATTCCAAGCAAATTAATGCCTAGTTCCTATGTTTTATGAAAGTATATATTATAATGAAATTGAACTAAGGCCATGCAAGTTTTCAAGTTATGAATTATTGTGCAATAAAAGACACCCGATGTACTATCAATGCTCGTGAACCATTTTCTAAAACCAAGGTTCGTAAGTAGTATGAAGATCCGGGGTATGAACATGTTTATGAACAATCTTGACATCTAGATATGTCACATGTATGTGAGCCTTATGTTATATGTTTTGGGAGTAGTATTTAGCACTGAGTGATGAGGGTTCTAGATAACCCAAGTTCAAAACTATGTTGCCACCATAGGTTGCCCTCCGTGGCTTATGAAAGGATCCTTATGAACATGGTTCTAAATTTGGCCGGTTAGGACAACCTTTATCTGTGTGGGTGCATGACATTGGACTCCATGTAGCTCAGCATGGTTTAATGTCAGTTAAGAGAAACTTCCACATGATTATTTTCAATATATGAAGTTATATGATATCATACTTCAAATTTTAACCTTACTTCATGTTTTATGTCTTATATCTTGATAATTCTCTTATGCTATTTCTTTATGAATAAGTTCACCTTATGCATGTTTTAAGCATGTTATTATCATGATCATGCATATCTCACGTACTCGGTATATCCTATAGTACTAACGCATATTTTGCGCAGCATTCTCTTGATGATGAAGATTCAGGTGTTTCCTATTAAGCTCGTGGCTGGACGAAGCCAGATATCTAGTCAGCATTAGTGAGTCTTCATGGTTCGAGGGACGACTTCCATTCTAGTTGTGTTGTCTATCTTTCCTTCAAATTATTAAGTCAGTTGGGGTCTCGTCCCATCGGCTCTTTATGTTGGTTTAGAGGCTTTTCAGACATAGACAGTGTTCGAGTCTCCTCTTTGGATTGTACTTCCTATTCGACTTGACTATATATATGCTTATGTTTCCAAATTCTCTTATCATGCTTCCGCTATGTTAAATTGTTATAAATGAGTTATGTTATGACCAAGTGTTAGCTCGGGGCACTCCTGGACCTGGGTCTCGTGTTACGTCTAGGGGGTAGCCTCGGGGCGTGACAGATAGTTTTTTTCTTCCCGTTGGCTTTGTTTGCAGAGGTGGAAGGAGCTGGTGGTCGTCTTGTGGTTTTGACAGAATTTCCCCTACCAAAAGACATGATCTTTAAAAATGAATATGAGCATGACAAAAATAAATAAAAATATATTTGTGAGTTTTATTATTGGAAGAAGAAAATACTACAAGAGGTTAACGAAATTAAAATAAATCAAAATGCATAACAGAAGAAAAAGGCACTAGGTGAGCTGATGGCATGTGCGATTCACATGTGAATTACAAGTGGAGACTTGCGCTTCGCATGTGACTTTGCACATGTAACAGTAGATCTAGAAATAAAAAGTGGCATGGGCAAAGGTATGTGCGATTCGCATCTGACGATTCACGTGTCACATGTGCTTTCGCCTCATACTGGAAGTAGCCTGGTAACTTGAGCACCACATGCGATTCACAAGGCAACACCTCTGGAATGCAAGTGTAAACCAGGCTATAAAAACATATATAATAAGACTGAGGCATGATAAGCACTAGTTGACTAATTTTTAAGTTATCCGGGTACTCAGACTTCCTGAAAAACTTTACAATTATTTAAGACCCAAACAATAGAAGACGTATGCTCAACACCGTCCCTTAAGATAGAAATTACCCTATCCATAATCTAGAATATCCAGCATCACAATAAGCATTCTAGGCACATTCAGATTCAATAAAAATTCACCCACCCAACCTAAGAGCTCACCAAAAAATTTGAATTCAATTTAAACTATGCAAGAGCACAAAGGTTCAATTCTCAGCCCTATTACAACAATATTCGAAACAACTTACAACAAAAATAATTTGCATCATCACAAGTGGGTTACTCAGACTTCACCCAAAAACTCAAAATTATAGACTAAAAATTATGACAATCAACATGCATAACTCTATAAACACGATCTACTAAGTTTTTCACAGTTAAAAACAATAATATGCCCTAAAATTTGGGTTCAAAAATCAGATATTACCCAAAAAATCATTATGGTTGAATAACTAGCATGCTTCACAAATATTATTCCCAAAGAACTTAAAAACAACAATTTAACATTCTGGAACATACACAAGTAAAAAAGAGGAATTGAGGAGTGAAAATTTGGAGCTTTGAGCCTACAATGGTGACCGGAAATTTTCTCACTGGAAAAGGGAGTGCGGTAGTGGCAGAACTCTAGTGGTGGAGTAGTGGAGAAGGAGAAAGAGATTGTGGAGAAGAGTTTGGGAAATTTAGGGAGTTTTGGGAGAATTTGAAGGTTTGTAGAGAGAGTTACGGGGGAAAATAAGTGGGGGATTCTATTATAAAAAGAAAAGAAGAAAAAGAGTCGCGGGTCAAAGATTCCAGGTTGGGTTAGTCAATGGGTAGGTCAAAAAAAATTCAAACTTACCTGCGGGTGTAGCGCGATATGCGATCCGCACATGACCACATGAGTTTTGCATGTCACTTTGCAGGTAACCCTTTTTAGACATTTTGATACCAGTTCTCAGGTTTAATATGCGAAGCATGTGCAAGGCGCAAGTCTGCATGGGCATTTTGCCCTTTCTCTCAGAGGTGCTTTCAGATTTTTTACTTTTTCTTCAGTTCACTACCAACAGGGGATGATGCCACCTGTGTCCAGACACTGTCACCTACGAAGCGCAGGTGTGGCGCACATGCCCTCTAAAATATTTCTTACACTTAGCCATTTTTAATCTAAATGCATTCCTAAAAATACACCAAAAATAACAAAAGGTAAAGTAAACAAACTGAAGATACTTGGGTTGCCTCCCAAGAAGCACTTGATTTTATGTCGCAGCATGATGATAGTACCTCACGAATCAAACATTGCTAGTGTTTATGCCAATATGTTTGGCACAATCCCAACCAAAACACTAGAATTACTTCTTCAAGTTTTTCATCACATCTTCTCATTCCCAAGATGATAACATCATAGACAAGGACAATTTATTAGTGTCTTTAGGATCCATGTGCGTGTCCACCAAAAATGGTGGCTTAGGCATGATTAATATCCCAGGATCCTCATTTCCACCATATTTGTAGAAAACAAGTTGATCTTCCCATGTTTATCTCCAATTTTATCTCCCAATGGACTTCTAACTAAGTTATCCATGGTGGCAATAATGGATACCACCATCTGCTCAACTGGGGTCTCATTGGTTGACAAATATTGAATATGACATTCTCGCTCCCAACTCGATATTTGAGTTCTACTAACTAATCATGGACTAGTTCTCTTCCCATAGTGAAGAATGGGTGCCCTAGGATAATAGGCACCTCGAGATCAACATCACAATCTAACACCATGAAATCAACCGGCAAGATGAACTTGTCTATTTTCACCAACACATCAAACAATATTCCCACTGGGCGCTTTATCGAATAATCATCCATTAGCAACCTCATTGGTGTGGGTTTAAATGGACCTAAACCTAAAATTTTAAAGATCATGAGAGGCATCAAATTGATGCCTGCCCTGAGGTCGCACAAGACTTTTCTGAACAATAATACACTAATGGTGGAAGGGATGGTGAAGGCTCCCGAATTCTTCCATTTGGGGTCTATATTGCTTGTCATTATAGCACTACAACTGTGAGACACTTCAATGTCGCCATATCAGTGACCCTTTTCTTCTTCAATAATTCTTTCATAAATTTAGCGTAACCCAGTATTTGCATGAGAGCATCAACCAAAGGAATATTTAAAGATAGTTTGTTGAACATGTCCACAAACTTTTTAAATTAATTGTCTTCCTTTTTCTTGATTAACCTCTGAGGATATAGTGGAGGACCTTTAGGCAACGACCTTGAATCACTAGGGGCTTACTCATATTTCTTCTCCTCTATCTCAATTGCAACTTGAAGAGGTAATTTGATCTCATCCTTCGTCATTCGGTCTATCATCATTGATAATTATATTGGGTGCACAAAGCTTCACCCCAATATTTGGGCTTACATCATGACTTATTTGGTCAATTTTCTCGCTCCATCAAGCATCCTTCGACTTCTAGTGATAATCGCTATTACATGGCCATCATTTTTAAGATTTGCAAGAGTATTACTAGGCACAGTACCTTTTAAACAAGGGTTCATTTGGGATGAGAGATGATTCATTTGAGCCTCCAAATGTTTGATTTATATTGAGTGAGAACTCATCATTTGGTGAAGGGTAGACACCTCACTTTTTAAATCTTTCACCCTGTTATCCGTAGATTCGACCCTTTTTAGCACTTGTGAAAACTTATCTTCAACTGTGGAATATTATTAGATCACTCACACATGGTTGGAATGGAGAAGCATTTGACTTGGCTGGAGGCACATATGGGTTATTGCTTCGGTGATTATGAACAAGTAAATATGTTCTAGAGAACTTCTCATTCTCTATCCGAGAATTTACAGTACTTTATGATATCATTTTAACTACTTAAAAATTTAGGAGTTGGTGAGTACATTTAGATTATCATTGGCCCTTAATCTATATCTACATTAGTACTTTATGATACCTGCTAAGTTATTATTTGCCTTGCATACTCAGTATGCTATTTTGTACTGACACCCCAAGCATGGAGTAATTGTACATGCCTGCAGGTCCTAACAGATGACCTGATAGACCTTCTCAGTAGCAAGGTCGAGCTCCAACAAGTTGGTTAGCTCCTTTCTTTTGGAGTTGCCAAAGTTTATAAGGTTTGCTACTTATTGTTGTAAGTAGCTTTAGGATTCGTCAGGGCCCTGTCCTGGCCAAGTTTATTACCCTTACAGGCTTGCAGACAGTGGGTTGTCTAGATCTATTATGTCAGTGAGGTTGACCTTTTTATTTAGTCTTTCTAGCATAGCAGCCTATTGGATTTGATCGTGTATATATATATATGTGTGTGTGTGTGTGTGTGTGTGTTTATGTGGGTTTGGTTTATATGAGTGAAGATATCATGGAAACCTCAATGGCCTCTATAGAATTTAGTTTCTATTCTAAATAAATTGCTAGGAATAACTGAGTTTATTACATGTTATGTTGATAGATGTCTTGCTGGTGGAGGGCTTACTTTTAGGCTTTACAAGGTATTCTAATAGCACAATAGCCATATGTTAAGTTTTGAAGTCAAGCAAGTTGTGAAATAAAAGTCGGCAAAAGTTATCATATGTTACTTGGATAAATTCTCTAAAATTTGGGCCAAAATTTCTCAGAGATTTTCTCAAAATATATAAGGATTTAGAGGACCCCTACCTACTAAATGAAGGGTCTTGGAGTCTTATTTTCAATGCATAAAAACATTTTCCACACTTTAGAATGGAGAGATATTTGCATTTTTGTGAGACCGCACAAGCAAACACTTGAAGTGGGCCAATGGTCGTGGGAGGGATATATATAATCTCTTTTCCATCAGTTCTTCTTCTTTTTTTATGTCTTCAACTCAGAAAAGTCAGAGAAGCATCGCAAAATACTCCATAGATCCTTATCATCTTATCTCCGAAGCTTCACGAAAGTTGCTCTACATTGTGAGCTCATCATTTTGGTATAGTTTGTCCCATCAATTTTATGGTATAGATTGGGGGGCATTGTAGTAGAAGAGTATTAACCCTATAGGGTATTCTTGGTGCTATTCAAGAGGTGTATGATAAGATAAGAATGTTATTTTATTGGTTTATAGCTACTTTAGACCTGGGGTAGTATTTTATGGCAGAAATCCGTTAATTTTGTTGGATTGTCGTGGTGCCTTATATTCTTGTGTGTTGATTGAGCTCTTGCCGTATTGTAGTATCTGGTTATGTTTAAAAGGACTCTCCCAAAGGAGGTGTTAATGATCATCAAGCAAAAAAATAAGTACCCAATGGATTATATGTATTAAGGTAGGGGAAACTATCACTCCATAGTTAGATATTTTGTGGTGTAGTGACTTGTATTGTAGGGATTATGTGTTATAGTTAAATGTGCCTATGCTATTATATCTAGATACTCATACCTATTTTGAGCACCAGAGTGATAGCACTAGTGGCCAAGGTGAGTTACCCAGTTCAGTTACAACTTTGTGTAACAATTATGATTTTATTCACCTAGTTGTTTATCAAGTTGCACCTTGTTAGTATATTTATCGCTTTGTGAGGTGTCTGGGTTTGGATTTACTGCATTTCAGGTTTCTGGGTAGTCCTATTTATAGAGGAGACTCTGTTAAAATTCTGGCAACTCCTGAGGACTTAGCCGTGTGAGTCATATTTGTATTCGAGGATGAATGTTGATAAGGGGGAAAATATGTAACACGTGGCTCATTTAAATGTGTTAATTAACCCGTACTCTTGGGAGGAGTATAAAAGTACTTAATATGTTATGAAATATGTTTTACAAGGTATTCTAACAGCACAATGGTCATATATTAAGTTTTGAAGTCAAGCAAGTTGTGAAATAAAAGTCAAAAAAAGTTATCGTAAGTTACTTGAATAAATTCTCTAAAATTTGGGCCAAATTTCTCAGAGATTTTCTCCCAATGTATAAGGAGTTAGAGGACCCCCTACCTACCAAATCAAAGGTCTATGAGTCTATTTTTTTGAGACTTCACAAGTAGACACTTGAAGTGGGCCAAAGGTCAGTGGAGGGATATATATAATCACTTTTCCATCAGTTATTCTTCATTTGTTTACGTATCAGCTCAGAAAAGTCATAGAAGCATCCCAAAATACTCCAAGATCCTTTTAATCTTATTTCAGAAGCTTTATGAAAGTTGCTCTACGTTGCGAGCTCGTCATTTGGTATAGTTTGCCCCATCAAATTTTTGGTATAGATTTTGGGGTGTTGTGGAAGATGAGTAGTAGCCCTATAGTGTGTTCTTGATGCTATTCAAAGGGTTTATAGCGAGGTAAAAATGTTATTTTATTGGTTTATAGCTACTTTAGACCTCGGGTTGTATTTTATGGTAGAAATTCGTAAATTTTATTGGATTGTCATTGTGACTTATATTCTTGTGTGTTGATTGAGCTCCTGCCATGTTATAGTATCTGGTGATGTTCAAATGGACTCTCCCGAAGGAGGTGGTAATGATCACCAAGTAAAACAATAAGTATTCAACGGATGTCGAGGTCGAAATCACGAAATTTTGTATGATGACTTGCCACTAAATGTCGACAATCAATTATCTAAAGTAAGCAAATTGCTTAATCAAAAAAAGTAAAATTGGGGGGAAAAGGCTCGGGAAATCAAAATTTGATTTATAACAACTTCACAAAGTAAACAAAAGTGTTTCAATCAAGAGAGAAAGCCTAAGGGTGTGCTTTCGATGGGGTCATACAATGAGATAGGGGCTGATTATTCAAGAAAACTTTCAATTATTAGCATGGGTAGCTTTGTTTAAGCTATACTTAGTAGTTTTTCAACCAACTAAATATATTTACTATGGTCTTATTTCAAGCCCCATAGTTTTGACATCAGACCAATCAATTAATGCTTAGGTGAATCAAACTATCTCTAGATTTGACTCTTAGATGGGAATTTCCTAAAATTAAGTTATTTCTAGCCTTAATTTGTGGTGAAAATCCCAAATCTCCACTATTGCATTCTTACGCAATTAAAGAACTCTTCTTCCAAGCAAGAACACAATTAGTAAATTAAATCAATATTTGCAACCATTAATTTTGTAATTAACACATGAAGAATTCAATAGACACATACTCAATTATAAGCACAAAAATTCAACATACATTCCTAAATTTAAACACCCATCATACGCACACCCATAAAAATGAGTTTAGCTACTCATAGTAAAGGAATAAGAGAAGACACCAATTGGGTTTTCCAAAATTCCATTCATTCTGCAAGCTAAATTCAAATTCCAACCTCAAAATCTTAACAATGGTGTTTTTCATTAGAGAAGAAAAAGAGAAAATTATACTCTATCAACCATAT
Source organism: Jaltomata sinuosa (assembly GCA_003996215.1). NCBI lineage: Eukaryota > Viridiplantae > Streptophyta > Magnoliopsida > Solanales > Solanaceae > Jaltomata > Jaltomata sinuosa. The sequence goes on from QJPP01003738.1 coordinate 27,934, forward strand.
TCCTTGGGAAAGTAAAAACTGTTGTGTATCTTTGGTACAGATCCCAAAAAAAGGTTTTAGAACCTTCCCAAATACGTCATACACAATTGGACAAAATTTCCCTTTGGGGTATGTGCGAAACAAGGGGCAAATGCACCTGCAGCCGCCCCTTGGGAGTTGGGGCTCGCAGTTGCCCGATCTTTTGTGCAGTGATGTCCAAGTACTTGCGATTTCAGGCACGGAGGAAGGGGCTATCGCCCTTGGTAATGTGCGGTTCATATATGGTTAGTTTCCCAAGCAGCGTTTTGACACTCGTGTGCGTTGGCACCTATAAAATGTACGTGCTCTCTTGGTGCTCACATGTCCCCTCGCCCATATTAGAAGATCATTGCACTTCCAATCGTCTATCTACTTTAGCTTCCATTTTAAGCTTTTATGGGTTAAAATCATTATCTTTCTTTAATTGACCAAGAGTACCTGCATTTAAGATAATAAAGCCAATAAGTACCTCTAAATTGTATCAAATAATGGAAATAATTCATGAATAAGGGCTCAATAAGTTGGTAGATTACCAACTTATCAGTATCACGGGGATCCGGGTAGAAGTCAATAGGTTGCTTGAAATTATCAAAAAGGGTAAGATAAGGATATTCTTTCTTCTAAGCATGATTCCTTAGAGCTTACAAGTGATATGGCTAGTATATTATAGATAAGAAATTTAAAGTCATAGTGGTTGATTTTGTTGCCTGCCTGAGTAGACATAATTATACCTTGTTAGGACTATTATTCTATAGATAGTGACCTCGTGCTATACACAACTTAGATTTCTTGTAAAGGTCATTTGTAGCTTTGTTTACTCACCTTTAGAACTGCTTGAGTACTATGATGCCTTAGGCTATTTGATTGTTTGTTATTTCCCACTGGGCTATTGTGGTGAGCTATAGGTATTTTACTTACGCCTTCGGGGCTATATATAGGTTGCCTACAGGGCTATTAAATTTTATTAATGGGCTATTTTGATTACCTATGAATGTATTTTGACTGCCTATTGGGCTATAATAAAGCATGTTCACTAATGAGATTTGATGTTTGCAAAAAGGGATAGGTTGAGGCCTAAATGCCAAAGAGTTACCTATAGGACTATATTCAATCCACTTCACTCATAGGCTATGATGTTTGCCGAAAAGGGCTAGACTGAGGTTTATAGGTCAAATAGTTGCCTAAGAGGCTATAATTAATCATGTTCACTCACAGGCTATAATGTTTGCTTAAAAGGGCTAGATAGAGGCCTACAGGCCGAAGAGTTTCCTATAGAGCTAGATTAGATGAAAGAGCCTTGTGTATTCAATTACTTAAAGCCTCAGGATATACATATATAAGCTGTCATGACCCACTTTCCCAGGTCATGATGGCACCTACAACCCCCTGTAGGCATACCAATCCCCGTAGCCTGGAATGGTTAGTAATGGGCTACTGTCTAACTAAACAAGTGGAAAAAGCAAAATAAAAGCGGAAGCAAGAGATAAAGTTAAAGAAATATAGCAACGGAATATATAAATATATATATATAGGAAAACTAAACCATACCACAACCTGGTATCACAGTGTAAGAGCCACTACTACATAAATAGAGTTCAAGGGTCCAAAAATAATATATACAACTGTCTCTAAATAAAAAAAAGAGTACATAATGCAAAAGAGGAGATAAAAGCTATGCTTCGGCTGCCAGGAGCTCACCCTCAGTCTTGGATGATCCAAAAGCACTCTGCATGAGTCTCAACGAGTCAATGGCAATGGCCCACACTAGGATCTGCACCAAGAAGATGCAGAAGTACAGTATGAGCACCAATTGTAAAGCAACGGGTAACTAGTAGGCATTATAGGACGATTGAGTGCATTTAAGATATAAAAGAAATAAATAGCAGAAAGCAAAGAAGGTAGTCACCGAAGCAAATGGATAAGTATCCAGAAGCTAGCACAGATAGAATAAAAGGAGAAAACAATCATACTTGGCTAGCTACTAGAAATATATATCACAAAACATAGGTGAAGGAAAGAAGAATGCACCTGGGGTCTTTGATACAACCATATATATAAAGAGAGTTTAGGAAGAAAGGTGGTATACCAGTAAACTTAAGTAAAAATAGAAGAAAGGAAAGCAAATAACATAATCATGCTTGAAGCAATACTATTAATCAATTCATACTAATAACACAACTCTCAAATACAAATAATGGAATAAGAATCCAAATCTAACCATAAGAAGAACCAGTACTACGATGGGATATTAATAATAACTCTACCTACAAACCCAACGGGCGCCCATACACCCTAGGAACACATACAAGTGAAAATAAACCCTTCATCATCCCATACTACTGGAGCGTACACTTAACAAACAACAAAAAAGGGTGGAATCATACACAAATGAATGATATGATGCAATAGTGTGAAAACCAGGTGTAACCATAGTACTGTATGCACCTCCTCCGGTGCCGATAGGCTCAGTAGGTAGGATCTATGGAAGGATGCACCCATATACCTCAACTGCACCATATACCCCTCCTCTGTCACACTCAACATATAGCCCCTAGTCCAGATCAACAAGGTCCATGGAGGTCCTCGACCATATGCACAATCTCAGAATCTCAAATATAACCATTCGAAGTGTATCCAGATCCAAACCAGTAATAGGAATCTCGAAATGATTGCCCAGATTCTATCCGGCTCTAAATCAATGAGTCATCTCAAAAATCCCCTCAAAGGGTGCCCAAGGCATATCTGGGTCTAAAACAGTAGTAAAACAAGTCTAGCGGTCAGCTCAACTGAGTCTGGTATCATCTCAAATCAGTAGTAAAACATGTCTAGCACTACGTCTCAGCTGAGTCTAGTTTAAGTATGAAAAATGGTGATAGAATCATCATTTAGTCTCTCTTACCCCAAGAAGATCCACAAAAATCAATTCAAAATCCTTTTATAACCATTTTTACAAAAAATGAGCCCTCTGGGACATGCAAGGTTTAAAAAACCATTTATAGTAGGCCCAGTGCCAAAATAGTAGAAACTAATGCAGAAAATCTCTTTATATAGATAATAATGGTATGCCAAATGCAAACAATCTTCATTGCTTTCTGAATTAGACCTGGCAGCCTCTTAGCTAAAGAGTCCACCTAGGACTAGTGAAAGTAGGTCATGTTGACCAACTTTTGAAGAACAATTAGGGCTGAGGATGAAGAAGAAGGTAGAGTCCTAGGAGGGGCACCAGCTGAAAGATTTTCTGATTATGTAGGAGTACGAGTGCCGGATACAGACTTTGCAGGAGACGAGGCACTGGGATCAAGATCTGTCTCTGGAATCTGCACACCGACAAAAGGTTGCAACTTGTGCTTCTTTATATTATGAGCATCAACATCCATTTTCTTTTCAATATCAATTAATCAAGTGGAGGGAGTAGATTCGTCAAAGGCAAAGTAAGGGATCCCAACTTTTGCACATAATATGCTGATGAGGACATGATAGGGAATGAGGCACCAGGTTGCCGAGCTTTCTTATTAATCACCTCTGCCACTATTTCACAAAAGTAAACACGCACCCGTGACATGATGTAAGAAACTAGATTGGCCTCATCATGGGTAATCCTCCGATCATTCTTAGAGAGCGAGAAGTGGGATCAGATGAAATCATGCTATAGGCTAGCCTCAAAGTGGAGATCATGGCGCGTAATTAGGCTGCCCATAGTAGCCCAAAGAGGTGTCAGCCAAGTGTAGCGTCTTTTTCTTCGAGGTGTCCATGGCCATATATTCTGGCACTGAGGCAATCCAGGTGTCCTAGTATATTGAGTTTATAGCATCCGGTGTAATATAACCTCCTTTCCTTGAAATGTCACAGTGTCCAAGCAAGGAAAGCCCTCGATATTTCCCATATATTTCATTGCATCTTGCTTTGCTTGATACGATGCATAAAACTTATGGACCACTTTGGGGTAATATTCTCTCGGCACATTTACAAATGGAAACCACTGGCACATAGTGAATTTGCAGTAAAAGTTCAGCAAATCATCCCCGATTCCTACCAGGTTAAAATTGCACTCCGAATTAAAGGACCTCTTTTCCATGGATTTTTCATAGAGGGTCTTCATGGCCTCCACCCCGAAGTGGATCTTATCCTTCTCATTGACTAGCATAAGAGGAGGTGCTGGGGTAGCAGTGATAGTTTTCTTCTTCCCTTTGGATTTGATTGCACAGGTGGGAGGAGCTGGTGGTCATCTTGTGTTCTTTCCAAAATCTCCCCTACAAAATGACATGATCTTCAAAAATGAATATGAGCATGACGAAAAAAATAAAAATATTTTTTGTGATTTTTATTATTGGAAGAAGAAAATACTACAAGAGGTTAATGAAACTAAAAGAAAGCGAAATGTGCGAGTCACATATGAATCGCAAGTGGAGACTTGCACTTCGCAGGTGACTTTGCACATGCTAACAATAGATCTGGAAATAAAAAGTGGCATAAGCAAAGGTATGTGCGATTCGCATCTGACGACTCACGTGTTGCATGTGTTTTCTCCCCTTACTGGCAGTAGCCTGGTAACCTGAGCACCACATGCGGTGCCATATGTGATTCACAAGGAAACACCTCTGGAATGCAAGTGCAATCCAGGCTATAAACACATATATAACAAGACTGAGGCATGATAAGCACTAGTTGACCAAATTTCAAGTTATCCAGGTACTCAAACTTCCCTGAAAAACTTCACAATTATTTAAAACCAAACAATAGGAGACGTATGCTCAACACCGCCCCTTAAGACGGACGTTACCCTATCAATCATCGAGAATATACAACATCACAATAAGCATTCTAGGCATATTCATATGCAATAAGAATTCACTCCACCCAACCAAAGAGCTCACCAAACAATATGAATTCAATTTAAACTATGCAAGAGAACAAAGGTTCAATTTTCAACCCTATTACAACAATATTTGAAACAACTTACAACAACAATAATTTGCATCATCACAAGTGGGTTACTCAGACTTCACCCAAAAACTCAAAATTACAGACTAAAAATTATGACAATCAACATGCATAACTCTATAAACACTATCTACCAAGTTTTTCACAGTTAAAAACAATAATAGGCCTAAAAATTTGGGTTCAAAAATTAGATATCACCCAAAAAATCATTATGGTTGAATAACTAGCATGCTTCACAAATATTATTCCCAAAGAACTTAAAAACAACAATTTAACATTATGGAACATACACAAGTAAAAAAGAGGGATTGCGGAGTGAAAAATTAGAGCTTTGAGCCTACAATGGTGACCCAAAATTTTCTCGCTGGAAAAGAGAGTGCGATAGTGGCGAAACTCTGGTGGTGGAGTAGTGGAGAAGGAGAAAGAGATTATGGAGAAGAGTTTGGGAAATTTAGGGAGTTTTTGGAGAATTTGAAGGTCTGTAGAGGAAGTTGTGGAGGAAAGGAAGTGGGGGAATCTGTTATAAAAAGAAAAAAAGAAAAAGAGTCGGGTAAAATATTCCACGTCAGGTTAGTCAATGGGTAGGTCAAAGAAAATTCAAACTTACATGTGACTGCGGCACGACTTGCGATCTGCACATGACCACATGAGTTTTGCATGTCACTTTGGAGGTGACCCTTTTTAGACAATATTATGCTAGTTCTCAGGTTTAATATGCGAAGCATGTGCGATGCGCAAGTCTACATGGGCATTTTGCCCTTCCTCTCAGAGGTGCTTTTAAATTTTTTACTTTTTCTTCAGTTCACTGCCAATAGGGAGTGATTCCACCTGTGGCCAGAAACTGCCACCTACGAAGTGTAGGTGTGGTGCACATGCCCTCTAAAAATTTTCTTCCACTTAGCCATTTTTAATCTAAATGCATTGCTAAAAATACACCAAAAATAACAAAAGGTAAAGTAAATAAACTGAAGACACTTGGGTTGCCTCCCAAGAAGCATTTGATTTTATGTCGCGACATGATGATAGTACCTCACGAATCAATCATTGCCCATTTTCATTCCAATATGATTGCCACAATCCCAACCAAAACACTAAAAGTACTTCTTCAAGTTTTTCATCACCTCTTCTCATTCCCAAGATGATAACATCATAGACAAGGATAATTTATGACTGTCTTTAGGATCCATGTGCGTGTCCACCAAATATGGTGGCTTAGGCATGATTAATTTCCCAGGATCCTTATTTCCACCATCTTTGTAGAAAACAAGTTGATCTTCCAATGGTTTATCTCCAATTTTATCTCCCAATGGACTTCTAACTAAGTTATCCATGGTGAAAATTATGGATACCACCCTATACTCAATCGGGGGTCTCATTGGTTGACTAATATTGAATATGACCTTCTCGCTCCCCACTCGATATTTGAGTTCTCCTAACTAATAATGGACTAGTGCTCTTCCCATAGCTAATAAGGGGTGCTGTATGATAATAGGCACCTCGAGATCAACATCACAATCTAACACCATGAAATCAACCAACTAGATGAACTTGTCCACTTTAACCAACACATAAAACAATATTCCCACTGGGCGGTTTATCGAACAGTCATTTATTAGCAACCTCATTGGTGTGGGTTTAAAAGGACCTAAGCCTAAAATTTTAAAGATCATGATATGCATCAAATTGATGCTTGCCTTGAGGTCGCACAAGGCTTTTCTGAACAAGAATACACTAATGGTGGAAGGGATGGTGAAGGCTCCCAGATTCTCCTGCTTGGGGGATATATTGCTTGTCATGATTGCACTACAACTCTGGGAAACTTCAATTTTTACCACATCAATCACCCTTTTCTTCTTCAGCAATTCCTTCATAAATTTAGAATAACCTAGTATTTGCATGAGAGCGTCAACCAAAGGAATATTTAAATAAATTGTCTTTCTCTATCCGAGTATATACAGTACTTTATGATGCCATTTTAACTACTTAAAGATTCAGGAGTTGGTAAGTACATTTAGATTATCATTGGCCCCTTATCTGTATCTACATTAGTACTTTATGATACCTGCTAAGTTATTATTTGCCTTGCATACTCGGTATATTATTTTGTACCGACTCCCCAAGCATGGAGGAATTGTACATGCATGCAGGTCATAACAGATGACCATATAGACATTCTCAGTAGCATGGTCGAGCTCCAACAAGTTGGTTAGCTCCTTTCTTTTGGAGTTGCCAAAGTTTATAAGGTTTGTTACTTTTTGCTATAAGTAGCTTTAGGATTGGTCAGGGCCCTGTCCTCGCCAAGTTTAATACCCTTACATGCTTGGAGACAGTGGGTTGTCCAGATCTGTTATGTCAGTGAGGTTGGACTTTTTGTATAGTCTTTCTAGCATAGCAGCCTATTGGAGTTGATCGTGTGTATATATATATATATATATATGTGTGTGTGAGTGTGTTTTTGTGTGTTTGGTTTATAAGATGTAAGATATCATGGCAACCTCAACGGCCCCTATAGAATTTAATTTCTATTCTAAATAAATTGCTAGGAATAACTGAGTTTATTACATGTTATGTTGACAGATGCCTTGTTGGCGGAGGGCTTACTTTTAAGAAAATAATAGAAGGCTTTACAAGGTATTCTAATAGAACAATACCCATATGTTAAGTTTTGAAGTCAAGCAAGTTGTGAAATAAGAGTCGGCAAAAGTTATCGTATGTTACTTGGATAAATTCTCTGAAATTTAGGCCCAAATTTCTCGGAGATTTTTTCCAAATATATAAGTATTTAGAGGACCCCTACCTACTAAATGACAGGTCTACGAGTCTTATTTTCAATGCATAAAAATATTTGTCACACATTCGAATGGATAGATATTCGCAGTTTTGTGAGACTGTACAAGCAAACACTGTAAAATGGCCAAAATAATCACTTTTCCATTAGTTCTTCTTCATTTCTTATGTGTTCAGCTCAGAAAATTAAGAGAATCATCCCAAAATACTCCATAGATCCTAGTCATCTTATCTTCGAAGCTTCATGAAAGTTGCTCTACATTATGAGCTCATCATTTTTGTATAATTCGCCCTATCAATTTTATGGTATAGATTGAGTGGCATCATATCAGAAGATTATTAGCCCTGTAGGGTATTGTTGGTTCTATTAAAGGGGTGTATGATGAGGTAAGAATGTTATTTTATTGGTTTATAGCTACTTTAGACCTGGGGTAGTATTTTATGGCAGAAATCCATAAATTTTGTTGGATTGTCGTGGTACCTTATATTCTTGTGTGTTGATTGAGCTCCTGCCGTGTTGTAGTATCTGGTGATGTTCAAAAGGACTCTCCCTAAGGAAGTGGTAATGATCATCAAGCAAAACAATAAGTACCCAATGGATTATATGCATTAAAGTAGGGGGACTATCACTCCATAGTTAGATATTTTGTAGTGTAGTGACTAGAAATGTATAAATTGTGTTGTAGTGCTTATGTGTTATAGTTAAATGTGCCTATGCTATTATATCTAGATACTTATACCTGTTTTGAGCACCATAGTGATAGCACTAGAGGCCAAGGTGAGTTACCCCATTCAGTTACAACTTTGTGTTACAATTATGATTTCATTCAACTAGTTGTTTATCAAGGTGCATGTTGTTTGTATATTGTATCGCCTCGTGAGGTGTATAGGTTTGGCTTTACCACATTTCAGGTTTCTTGATATTCCTATTTATAAAGGAGACTCTATTAAAATTCTGGCAACTCCTAAGAACTTAGCCATGTGAGTCATATTTTTATTCGAGGATGAATGTTCATTACGGGGAAAATATGTAACAAGTGGCTCATTTGAATGTTTAAATTAACCCGTACTTTTGGGATGAGTATAATAGTACTTAATATGTTATGAAATATGCTTTACAAGGTATTCTAATAGCACAATGGCCATATATTAAGTTTTGAAGTCAAGCAAGTTATGATATAAAAGTCAAAAAAAGTTATCGTAAGTTACTTGGATAAATTCTCTGAAATTTGGGCCAAATTTCTCGGAAATTTTCTCCCAATATATAAGGAGTTAGAGGACTCCCTACCTACCAAATCGAAGGTCTATGAGTCTAATTTTTAATGCATAAAAAAATTTGTCACACTTTAGAATAGAGAAATATTCGTATTTTTTTGAGACTGCACAAGTAGGCACTTGAAGTGGGCCAAAGGTCAGTGGAGGGATATATATAATCACTTTTCCATCAGTTCTTCTTCATTTTCTTACGTGTTTGCTCAGAAAAGTCATAGAAGCATCCCAAAATACTCCATAGATCCTTTTAATATTATTTCGGAAGCTTTATGAAAGTTGCTCTACGTTGCGAGCTCATCATTTTGGTATAGTTTGCCCCATCAATTTTGTGGTATAGATTTTGGAGTGTTGTGGAAGATGAGTATTAGCCCAATCCAATTCACTCATAGGCTATGATGTTTGCCGAAAGGGGCTATAATGAAGCATGTTCTTTCACGGGATATAACGTTTGCTTAAAAGGGATAGATAGTGGCCTACAGGCCGAAGAGTTTCCTATAGAGCTAGATTAGATGCAAGATCCTTGTGTGTTCAATTACTCAGAGCCTCGGGCTATACATATATACACTGTCATGACCCACTTTCTCAGGTCATGATGGCACCTACAACCCCCTGTAGGCGTAACAATCCTCGTAGCCCGGAATGGTTAGTAATGGGCTTCTATCTAACTAAACAAGCGGAAAAAGCAAAATAAAAGTGGAAGCAAGAGATAAAGGTAAAGAAATATAGCAACGAAATATATATATATAGGAAAACTAAACCATCCCACGACCTGGTATCACAGTATAAGAGCCACTACTACATAAACAGAGTTCAAGGGTCCAAAAGAATATATACAACTGTCTCTGAATAAAAAAAGAGTACATAATGCAATAGAGGAGATAAAAGCTAAGCTTTGGCTGCGAGGAGCTCACCCTCAGTCTCGAATGATCCAAAAGCACTCTGCATGAGTCTCCACGAGGCAACAACGATGGATCACACTAGGATCTGCACCAAGAAGATACAGAAGTGTGGTATGAGCACCAATTGCAAAGCAATGGGTACCTAGTAGGAATTATAGGCTGACTGAGCACATTTAAGATATAAAAGCAATAAATAGCAGAAAACAAAGATGGTAGTCACAAAAACAAATGAATAAGTACGCGGAAGCTAGCACAGATAGTATACAAGGAGAAAACAATCATACTCGGCTAGCTACTAGAAATATATATCACAGAACATAGGTGAAGGAAAGAATAATGCACCTGGGGTGTTTGCAACGACCATATATATAAAGAGAGTTTAGGAAGAAAGGCAGTATACCGGTAAACTTAAGTAAAAAGGGAAGGAAGGAAAGCAAATCACATAATCATGCTTGAAGAAATACTATTAATCAATTCATACTAACAACACAACTCTCAAATACGAATAATGGAATAATAATCCAAATCTAACCATAACAAGAACCAATACTACGATGGGATTATAATAATAACTCTACCTACAGTCCCAATGGGCCCCCATACACCCTAGGAAAAATACAAGGTAAAATAAACCCTTTGGCATCCCATACTACTAGAGCATACATTCAACAAACAGCAAACAAGGGTGGAATCATACACAAATGAATGATATGATGCAATTGTGTGAAAACCAGGTGTAACTGTAGTACTGTATGTACCTCCTCTGGTGCTGATAGGCCTAGTAGGTAGGATCCATGGAAGGATGCACCCATATACCTCAACTGCACCATGTACCCCTCCTCCGGCACACTCAACATGTAGCCCCTAGTCCAGATCAGCAAGGTCCATGGAGGTCCTCAACCACATGCTCAATCTCAGAATCTCAAATATAACCATTCGGAGTGTATCAAGATCCAAACTAGTAATCAAAATATCGAAATGATTGCCCATAGTCTATCTGGGTCTAAATCAATGAGTCGTCTCAAAAATCCCCTCAAAGGGTGCCAAAGGCATATCTGGGTCTAAAACAGTAGTAAAACAGGTTTAGCGGTCAGCTCAACCGAGTCTGGTATCATCTCAAATCAGTAGTAAAACATGTCTAGCACTACGGCTCAGCTGAACCTAGTATAAGCATGAAAAACAGTGATAAAATCATCATTTAGTCTCTCTTACCCCAATAAGTTCCATAAAAATCAATTCAAAATCCTTTTATAACCATTTTTACCGAAAACAAGGCCTCGGGGCCATGCAAGGTTTAGAAAAACTTTTATAGTAGGCCCGCAACCAAAATAGTAGTAAATAATATAGAAAATCTCTTTATATAGATGATAATGGTATGCCAAATGCAAATAACAGCCCAACGGCTCACAATCAACCTATCAACCCTGCACATGCTCTAATCGCTCTACAACATAGAAAACTAGTTCTACAATTGTAATATAAATGTTCGGGTCTCACAAACATTCACAAGTAACCCACCATCTATGGTGAAGAGGCATAAACAAGGCCACACAGGGCCACAAGGGTAATACTACCAACTAAAACAAATACTACAAAAATACAAGTGAAAAAAGATGGACAGAAATGAAGTGGAGAAGGTCTGGGGTGGTAAGCTAATAAAACCCAACCCAAGGATGCTAATTAGTACAATTATAGCCTATATATGCAAAGTCTAATATAGAGAATACCATAACCTACCTGTCGTCTGACAACAAGCTACCGGAACAATGATATACAAGCCTGAACTGCTTCGAGAAACTTCGAACAACTTACACACTATCAAGAATTTAATCTATGCGTTAAAACAAGAAAACAATACCCATATTTCTAAAAGTTTAACTGGGTCAAAATCCGAGTCACAAGCAATCCCGCAGGCCCTGCAACTTGAAGCCAGAAATGAAAAATACCACAATGTTCCCAACATTCCAGGGAGCATATACCAAGAATTTTAGTGGAACTGGACCATCGGAAGGGCTCCAAAACAGCCCACAATGACTAGAATTAAAGAGGGAATCAAATGGAAATTTACCGAATTAAACAAGGAAACTTACCAAATTGGAGTCGGGAAAAGATCATGGACCGGGGTTATATTCACCTCCAAGCATTTGGATGATCAGAAGTGAAGTAATGGATCTTTGAGTCAATTTTGATTGAGGAAACGAGTTTGGGAGTTTGAACAAATGAAGAAGAAGCTTAGAATATAAACTGCCAACGATTACCGCAAAAACGAGACTTTTTATCGCAAATGCGGAGGCATGGATAAATAGTGACTTCCGCAAATGCGGAAAAATCATCACAAGTGCGGACATCGCAAATGCGATGGATCTCTGCAAAAGCAGAAACCCTACACCAAAGGTACCTCCACAAATGCAGCAACATTACCATAAATGCAGAGTTTGCAAATTCGGCATAATCACCAAAAATGCGGTGGCCCCAAATGCGGCAAAATCATTGCAAATGCGGACACACCAGAACCAACAAAACTCAGCCAAAATTCAGCTAAGTTCAAATGATCGTATGGAATTTCGAGAATCATTTAGGGTCCCACGGATACAAACAAACTATGCTACTCGACTAAAAATGATATTTTGGACTAAACAGAATCAATAAAAATCACAACGGAGGTCGATTTAATGAAAAATGGGCCCCATGTCCAAAACCAACCTTTAGGCTAACCATTCCAAAATGGAACTCAATATCCCAAATTGAGTCCAGAAGCCTCAGGATATCAACCAAAGGTCCCTCGACCCTAAAGAATACATTCCAAAGCTAACAGCGTTGATGTAATTTCCATCTGAGGTCGTCTTTTCCAAATGTTGACCAAAGTCAAACTTCTAAGTTCAACTGGCCAGAAAACACAAAAAGCAATACAAAACCAAATGAAAAGATCCCAGACACCGACTAAGGGTCAAACTAGACCAAAGTCCATGCTCCAGAGTAAACAAAATTGTTAGAATTTGATTCTGAGTGCGTTTACCAAGAATGTTGACCAAAGGCAACAATTACCTAAGTTTAAGCTCTAAAATAGGAAACTTGTCATAATGACCAAATGAATGGCCATGGAACCAAACCAACGGTTGTAGCGAGCCATAAATTACTTAAGGCCACTGTAGGCAAGCTCTAACATCACAAGAAAGGCAGAAACATGGGAATGACCAGAAGGGTCATTACATCATCCACTACTAAAAAGGACTTTCATCCTCGAAAGTCCAGAACAAGGGAGTACCTGAAGGCTCAAACAACTGTGGATACTGAGCTTGCATCTCTCTCTTGGTCTCCCTGGTAGCCTGCTCAGCTAGACGATGCCTCTTCTAAACATTAACTACCGGAATCTCTCTAGATCTCAATCTCCCCATATAAGTAATGCCTCCAAATCTTTAGCGCAAAGATTGTTGCTGCTAACTCCAAGTCACGAGTAGGGTAGTTGCATATGTGAACCTTCAGCAGTCTTGACACATAAGCTATCACATGACCCTGCTGCATCAATACACAACCAAGACCAACTGCTTAAGCAACACAATATACTGAGAAGCCCTGACCCTCAAGTGGAAAAGTCAACACTGGAGCCGAAGTCAATATGGCCTTAAGCCTCTGAAAACTATCCTCGCACTGACCCGACCACTAGAATGAAATATCCTTCCTAGTCATCCTATTCAAAGGTGATGCTATAGAAGAAAATCCCTCGACAAAACTCCTGTATTACCCTACCAACCCAACAAAACTGCGAACCTCGATAGGAGTAGAAGGTCTCGTCCAATTATGAACTGCTGAAATCTTCCCCAGGTCCACTCTAATCCCATCCTTAGACACCACGTGTCCTAGGAATGCTACTGACTCAAGACAAAAGTCACACTTTGAGAACTTGACATAAAGCCGATGATCTCTCAAAGTTTATAGCATAATCCTCAAGTGTTGCTCATGATCCTCCTCACTCCGCGAGTATATCAAGATGTCATCGATGAACACTATCATGAATGAATCTAAGTACGATCTGAGCACCCTGTGCACCAAGTCCATGAACACTACGGGGGCATTAGTCAACCCAAAAGACATCACCAGGAACTTATAATGGCCATAACATGTCCTAAATGCTATCTTAGGGATGTCCTCTTCCCTAATCCTTAACTGGTGGTAGCTTGACCTCAAATCTAGCTTTGAAAACACGAATGATCCCTGAAGCTGATCAAACAAGTCATATATGTGTGGTGTCGAATATCTATTCTTCACAATCACCTTATTCTGCTAGCAATAATCAATACACATCTGCATCAACCCATCTTACTTCTTCACAAATAGAACTGGATAATAAAACATTTTAGGTTTTTAACCATCCTTGTAAAGTGTGACCTAAACTAGCAAAAAGTGTGGCCTTTGACCAAAGGCTATGCTTTTTGACATTAGGCAACGATTTTTCAAGGGTGGCCTAAAGAGGCGTAACCTTTCACTTTAGGCCACGCTTTTCAAGTGTTTCTATAGTAACTACGTTTATAAAGAGTGCCCGATGAAGTGTAATAGATATGCTTTTATCATTTCATATGACAAGAATTTCCATAACCTCAAACTATATTTTTAAGCATGGACTTTTCTACCTTAGGCCACACTTGCAAAGCGTGGCCATTGCTACCTCCAGTAATGCAATATTTTTGAAGTGTTGCCTTTTATAATATACATGCCACAATTGACATCCCTATGGCCACACTTTTGAAGCGTGGCAATATTGTATAGGCTATAAATTATTATTTTAAAACATTTATATGCCTCAATTTGATCCAGTACCTATATAAATATGGTCAACATATAGTATTTGTTCATTGGTCAAATTTTTTGTTATATTTTCCTCAATTTCCTTGAAATTCCCCTAGTTCCTAATTCTTAGTCTTCTGCAAATGCCATTTAGATATAGGCTAGCATTTTCTCAAGAAAAAGGTTGTTACTGTAAGATACAATTGATTAGGTATTCTAGTGTAGAAGTATACCAAGCATACTAGAAATTGAAGATAAAAGGTGTGATTAACCACATGACATAGGAAACTCCTTTGATATTTCAAGAATATCTTGCACGAAGCATAAACTACTTACTGGGTCAAATTTCATTTCAACTAAGTAGGTTCCAAAATTTACGTTGCTTGATCAATCTATACCCATGCCCTTCAATCCTACAGAAAGTAAATAGAAAAATGGCATCACAAAAAGGAGTGATAATCGACAAAGCAATGACGCAAAAGCACTTACACGACTACAACAGAAGCCAACTGAGGAAGCTCATCGCCTTTATGAAACAACTCTTACATATCGTTGAGCCAAACTGATATTGCAGTTCATGCACCACCAGATCACATCCGAATATAATAGACAATAATTTGAGAAACACTACATAACTATTATAATATACACCCATTTGGTAATATAGGGAGTTAGGAAAGGTTGAACGGAAGGAATTAAATTTTAATTAGTTTCACTAAAACCCTAAAAAGAACAAGTATCTATGAACATCCACAGACCACACAAGTTTGTTTTTTCAAAATAGTTCAAGGAATAGCCCCCTTTTTATTGCTTCATCCATCACTTTCGCAGCCCTTTCCTTCTGGACTAACTATCAATGTGCTTATATAAGGGCGTTGTAGAACCACATGATCAAACCATATTCTTATGACTTGATTTTGTCAAACACATACTCAATCATATGCCAATTATTTTCATCATCAAAATCTCTATGAATCATTTGTCCAATAATTTGGTGCATATTAGAAGTCTCATTTATCATTACGTCATTCAATAATTCACGGGACATATCCCACCTAATAGAAGAACTTTAAGATGACATATAAGACAAAGACCATCTCAATCTCATGGCATAATGTATGGTATTAGCTATTCGACAGAGAATAAGCTTCACTTACACAGTGAATTACAGTCTTACAAGTGCACAAAACTAGTCAATCATTTAACTCCTGTGCATTTGAAAAATATAGAAAATGAGTAGTTCCACTTAATACCTTTAGAATTACAGTCTTGCAAGAAGCAATATCACTTGTTACCAATGTAAAAAAAATAAGAGGCTATATCCCAACAATTTGAAAGACAGCAAAAAAATGGGTTTTAAATTATCTAAAGAACCATTTTTGAGGCACCAACTTGAGATTAAGAGAACAATATCAAGTTTTAAAATGTAAAGAATCAGCTGAAAGGAAATTAAAGTCCAACCTTTCACTTCTTATGTAGATTGCCAGCATCATACAACATTAAATGATGCTAGGTTGAACGCATGGTGACTTAATTGATATGTTGTTTGCATTTATCAACAAAAAACACTTATTTTTAGAAAAGACAGGATCAAGCATTCATGTTGAAGGTATATGAGTGGCATAACATTTCACTTAAAATGCACAAAAGTAACTAAAGTATTTTCACAAGTGGAATATACTTACTCTATGCTAGAGCTCGACAGCAAGAGTATGAATGACATCAAGGCACAAAGGAGGGTAATAAAATTAGTATATTTTTCACAATACATGGATAACTTGATCCTTTTTTCCATATTGAAAAAAACTACATGTTATTTTGGACTTCACATTATTACATCATGTTATCAGGAGTCCTAAAGATAACCTATTACCAAATTACATGTTATTGTAGGGAGGGGGGTTGTGATCTAAATGCAAAGAATTAAGATATTACAAACAAAAGAATGATTAATATGAGACTGTAAAGATATGAAGTCAAATATAACTCAAGTTGTTTGATAATTACAAATGCAAAACAACTTGCACACTACCTATGATTTACTTTCTCCACAGATCACATATCTTTGAACTTTTTAACAAAAGATGCTGAAACTAGTCAAGGCAAAGAAGCATCAATGCACTTCTAATAAGCATACATATTCTAAGTAAGATGCATGGGAAGAGAAATTAGTGAATGTTAAGAGAGAACATGAAAATCTCTATTGTCATGAACGATTTCAGCCCAAATTAGCTTATCAGTCAAAGAAAAAACAAGAATTCTCGTGCTTAATGGCTAATGGCCATGGCAAAGAATCATCTGATGGGTGTAATACTACTACAAGCTAGAATCCTAAAGCTAAGAGAAGCTTTGTTGGGATCAAAAGGCAACAGACAGGATATATGCAGTTGTAATTACAGATTGAGTTAAGTAGAGGAAAGTGTGGCTTGGGACTTTTGACAGAAATTGAACTTTTTTGAAGTTCCTCCGCAAACATCAACTGAATCAAGCAACAAGCATAAAAAAAATTCTAATTTTGCATGAGAAAAACACATTTCAGCGCATACATAGCATAACATCCTTTTTGTAGAACAACTATCAAGCTATTGATAAACAAGAAAAAACAAACCCATCTATAAACAAGAAAAAATCAACACAACAACAAAAGAAAATCAAAACTCACAAGCCAAATATGTAACCCCACCAATAAACTAACACAAAAATAGACATGCAATAAACTCAGATGTTAGCTGGTTGAGTATTTTTCCAGTTACTCACTAAAAAAGATAAAAATCTCTACTTGATAAGCTCTATTCCAACAAAATTCTTTCGACGTAATGACTTTTGAGAAGCTCTATTCCAACAAAATTTTTTCGACGTAATGACTTTTGAGAAGCTCTACCCGATAAAAATCTCTACTCGATGAGATTTATGAGATTTCTCAAACTCGTGACCAACGAGAACTAAAGCTAACTTCTCTTCCTTGTTGAACTCGTGATACAACACATGCACCACAAATAATAAGCTTTAAAAACCATGGAATTGAGACCCCCAAAATTTTCCAAACCCAAAAAAGGATTAGGGTTCCAGTAAATCGAAAGATAATCTACCCCAACTAGTTTAAGATTCTGGTTTGGTTGGTTGATTTCTGGGCAATATTTTTGGGTGTTTTCTGATTGTATTTGGGGTAATATTATTGAGAGTTTTTTTATTATATTTGGGACAAAATAATTTTAGAGAGTTTTTTTGGCCAATTAGAAATTTGAAGGAGAGTTAAATATATTAGAGGGAATATAATATTGTAGTGAAAATTTTAGGAAAATTATAAGGCCACACTTGTAAAGTGTTTATTTAGAATTATAAAAATAGAACACTTTAAAAGTGTAGTCATATGTGTAAATAAGCGTTGCCAATTATATTATGATATGTCAACTCTTATAATGTGTAGTCCATAGCACTAAATAGCACGCTTTATAAGCATTGTTAATATTATTGTGGCCAAAAGCTAAACACTAATGCTACAACTTAAAAGCGTACCCAAAAATATTTTAGGCAAGACTTTACAAGCGTTGTCAAGATTTAGTATGGCCTTAGGCCTAAAATGTTGTAGTGGGAGCACCCCAAGGCGACACACTTGGCCTAATGAAACCCTTAGCTAACAAGTCCTAGTGCTGATCCTTAAGCTCCCTCAACTCAGTTGGAGTCATACGATACAGAGTAATAGAAATAGGACTGGTGCCCGGCTCTAACTCAACAGCAATGTCAATATTTCTCTAAGTTGGAAGGCCTGGCCGGTCGGTCAGAAATACATCTAGGAAATCTCTAACCACTGGAACCTACTAAGGAGAAGAAGTGTCGGCACGGGCATCTCGGACATATGCTACATAAGCCAAACACCCGCGAGAAATCAACTTCCTAGCACGAAGGCAACAAATGATCCCAGATGGTGCGCGGCTAACAGAACCTTGCCATACAATCGAGGATACTCCGGGCATGGATATGGTAACAGTCTTGGAATAGCAATCCAAAACCGCATGGTGAAAGGATAACCAGTCCATGCCCAGAATCACATCCAAATCTAACATGTCTAAAATTATCAAGTCACCCCAAGTCTCCAAATCACCAACAATAATCATACAAGATCTCACAATTTGATCCACTACTAAGGAATCAGCTACTAGGGTAGAAACAGAAACAGGAACAGATAATGGCTCACTAGCCAACCCCAAACAAGGAACATAGTAGGCAGAAACATATGGACACGTAGATCCAGGATAAAACAAAGCTAAAACTTACTGGCGGCATACATAAATTATACCTATGATCACTGCATCTGAGGCCTCTGCCTCCGATCTAGCAGGGACCGCATAAAACTGATGGTGACCTCCACCTGACCAACCGCCATCCCTACTACCTGTCCTGCCACGTTGGGCACCACCACTACCCTAAACACCACCTCCTCTAGCCGGTGGCTGCACTACTCTAATACACTGAGCCGGCTAAGCAACTGGCTAAACTATACCCTGCTGGGGACACTATCTAGCGTAGTGGTTGATGATATTGCACTCATACAAAGGCATTGATGGCCTACCCTACTGGGATAACCTAGCTGCACCAGTGTGGCCACCACAGCCTGATTCCCCAGAAGTTGTACCTCTCATAGACTGACCACTGTAACCCTACTGACTACTCTAAATCGGCTCAAACTGAGACCCGCCTGAGGCCTAAAGCGATGTATAAACCATTCGACTAGTCTGACCCTGATGTTGCTGTGGTTGATACCTTCGGCCCTACTAGCCTAAACCTCTACCACTGAAGTAGGAACCACTATAGTTGCCCTGATGTCGTGGCCTCTTATCTCTTGCCCTCAGATCATGATGGTGCAAATCCTACATAGTACGAACATGATCTGCGATAGCCTTGAAGGATCGCCCACTAGCAACTAGTACCTCAGCTGTCTGTCTATGCTCTATCTGCAACACCCAAACAAACCGGCAAACTCGGTCATGCTTGGTAGGAATGATAATAGCCCTAAATGAAGCCAACTGATTAAAACGAATCTCATACTCATATATAGACATAGATCCCTGCATCATCCTGGTGAACTTCTCTCTGTGATGCTCACGATCTCTTTGAGGTAAGAACTTGGCCATAAAGGCCTCATAAAACTCCCTCCAAGCCCACTCAGGAGACGAAGAAGGTATACAAGTTACCTGGGCCGTCCACCACAGCATAACTAGGCCCTCCTACGGATAAGAAGTATAACCAACCCCATAAGTATCCAACAAACCTAAATGGTAAAGCATCTCCACACAAGTAGAAATGAAATCATACGGATCCTGACCAGTAGTACCAGAAAACCTCAGGGGCACCAATCTCAGAAATCTACCCAAAGCCTTTTGCTCCGTCTCTATCAAAATTGGGCAAGAAGCAAGAGGCCGAGCAACAAAAGGTACCAAAAGAACCTCAGCATGGGGAGCTGTAGTAGCAGGCTGCGCTTCTGAACTTTGAACAGCCAGGGCTGTCCCTTGAGCAGATGTATGTGCTATATCTAATGGATGATCTCCGATCATATCAAGTAACCGCAAAAGTAAACCCCGAATACCTGATGATGGAGCTAGGGATTATGCTGGTACAGAAGCTGGTGCTGGCACTAGTGGAACCCAGGGCTGTCCCTCGGTCCACATGCTGCTACTCTCGGACTATCTCAGGCTCAAACTCAGCCTCAGAAGCTCTAATTGGTGCCGCTGCTCAGGAACGTCCTCGATATCTACCTCAATGACCACCCCAGCCCTTGCTAGAGTCAGGTGTGCTGGGGTCGAAGGCTCTCCTTCGTCCGCTGTCATAGATCTCATACGAGCCATCTACGCAAGAGTGAACTAGAACAAATGAGATTTCTAGGAACTATCAATGATAAGGTTTACATTATAGAAGCTAGAAAAGATCCATGTTTCCTAAAATGCCACTATAGCCTGTCGAAGATTGAGTACAGACATCTCCGCCCCAATCCGTAGAAATCTACTAGACATTGGCTCTCATACCTAAGACATTGGTGAACCTAGGCTCTGATACCAAGCTATCACGACCCACTTTCTCAAGTCATGATGGCACCTACAACCCCCTTATAGGTGTACCAATCCTCATAGCCTAGAACAGTTAGTAATGGTCTACTATCTAACTAAATAAGCATAAGAAGCAATATAAAAGCAGAAGCAAGAGATAAAGGTAAAGAAATATAGCAACGGCTTATATATATATATATAGGAAGACTAAGCCATCTCACGACCTGATATCATAGTATAAGAGCCGCTACTACATAAACAGAGTACAAGGGTCCAAAAGAATATATACAACTTTCTCTAAATAACAAAAGAGTACATAATGCAAAAGAGGAGATAAAAGGAAAGCTCCGGCCGCCAGGAGCTCAACCTCAGTCTCAGATGATCTAAAAGCACTCTGCATAAGTCTTCACGAGTCAATGGTGATGGCCAACACTAAGATCTACACTAAGATGATGTAAAAGTGTAGTATGAGCACCAATTACAAAGCAACGGGTAACCAGTAGATATCATAGGACGATTGAGTGCATATAAGATATAAAAGCAATAAATAGCAGAAAGCAAAGAAGGTAGTCACAGAAGCAAACAGAAAAGTACACAGAAGCTAGCACATATAAAATACAAGGAGAAAACAATCATACACGGCTAGCTACTAGAAATATATACCACAGACCACATGTGAAGGAAAGAAGAACGCACCTGGGGTCCTTGCAACAACCATATATATAAAAAGAGTTCAGGAAGAGAGGCAGTATACCGGTAACCTCAAGTAAAAAGGGAAGGAAGGAAACCAAATAACATAATCATGCCTTAAAGAATACTACTAATCAATTCATACAAACAACACAACTATTAAATACAAATAATCAAATAGGAATCCAAATATAACCATAACAAGAACTAGCACTACAATAGGATAATAATAATAACTCTACCTACAATCCTAACAAGAGCCCATACACTCGAAGAACATATACAAGTTAAAACAAACCCTCTAGCATCCCATACTACTGGAGCGTACACTCAACAAATAGCAAACAAGGGTGGAATCATACACAAATGAATTATATAATGCAATAGTGTGAAAAAACCATATGTAATCATAGTATTGTATGTACCTCTTTCGGCACTGATAGCTAGTAGGGTAGGATCCATAGAAGGACGCACCCGTATACCTCAACTGCACCATATACCCCTCCATGGCACACTAAGCATATAGCCCCTGGTATAGATCGGCAAGGTCCATGGAGGTCCTCGACCATATGCTCAATCTCAGAATCTCAAATATAACTATTCGGAGTATATCCAGATCCAAACCAGTAATCAAAATCTAGAAATAAGTACCTGGAGTCTATCTAGGTCTAAATCAGTGAGTCAAGTCTCAAAAATCCCCTCAAGAGGTGCCCAGGCCGTATTTGGGTCGAAAACAGTAGTAAAAACAGGTCTAGCACTCGGCTCAATCAAGTCTTGTATTGTCTCAAATCAGTAGTGAAAGATGTCTAGCACTACAACTCAGTCGAGTCTAGTATAAGTATGAAAAATGGTGATAAAATCATCATTTTGTCTCTCTTATCCCAAGAATATCCATAAAAATCAGTTCATAACCCTTTTATAACCATTTTTACCAAACACGGTCCCTTAGGGCTATGCAAGGTTTAGAAAATAATTTATAGTAGGCCCGCAGCCAAAATAGTAGTAAATAATGCAGAAAATCACTTTATATGGATGATAATGGTATGCCAAATGCAAACAACATCACAACAGCTCACAATCAACCTATTGGCCCTGCACAGGCTCCTATCGCTCAACAACATAGATAACCAGCTCTACAATCATAATACCGATGTTCGCGACACATGGACATTCCCAAGTAACCCAGCATCTATGGTCTCGAGGCATAAATAAGTCCACACAGGGCCACAAGGGTAATATTACCAACTGAAATGAATACTACAACAATACGAGTGAAAAAAGATGGACAGAAATGAAGCAGACAAGGTCTGAGGTGCCAAGATAATAAACCCAACCTAAGGATGCTAATTAGTACAATTATAGCCTATATATGCAAAATCTAACATAGAGAAGATCGTAAACTACCTGTCGTACAATGATAAGCTACTGGAACAATGATGTCCAAGCCCAAACTTCTCCGGGAAGCTCTGTACAGCTAACACACTATCAAGAATGTAATCTATGCGTTAAAAAAAACTAACGATACCCATATTGCTAAAAGTATTGCCGGGTCAAAATCTGGGTCACAAACAGGCCCGCGAGACTTGCATCCTTAAGCCAAAAATGAAAAACAGCACAATGTTCCCAACATTTCCAGGAGCGCATGCCCAAATTTTTGCAGAATTGGACCATCGGAAGGGCTCTAAAATAGCCCACAATGACTAGAAATAACGAGGGAATCAAATGGAAGTTTACAAAATTAAAAAAGGAAACTTACCAAATTGGAGACGGGAAAAGATCACGGTCCAAGGATATATTCACCTCCAAACTTTTGGATGATCAGAAGTGAAGAAATGGAGCTTGGAGTAATTTTCAACAGAGGAAACGAGTGTGGGAGTTTGAACAAATAAAGAAGAATCTTAGAGTATAAACTGCCAGCAATTACTGCAAAAGCGGGACTTTTTATTGTGAATGCAAAGGCAGAGATGATTAGTGACCTCTACAAATACGGAAAAATCATCACAAATGCGGACATCACAAATGCGATGGATCTCCGTAAAATCAGAAACACTCCACCAAGGGACCTCCGCAAATGCTGCAAAATTACTGCAACTGTGGAGTCTGCAAATGTAGCAAAATCAGCAAAAATGTGGGGTCTACAAATGTAGAAAAATCACCACAAATGAGATGGCTGCAAATATGGTAAAATCACCGCAAATGCGGACACACCAGAACCAGCAAAACTTAGCAAAAACTCAACTTATTTCAAATTCTCGGATGGACCCTCGAGATTTATCTAGGGTCCTACAAGCACAAATGAACTATGCTACTCGACTAAAAATGGCATTTTGGACTCAACGGAATTGACAAAAATCCTAACAGAGGTCGATTTAATGAAAAGTGGGCCCCATGCCCTAAACCAACATTTAGGCCAACTATTCAAAAATGGAACCCAATAGCCCAAAATGAGTCTGGAAGCCTTGGGACCCAAACCAAAGGCACCTATAGCCTAAAGTTGATATTCCAGAGCTAACAGCTTTGATGGAATTTCCATCCATGGTCTTCTTCTCCAAATGTTGATCAAAGTCAAACTTCTAAGTTTAACTGGCAAGAAAACACAAAAAGTAATACAAAACCAAACTAAAAGCTCCCAGACCCCGACCAAGGGTCCAACTAGACCAATGTCTTTGCTCCAGAGCTAGGAACTATTAGAATTTAATTGTGAGTGCGTTTACCAAGAATTATGACCGAAGTCAATGATTACTTAAGTTTAAGCTCTAAAACAAGAAAATAGTCATAACGACCAAATGAATAGCCAGGGCACCAAAACACCAGTCCTAGCAAGCCATAAATGACTTGGGGATACTGCAGGCAAGCTCTAACAATACAAGAAAAGTGTAAACATGGGAATAACCAAAAGGGTCATTACATACACTTTTCTTTGGGGCTATACATGTATACATTTGCCCTGAGGGATATACATATATACAGTAGCCTTTGGGGTATATAGATATATAGTTGCCTTTGGAGCTATACAGATATACAATTTCCTTCACTATTACAAAATAATATACTTTCTTTCGGGGCTTGACAGATATACAGATGGCCACAGGGCCAGGTTGGTTCCAATAGGGGTATTTAGATTGATTTTGTGCCTGATAGGCTTATGGGGGTTTGGGTAGGTGGTATTGATTGTTGTTTGCACCTGTAGAGCTTATGGGGGCTTGGTCAGGTTGTTGTTTGATTATTGTTGTATGATTTTTTCCAGGAAACATTCGGCTTTAGTATGATTATTCTTGACTTTTCTCCCCGAGAATGTTCGGTATTCGATAGTATCAGATTAGATTAGTTCAGTTAAGTTGATTGTTCGTTTAGGTATGGTCTTAAGGGTTATGTTGTGAACAGGTAAGTATGTTCTAGGGAACCTTTCATTCTCTATTGAAGTATTTCTAGTACTTTAAGTAGCTTTTGGGTAGGTTAGGGCCCCGTCCTGGCCAAGTTTATTACTCTTAGAGGCTTGTAAACTTTGGGTTGTATAGATGTGCGGTGTCAACCGAGTTAGCCTTATTGTTTGGTCCTTCTAGCGTAGTAGCCTATTGGCCTTGATAATATATATATATATATGTTCGGTTTATATGTTTCAAGATATCATGGCGTCCTCGACGGACTGCATAGGATTTAGTTTCTGTTCTATATGAATTGATGGGAATATCTCATTTTATTACATGTTATGTTGATAGAGGCCTCGCTGGCTGAGGGCTTATTTTTAAGCTGAGATAGACTTGCTTATTTTCTTTATTTTATGGCTGGTATTAGACCAATAACATAGTTATTCTGCAAGGGTCACTCAGGTTTAAGTTGGCATTAGGTGCTAGTTGCATCCCTATGTTGGGGCATGACAATGACCCGATTATATACATAGGGCTCAGGTTGCCTTTATTTCTGAATCTTTTGACAACTTGAAGAGAGGAATCCTTTATGAATACACAATCTTCAACATGCAATTCCAGAGATTTATGGCATACATTTAATTAGGATTTCTAGCGGCTCTGAGTAGTCTTCATTTGTTCATGAATTAGTACAACTTCCTAAACTTTCTATTTGACCAGGGCTTGCCCAAGTACCTGTGCTTTACCTATATCAAACTAGTAAATATGAGATATGCAACATTTCCCATAAGGGCTTCAAATAGTGCCATTGCAATGCTGGAGGGGAACTTTCAATTTGTAAAGTCCTTTAAGGAAAATGATCATTTCCAATTTTCTCTAGAATTTATGATGCATGTTCTCAACAAACCTCTGAACGTCTGAATAGAGCACTGTGTTTGTACATCTATCAATGAGTAACATGCCATGCTAAAATTCACACATCTTCCCTATCTTCTTGTAACTCTCGATCCTACACCCTAGCATGGCCGGCACTCAGAACCACTACTATTCTGAGTAGGCTGTTGGCCTGGCTTATTATAGAACAAAGCACTTAAACAATTTAAGAAAGACTTGAATTAATGAGCATGCTAAAGTTTTAAAAATAGAAATTAAATATCTTTATTAAAACTCAAAGCATAACCAACTGAAAAGTACTTCAACATCTAACACTTTAATATCTTTGTCTAATAAAACCTCTAAACATATAGAATAGAAAGGTCTACCTGGCCAAGGCCCCGAGATACCTTTATACTCCAATCAAACTAATAAACTAATAAACTAAGTAGAGCCCTCAGAAAGTAATGAGGTCTCACAAAGGCTGAAGATGAGAAAATCTAAGGATGCGCCTGCTACCGAGCTTGTGTACCTTAAACTGCATCATGAAATGATGCAATGCCAAATGATGTCAATACATGGAATGTATGATATGTAAACAATGGTAACATAACTGATACTGAAGCATGTTGAATATGAGAACAACGCGAAATAATGAGTAAAGTATAAGATAATCGATCTAACAAAGAAAGAATGTAAAAATGAGTAATAAAACTTTTTATAACTAAATACAATATACCAATAGAAATTCTGAAAACAACTTTAGTTTTACTTGGAGAGTTTCTCTTAACTGAAAAACACCATGTGAGCTCATGATGCTCCAATGTCTTTGCCACATTGGTAGACCATCTTATACCTTGTCAGGGTATAAAATGAACTTAACTAATGGATCTAAACTGAACCACTTTTGGGATAAAGAGGAGTCATCTAATTTGTGGAACAATACTATCCTACACTAGCAACATATTTTTGAGGCTTGGGTCACTTGAACCCTTACCCTCCTCGGCTCTAAATAGACCTCCAAAAACAATAAATATATATATATATATATATATATATATATATACATATGCACATAGCTATCATGTCCTATTTTAAGGTGAAAACCAAAAATACTTTATTGTGAGTCTCTACTGAATGCTTCACTTCTTTTTACTGAGCCTTTCTTTCTTTTCAAAATCATTCACTTGAAAGCTTAAAAAACTTGACTTGCAACCTTTCAGGAAATACAACTTTAGAACTTTAAGACACTTTCTCCTGAAATAATGAATAATGATAACATCGTAGGATATGCTTTCAAAATTACAATACAACTCAGTAGGGTCCGTGGGATAAGAACAAAACATGAACCATGAACAAAGAACACAATGATATAATTTTCAACACTTTTAGTACTAGGAATCAACAATAATCATCTCATGATATAAGGGAATTCAATTAGAGGACTTCCGCTAAAAAACCTAGCTTTAATTTTTCTAAAAACTCAACTTCTAAAGGGAAGAGCGTGAGGGAGAACGGAATTCACTCACTATAGTGGCCTTATATACCTCGAGTGCTCCAAAATTTGAAGGAGAACCTTCATATTCCAATCTTGGGACCTAGAGGATAAATTCTTTGAATAACCCTAGGAATTTGTAACACGAAACTTGTTAGAATCCTTTGTCTAGGGATAGAAATCTCTATATTCACATAGAGAATTATAGAGATGACTTACCTTACTTTGAGAAAATGAGAGAACTCTCTTAGGGTTGAGAGAACTAGTTTGTATGTGAAAAATAATAAGAATATGACTAAGGCAGCCTTTTATAGGCATCTGAGAGCTTAAGTTTATGGTCCATTTCAAGGATCGTAAACCATGTCTATGAATCATTGTCTGAACCATAGAAGTTATCCTGAGCTTATTTAAACTTTGGTTCACATTTCATGGACAGGGTTTGATAGACCATATAATAGGGTTGATGGGCCATGGTTTGAGTCGTCGAGTTTTTCTTAGATTTTTTCAAGTCTCTGAAAAGATTTCATAGTTGTTTCAAAGATCCTGGAGAAGGTTTTACAGACTGTGTTTTCTCTCGCCAAAGTTCTGCAAGTTGGCTTCCATGGTTCATTTCACAAACTATGCATGGTAGTACAGTCCATAGAAGTGACCGTGGACTTAAGGTAACATGTCTATAATAGGATAAGTGCTTAAAAATCCTGGTTTAGAATCCAAGGTGTTATAGTATCTCCCCCTTGGGGTCATTCATCCTCGAATGATGGTCAAAGATAGAATGATCTTAGGAAAGGAACTAATTTTGTCTGTCTGAAGCTATTCTCACTAATATGAACTTAACTTCACTAGTCTCAAGCTTACAGCTAAACTCGGGAGAGCACAAGAGCGTGAGCATAAACGTATCAACTATAACATGAAAGCATAAGGTATATGTTTTGAATCTAATGTAGGAGTAGAGGTATTACCTTAGACATATTCTTCATGCGGAGCGAATAAATAAGGGTATCTATCTTTCATATCTTCTTCAGCCTCCCATGTATCCTATTCAACCAATTGATTCCTCCATAAAACCTTAACTGAAGCTACTTTCTTGGTTCTCAACTTGTGAACCTAACAATCAAGAATCTCAACTGGTACCTCTTCATAAGATAGGCTATCCTTCACCCTAAATCTTTCATTAGGTACAATGATTGAGGGGTCACTCACACACTTCTCAAGCATAGAGATGTGAAACACTAGATGCATGACGGTCAAGACTACGAGTAGATCTAATTCATAAACTACATTTCCAATCCTCTTCAAAATTCAGTAAGGACTAATATGTAAGGGACTAAATTTCTCTTTCTTGCCAAATTACATGACACCCTTCATGGGTGTGACTTTCAAGAAGACCCAATCATCAACCAAAAACACTAAGTCTCTTCGCCTCATATATGTGTAGGACTTTTTGTGGCAATATATAGTCTTCAACCTTTCCTCAATAAGTTTAACCTTTCCATGGCTTGGTGAACTGTGTCTGGCCTATAAGTTCCGCCTCACCAACCTCAAACCAACCAATTGGAGACCTACACCTTCACCCATAAAAAGCCTCGTATAAAGCCATTTGGATACTAAAGTGCTAGATATTGTTGTATGCAAACTCTATCAGAGGCAACTGATCATCCAAATTTTCCTTGAAATCTATAACACATGCCCTCAAAATATCCTACAGTGTTTGAACAATGCACTATGTCTAACCATTAATCTACAGATGAAGTGTGGTACTAAGGTTCATCCTCATACCCAAACCTTTCTAAAATGAATTCTAGAATTAGGTGGTGAACTTAGTACCTCTTTCTAAAATGATGGACAAAGGAACTCGATGAAGTCTAACTATTTCTCGAGTGTACAACATAGCATAATCCTTTGCTAAGTGTATTGTCTTTATTTGCAAGAAGTGGGCTGACATAGTCATCCGATCTATAATTACCCATATCGAGTTATGTTGCTATCAAGATCATGGTAAACCTATTATAAAGTCTATATTAATCATCTCCCACTTCCATGCAGGGAGATTTATATTCTATGCCATACAACCTGGCCTTTGGTGCTCAACCATAACATGTTGATAGTTAGGAAACTTAGTTATAAACTCTATGATGTTCCTCTTATTACTATTCACCCAGTAGACTTTTCTCAAGTCATAGTACATTTTTGTGGAGCCTGGGTGAATCAAATATCTTGAGTTATCAGCTTCAGCCATGATTATCTCTCTACGGCCATCCACATTGGGAACACATGACCTACCTTGGTACCTCAAGACACCATTTACCCCTTGTTCAAAAACCAAGTCTTTTTGCTTGTGGACTTCTTCCTTTAATTGGAGCAAGATGGGATCACGATTTGGCTTCTCATTGACTTCAACCACTACTGACGATTCATCCCCATTCTGAGCAACTACACCATCATTCTCAGAGTCTAAGAGACAAATTCCTAGATGTGCAAGTCTATGAAAATCTCTTGCAATCTCTCTCTTCCCTTCTTCAACATTAGGAGTACTCCCCATAGACAACCTACTAAGAGCATCATCAACTCCATTCACCTTACTAGGGTGATAAAGAATGCTCATGTCATGTTCTTTAAGCAACTCGAGCCACCTCCTATACCTGAGGTTCAGCTCCTTTTAACTAAAGACGTACTGAAGACTCTTATGATTAGTGAACATATAAACATGCACACCAAAAAGGTAATGACGATTGATGTGACGCCAAATTACGTCACTTTCGACTCCTTTTTACTAAGAACAATCGTACGTTTTCAAGCAACCATTGTTGTTTTTGATGTTTTTATGTTGTATTTGTAGGAAATGGAAGCAAACACGGAAACGGAAGAAAATACGCGAAAAACAACATTCTGCCTAAGAGTGACGGCCTGAGTGACGGCCCGTCACAAGGCTGATGACCCGTCACTGGGACCGTCAACTTAAGGCATTGTTGCTGCCAAGCAGTGACGGCCCAGGCGACGGTCCGTCAAGCCTGGCCGTCACGCTAAGGCAGTAGCACTGGTCGGCGACCCGCGTTTTGGGGATTCCTAGCCCGTTTTGGATTTGGTTTCTACTACTCCTATAAATACCCTATGTTAGGTTTATGTTATTATTTATTCACTCATTAGTTCTAAAACACGTTTTAAGTATTTTTGAGAGCAAACAACACGGTTCATTTGTATTGAATTCGTGTTCTTGATTCTTTCGTGAGTTCTTGGTATTTCTTGCTCTTGGGTATTGGAAGATTGATTGTTTCATTATATTGTAAGACTTTTCTTCCCTTTATTATGAATACAACTATTTTCTCTTATTTATCGAGCATGAGTAACTAAAACTCCCGCAACTAGGGTTGTGGGAGCCATGGAAACGTAGCAATATAGATTCCGGGTAGCGTTGGGTTCGATATATGTATTGTCATGTTGTTAATCATTCAATTAGTCACGTTTTCTAGTGGTTGCAAACATTAGAACATGCTTAGGTTTAATTTGCTTGAGTAAAGAAGTTAAAACCGGGAAAACTTGATTAACGACAAGGATTCGAGACTACCAACTCTCGTCTTAAAGATTAATGCCGTAACTGGATTAGTTTACTTGATGTTAGGATTGAGAGCTAAAAAGCACATCTTTTTGAGATCGAAAGAAGATAAAAGGAAATTTGTTTATTTGGTCGAGAGACGTTTAGACGATACAATTGACGCAATCACATCGTGACAGGCATATAGAAAGAACCCGGTTAAGCCTAGAATCGACATTGTTACAACGCCATGGTGAACACATCCCTAGTTCATCCTCTCATACTAATTTAAACTCCTACGTTTATTATTGTTTTGTTTACAATTTGATTACAAAACCCCCCCAATTTACCGGAAACTGTTGACGACTAGTCATCTACTTCACTAAAGCCTTAATCATCACCATATTCTCTGTGGGATTCGACCCCAACCTTTGTTTGGGTTCTTTACTTGACAACGATCGCTTACGCTTCTTTAATTAGAAGTGTAGTTTGAGCGTTATCAAAAAGTGGCGCCGTTGCCGGGGAATACGGTTTTTTGATTAAGTCTGGTGTGTCTATTTGACTTTTTGTTATAATTTCCTGCTTTTATTTTTGTTTGTTGTTTTTGTTTTTGGACAGGGTACAGGTTGTGCATGCCAAGTACCCGAGGTTCGGGGGAACAAATTGTACCTTACGACCCCGAACTTGCGAGAACACTGAGGCGGAATATGGCCGCACAATTAGACGCAGCAAGGATCGCTGCAGAACTGCAGGCCCAACAAAATTTGAATGCTGGTGGTCTGCAGGATGATGGTGTACGGAATGATGAGGAGCTTGATTTAGATGGAGCTGGCGCGACGGGCGCCATTATTGTTCCACCGCTACCGCCCGGAGCAAAGTTCAATATCACGAGCATGATGATTCAGTTGCTGAATTTGAGAGGTGTATTCCGTGGTGCCGCTGGTGATGATCCAAACCAGCACTTAATGAACTTCGTGGGGATCTGCAAATCATTTGAGCTGCCAGGCGTGAGTCAGACAGCGATCAGGCTCCGGTTGTTTCCATTGTCTCTGTCTGATGAGGCAGCATTATGGTTAACTGAGCTGACCCCCGACTCTATCGCAACGTGGGGAGAGTTGAGAGGAGCTTTCCTAGAAAGGTTCTTTCCTCCCTCTCGGATGATATAGTTGATGGACGAGATTAGCAACTTCAGGCAGCAACCACACGAAGCACTGCACGAGACTTGGTTGCGATTTAAGAAGAAGCTGATACAGTGCCCCAACCATCAGCTGAACAACGAATTCTTGATGCAGACATTCTACAGGGCACTAAATTCGGCTACCAAGCCAACATTGGACACCGCAGCAGGTGGAGCGTTTATGGGTTGCACTTTTGCCGACGCCACAGCTATTTTGGACAGGCTCACCAAGACCAACAGAGCCTGGCACACACGGGATTCAGAGGTTGCAGCTAGCACCTATACCGTTGGCATGTCAGCAGAGCAGCAAAGGAAAGAGGAGGAGCGCGACCAAGACATGGCGCATCTTAAAACACAGTTAGATCTCCTGACAAGGCACTTGACGTCAGGAAGTATAGAGAAGGTACAAGTTGTGGGTTCCCAAGGTATGGAGACTGAGGAGGCCAATTACTTGGGGGGTTTCCAAGCCAATGGCCAGGGAAACCAAGGTCGAAACTATCCAAGAGACAACCACTATGAGAATGGTGGCTACAAAAATCGCGACCAAGGAAGCTGGAGGAACAACACCGATAGAGGTGGGTTGTATATACCACCTGGCAATCGGGACAAAACTGGCAGCGAGGCTGAGACGTCCAAACTTGAGAATATGATGGCGAAGATACTGCTTAAGGTGGAATCGACTGACTCTGGGGTAAAGGCAATGCGGAATGAGTTATCAACATTGAGTCTGGTAGTGGAGTCACACTCAACCGCGATCAAGCAACTAGAGCAGCAAGTGGGTCACATCTCGGCATCTCTAAACCCAAGGAAACCAGGTACTTTGCTGAGCGACACCACTCATCCGAAGAATGATGCAAGTTGTATGGCGATCACCACAAGAAGCGGAAAAATATTACCGGAATCACATCCGGTAATTCATACTCAAGGTGACATTGCGGATGATGAAGAGGCGGTAGAGGAGAAAACTCCAAAGCCCGCGGAGAAACGCAAGGAAGCTGAAAAGCTTCCAACTATGATGCCTCGACCACCACCTCCGTTCCCACAGCGTTTAAAGAAGAAAGCTGACGATGGTAAGTTCCTGAACTTCATGAACATGTTGAAAGAGATTTCAATAAACATACCATTGGTGGAAGCACTGGAACAAATGCCCGGTTATGCCAAGTTCATGAAGGACTTGATTACAAAGAAGAGGACGGTGAGCTTTGAACCGGAAGACAACCTCCATCACTGCAGCGCTATCTCTTCAAGGTCATTAGTTGAAAAGAAGGATGATCCAGGTGCGTTCACTGTTCCATGTACCATCGGGAAGCTCAACTTCGGGAGAGCTATGTGTGACCTTGGTGCTAGTATAAATTTGATGCCGCTAGCAGTGTATAACAAATTGGGTTTGGGAGCTCCTAAACCAACGTCCATGAGAGTGATGATGGCTGACCGTTCGGTAAAGCGACCCGTAGGGATCTTGTCTGATGTGCTAGTTAAGATTGGTAAGCTTATCTTCCCAGCTGACTTTGTAATTTTGGATTGCGAAGTGGACTTCGAAGTTCCCATAATCTTGGGACGACCATTGTTAGCTACGGCGAGAGTGTTGGTTGACATGGAGAAAAACGAGCTGACCTTCCGATTAAACAATGAATTGGTCAAGTTCGATGTGTCCAAATTGATGAAGCAACCAAGTGACATGAGGGTGGTCGTGGTCATCAATGCTACTGAGGCAGCTCCTGCGGATGTGCACATTGAGGAGAAGTGTTTGGTCGAGACGCTAGCTGTTGTGAGAAGGATGCCGCGAAAAGAGAAGCATGTTGCGGAGAGCGGTGTAAATAGCTCAAGGAAACGAAAACACCGCAAGAGAATCTACAAGGAAAGAGCGAAGAAGCGGTCACGACTAGCGGCGGAGCAAATAAAAGAGGAAGTTGGAGCGCAACATGAGGTTGGCGCACACACGTACTCCATCGAGTTCTCTTGTTTTGGAGACCCAGGCGGTCTCCAACATCATTCTAGAATCTGAGTCATATCGACTTCACAGGTATTCCTTTATTCTCACAGCTTTTAGTTTTCATATGTATGCATTGGGGACAATGCATGAGTCTAAGTTGAGGGTGTTGGGAAACCTGTGAGTCACCACCGAGGGTTTTTGTTACCGATTTCTTTTCCCTCCGGTGTGCTATCTAGTAGAACCGGCATGTTTAGGTTGTTAGTTTAAATTTTTTTAGTGTCTATAGCAAGCATGCGTTGTTCTTGTCTAAAAATGAGGCCCCTTAAAAATTTTCTGGGTTTGAGCTTATGTTGAAACGATTGAATGTTGGGATCCTTGTATGTCATTGTGCGATTATGAGTAGAATGAGTATGCTTAAGCCAAGCGGTTGTTTGATAGTTGGTAGCGATATAGTTTCTTGGTGCCAAGAGCGTGTGAGTTTATTGTCATAAATTCTTACTCTGTGCATGCATCTAGAACTTGCCCGGTCTATTTTGTTAAGTTTGAAGTTGGTTGCTTAGGAAAGGATCACAGGCCCTTTTTGTGTGCAGTCCACTTAACCTAAAAGACCGTCCAAATATAAATAATCCCTTGATCCCTGTTTGAGCCATAATTGACCTTGTTCTTTCAATAACCTGTCACCATTCCTGTTTAACTTTGAATCCCTATTTTGGCCCTGGTCCTTCCTTGGACATCGTGCACCTCAACTCAGGCAATCAGCCTAAGTTGAGGGTGGCTACTATAGAGGTAAACCCTGTTTGGCCCTGGTCCTGCATGGACATTGTGCACCTTAACGCAGGCAATCAGCCTAAGTTGGGGGTGGCTACTACAGAGGTGAATGATAAGAAAAAGATGATGGAGAAGATTGGTTTTTGAATAGAATGAAAATCCGGGTGTGCGCCTAAGAAAAGAAAAGAAAAAAATAAAGAAAGATGAAAAAGATCGAAAAAGAAACAAAAAGAATTGTCAATAAAGAGGCCGCACCTGTATCTAGAATCAAGGAAATAAAAAGGTGAATAAGGATGGATAAAGTGAAGTTATGTGGTGATAAGATGTAAATGGTTCCAAGGAGGGCTTAGTCACTAACCCCTAAATGCATCCTACCTGCACCCGAAGCCTCATTACAAGCAAATACAAGTCCTGTAGTGATCCTAAGTAGCTTTCTGAAGAACTGAAATAGAATAGTAAGGGCAAGCCTATGGTATCGCATGTGCATTGTTTGAAATCGTTTGTGAGTGTGAGCGCTTACCTAGTCCCAAATCTTGTGTGTGGGATTTCTTTGTGGTGAGGGCACCAAGATGTCTATATTGTCTATTGATTGTTAGGATAGCTGCGTATGTGTATGCATAATATTCTATCATATCGGAATGACATGTTTGGATCCTTGCAAGTTAGTGTTTCATACATTCGTGTGCTACGAGGGAGCTTGATTTAATTGAATAAGTTTTGAATGACCATGAGTTGCTATAGACATGAGTTTGTGTTCTTAGTTGAGTCGTATTATTGTTTTATGTTATGTTGCTTGAGGACAAGCGAACGTTTTAAGTTGAGGGTGTTGATGTGACGCTAATTTACGTCACTTTCGACTCCTTTTTACTAAGAACAATCGTACGTTTTCAAGCAACCATTGTTGTTTTTGATGTTTTTATGTTGTATTTGTAGGAAATGGAAGCAAACACGGAAACGGAAGAAAATACGCGAAAACCAACATTCTGCCTAAGAGTGATGGCCTGAGTGACGGCCCGTCACAAGGCTGACGACCCGTCACAAGGCTGACGACCCGTCACTGGGACCGTCAACTTAAGGCAGTGTTGCTGCCAAGCAGTGACGGCCCAGGCGATGGTCCGTCACTGCCCTGACGGTCCGTCAAGCCTGGCCGTCACGCTAAGGCAGTAGCACTGGTCGGCGACCCGCGTTTTGGGAATTCCTAGCTCGTTTTGGATTTGGTTTCTACTACTCCTATAAATACCCTATGTTAGGTTTATGTTAAGAATTATTCTCCCATTAGTTTAAACACGTTTTTGGTTGGTTTTTGAGAGCAACAACACGGTTCATTCTCTTGAATTCGTGTCTTGATTCGTTCGTGAGTTCTTGGTGTTCTTGTTCGTGGATATTGGAAGATTGATTATTTTCATTATATTGTAAGACTTTCTTCCTTTTATGATGAATACAACTATTTTCTCTTATTTATCGAGCATGAGTAACTAAAACTCCCGCAACTAGGGTTGTGGGAGCCATGGCAAACGTAGTAATATAGATTCCGGGTAGCATTGGGTTCGATATATGTATTGTCACGTTGTTAATCATACTTTATGTCACGTTTTCTAGTGGTTGCAAACATTAGAACATGCCTAGGTTTAATTTGCTTGAGTAAAGAGATTAAAACCGGGAAAAATTGATTAACGACAAGGATTCGAGACTACCAACTCTCGTCTTAAAGATTAATGCCGTAACTGGATTAGTCTACTTGATGTTAGGATTGAGAGCTAAAAAGCACATCTTTTTGAGATCGAAAGAAGATAAAAGGAAATTTGTTTATTTGGTCGAGAGACGTTTAGACGATACAATAGACGCAATCACATCGTGACACGCATATAGAAAGAACCCGGTTAAGCCTAGAATCGACATTGTTACAACGCCATGGTGAACACATCCCTAGTTCATCCTCTCATACTGATTTAAACTCCTACGTTTATTATTGTTTTGTTTACAATTTGATTACAAAACCCCCCTTTTTATTTATCGGAAATAATTGATCACTAGTCATCTACTTCACTAAAGTCTTAATCTTCACCATATTCTCTGTGGGATTCGACCCCAACCTTGTTGGGTTCTTTACTTGACAACGATCGCTTACGCTTCATTAATTTGAGGTGTAGTTTGAGCGTTATCACTACTCCTGGAACAAATCATTAAGTAATGATCAAACAATAACCAAACCGGCCCCCATAAGCATGGCAGGTACAAATAGTAAACAAGACCACCTACTCGGGCCACCATAAACCCGAGAGGTGCCAATTAAGTCTATATACCCCTATTGGTAGTCCTCTAGCCCCGTAGGCAGTTATTATATCTCAATAGCCCCTCAGGCAATCTACACATAGCCCCGAAGGCAATTATTATGTATCAGTAGCCCATTAGGACCTTTGTATATTATGATAGACCCATAGGCCTCCTATAGCCCTCCTCGGCATCAACATATCCCCATAGGCATCACACAACCCTCTTAGGTATAAACATAGCCCTGTAGGGTCAACATGTAGCCTTTTTAGGCAATCAAGTAGCCTGTAAGTGAGCAGGCTTCACAATAACCCCGTAGGTAACAATAATAGACCGTTGGCTTCATATTAGCCCCGAAGGCAACTCATTGGCCCATAAGCCTCAATATATCCCCTTTAGGCAAATATTATAGCTCGTGAGTGAACGGGCTTCATTATAGCCCCTTAGGCAATTGAAATAGCCTGTAGGCTTTACTACAACCCCGTAGGCAATCAGAATAGCCTGTAGGCTTCAAATCATCTCAATAGACCCTTGGCAACATATATATAGCCCCTAAGGCACCAATCATATCTCTATATCTAACTATAATAGCCCCAAGGGCAACAACAAACAATCAAATGGCCCAAAACAGGCAATATAGTTATAAGTGACCTATAGGAATAATCTCTAAGTCGTATCTAAGCTCGGGGTCACTATTAATAAAATATGCATTCCATGAGGGATAAATATATCAAGTCAAGTAGCCAACCAAGTCACATAAGGCTACGAGTAATTTGGCTACAACAACTATCTTTGTTGTTCTATAAGCTTTAGGAAAACTTGTCAAAATAAGGGACTAGCCCTAGCACACCTTTCAATTGAAACCTCAAAGTTGTTGGCATAAAGATCTACCAAAACAACAACTAATATCAACAAGACGAAGCTATCAATACCATACAAGAGCGGTGAGCTCCCGAGATAACCTAACAAGGTATACTTCACACTATTTAATCTAACAATTGTCATACGCAGCTCTAAAAGAAGTGCACCAATCCACCAGTCCCTTCAACACCCTAACACCAATGATATATAAAAATGATAATCTAACTTAATGAGAAAAAGGGCTGTTCGGAGCCACGATATCCAAAAAACACCTTTGCATAGTTCGAAAATCTATAAAAACAATCCTAGAATGTGGGATTAAGAAGGAAGGTTGTGGGAGGGAGATTATCTTGATAAAAGCTTCAAATCCCAAACTAAACAAGCTGTTAGAAGGACCCACCACCACTACTATATCAGAACTACGTCAAAACACAACTTTAAAAGAATTTTGGCCCTACCCAATTTTTCCAAACAGTCCGTGGTGAAATGGTCATTACTTTCTACTCAGACGTTGTATGGACAAATGGTTTGATATTCTAGAAACTAGACTCAAAGACCTTTAATTTGATATATAATAATCTCTCTAACTCTTTATATATTGGGAGATATGCTCGCCCCAACTTATCCTATCAACAAAATTTTATATGTAGTTACTACTTCGGACTTGACCCGAAACTGATACTACCATATACAAGTTCGTCCTGAAGAATAACTCTACAAGAGGTATAAAACATATTACCACTAAAATCTCTACAAATAGCTCTTCCAAAGCACGATAAATTTGAAACCTCTAATATCAAGGGATCATGCCAAGAAAAGAAAGAAGAAGTCTTTACATACCTCGGGTGATTCCTCGCTAATGGAAGTACTGCAAGTCAAGAATTGTAATCTCTTTTCGAACTTAAATATTTGATGTCCAACCTGGGGATCTCAACTACTATACTCAACTATACAAGAAAACTCAACACATATAGGTAAGCTACCCTTATGAATAATCAATTTAATTCTACCGTAGTTATATAGTGTATTCCTTGTGCTTGGATTGCTAGAATAAACATGATATTACCTAATATACATGGAACTAATGAATATAATTGCATAGCCTGGTAAGGACGTTCTTCTAAAGAACTCGTAACTTAGAGAATTTCTACAAAAATAGTAGCTTAAAAAAGCATAAGGACACTTACTTCCAAGGAGCAACTTTGCTTCTCTTAGGAATTCCATTCACTACCAGCACATGAAAATAAAGTGCTTAGTATGTATATCTATAGAAGATTAAAGAGGTGAGTGGTGGAGGAAGCATTAGGATAAAGATGAAATTCTTAAAAGGAGAACTTAATATTAGGATAGGGGGAAAATATATCTTTCAACCTTAATTGTAATAACCATCATCAGATACTATTATAAATACAAATGCCACATATATTAAGATGGTGGAACTTTATTTTTGATAAAGATGATCTAATATAATAAGAATTTCATTTGCTTGCTAGTTTCAATATCTTCTCTAAAATATCAATAAATTATAAAACTCTTACAAAATAAATATAAATACAAATATATCGTAACTAATGATTTTTTTTCCAAATATCTAAAATATTTTAAAAAGGCAGTAAAATATAACTTTTTATCAAATTCTAATTTAAATAAAATATTTTTGAACACGCGCGGTGTTAATAAAACTCTCAAATTTAGACTCATAAGCCCTCGATATGAATAAAGGACAACCTTAAACACCTGGGGTGTTACATCCTTCCCCCCTTAGAAATATTCATCCTCGAATGTGAATAACACGCACGAGTAGGGCTACGAACTTCTCGAATTTCTGACAGAACCTTCACTATATATCAGACTATACCACATATTCCAAACCACCCACAAAATATACCATAGGACTCACAAGGCCACTACATCTAATAACAACTTATCAGGCCCCACACGACCCTCAATGATACAAACTCATTGTAGAAATCAAAACTTACCTCAACACATTAACTTTATCTTTTAGAAATATTATTATGCCTTAAATCAAAATCGACCTTTCCACAAGGTCTATTGAGCTCTGACGATCGTGAATCTCTACCGCACGACTTCATTAATTCAATTCTTAGAACATGGCTTTACAACATGATCTAAAGATGGAAGAATAGTAACACATACTAAATGTCCAGTAGCCTCCTGATTATAAGTGTGGTGCACAACATACCCATATGCAAGACTCTATTCGACACAGCTTGCACACTCCCTAGGATACGACGGTTCTGTGATACCAAGTTTGTCATTCCCCAAACTCGAGGGGTGCTACTGGAACCTACTACCAAAACTTAGGCCTGAGCCGACCCTACTGAAGCATTTTCCAATAGCACATAATAGCCACATGCAATCAAGAAAATAAACAAGTATATCTCAGCTTAAAAATAAGCCCTCGGCCGACAAGGCCTCTATCAACAACTCTAGAAAGAAAATAACTACTCCCAACAATTAATATAAAGTAATAAACAAATAGCATACAAGTCCTACTTGGGCCATCGA
Source organism: Jaltomata sinuosa (assembly GCA_003996215.1). Lineage (NCBI taxonomy): Eukaryota > Viridiplantae > Streptophyta > Magnoliopsida > Solanales > Solanaceae > Jaltomata > Jaltomata sinuosa. Next base: position 68,171 of record QJPP01003738.1, read on the forward strand.
GGCCACCATGAAATCTTGAAAAGCATAAATGCTATGCAATATAAGCTAGGCCAACAACCACTAAATCATCAACAATCACAACAAGGACCAACGGGCCAACAACAGAGCTATCAACCTAACAGACTATTCTGCAAGCCTCTATGAATAGAATAATTGGCGTGACAAGGCCTCGACCTACCCAAAAGCTATAAACAGTAACACAAGCAGACCTGTGATACTCTGGCGACTCCTAAAAGAAAATAAGTTGACCAATCTGTGGAAACTTAGCTATGCTACTCAGCAGGTCTCTCTGATCGCTGCTCAGGACCTACAGGAATGAATGCAGCACCCCAAAGCAATGAGGCGTCAGTATGAAATAATGTAGCGAGTATGTAAGGCACTTGAAAGCTCAAACAATAGCTAGTGTCATGAATATTATAAGTAATCAGCTAAGAGAGTCAAAGATAATCTGAGCATACTTATCTGCTCCTGAATCTATAAATAGCTGAGACTGACATCATAAGTATTGTAAATACTTCAACAGGGAGTCAGAGGTTATCCAAAACGTACTTACATGTTATCAACATAAACCTTACAAACCATAACTAACTGAGCAACCCGCTTCTCGAATTAAGCTAACTAATGTCATCAATAATGAAGCACTCGGGGAAGAAGATCAATAATTGTCATAATACAACCTAACTACTCCTGACACAAATCATTCAGTAATGATCAAACAATAACCTAACTGGCCCCCATAAGCACGACAAGTACAAACAATAAATAAGACCACCTACTCGGGCCCCCATAAACCCGAAAGATGCCAATTCAGTCTATGTACCCCTATTGGTAGTCCCCTAGCCCCGTAGGCTGTCATTATATCTCAATGGCCCCTCAGGCACTCTACACATAGCCCTGAAGGTAATTATTATGTCTTAGTACCCCATTAGGCACTTTGTATATTATGATAGACCCAAATGCATCTTATAGTCCTCCTCGGCATCAACATAGCCCCATAGGCATCACATAGCCCTCTTAGGCATAAACATAGCCCTGTAGGGTCAACATGTAGCCCTTTTTGGCAATCAAGTAGCCCATAAGTGAGCAGGCTTCACAATAACCCCATAGGTAACCATAATAGCCCATTGGATTCATATTAACCCCGAAGGAAACGCTTTGGCCCGTAAGCCTCAATATAGCCCATTTAGGCAAATATTACAGCCCGTGAGTGAAAATGCTTCATTATAGCCCCTTAGGCAATTGAAATAGCCCCTAGGCTTTACTATAGCCCCGTAGGCGATCAGAATAGCCCGTACGCTTCAAATCATCTCAATAGCCCCTTAGGTAATATACATATAGCCCCTAAGTCACCAATCATATCTTTATAGCTAACTATAATAGCCTCGAGGGCAACAACAAACAATCGAATGGCCCAAAGATAAGCAATATAGTTATAAGCGACCTACACGAATAATCTCTAAGTCATATCTAAGCTCGGGGTCACAATTAAAAACATATGCATTCCACGAGGGATGAATATATCAAGTCAAGTAGCCAACCAAGTCACATAAGGCTACGAGTAATTTAGCTACAACAAGTAGCTTTATTGTTCTATAGGAGTTAGGAATACTTGTCAAAATAAGGGACTAGCCTTAGCACACCTTTCAATTGAAGCCCCAAAGGTGTTGGTATAAAGCTCTACCAAAACAACAACTAATATCAACAAGACGAAGCTATAAAATACCTTACAAGAGCGGCGAGCTCCCCATATAACCTAACAAGGTATACTTTACACCATTTAATCTGACAACCATCATACGCCGCTCTAAAAGAAGCGCACCAATCCACCAGTCTCTTCAACACCATAACATCAATGATATATAACAATGAAAATCTAACTTAATGAGAAAAAAGGCTGCCCAGAGCCACAATATCCAAAACACCACTGTGTGGCTCGAAAATCTATAAAAATAATCCTAGAATGTAGAATTATGAAGGAAGGTCATGGGAGGAGATTATATTGACAAAAGCTTCAAATACCAAACTAAACAAGCTGTTAGAAGGACCCACCATTAATATTATATCAGAACTACGTCAAAACACAACTTTATAAGAATTTTAGCCCTACCCGATTTTTCCAGTTAGTCCATGGTGAAATAGTCATAACTTTCTACTCAGATATTGTATGGACAAATGGTTAGATGTTCTGGAAACTAGACTCAAAGACTTTTAATTTGATATATAATAAGCCCTCTAACTCTTTATAGATTGGGAGATATGCTCACCCCAAGTTAGCCTATCAACAAAATTATATATGTAGTTACTACTTCCGACTTGACCCGAAACCTATACTACTATATACAAGTTCGTGCTGAAGAATAACTCTACAAGAGGTATAAAACATATTACCACCAAAATCTGTACAAATAGCTCTTCCAAATCATGATAAATTTGAAACCTCTAATATCAAGAGATCATGCCAAAAAAGAAAGTAGAAGCCTTTACATACCTCGAGTGATTCCTCGCTAATGGCAGTACTGCAAGTCAAGAATTGTAATATCTTTTCGAACTTAATGATTTGATGTACAACCTGGGGATCTCAACTACTATACTCAGCTATACTAGAAAACACAACACATATAGGTAAGCTACCCTTATTAATAATCAATTTAATTCTACCGTAGTTACATAGTATATTCCTTGTGCTTGGATTGCTAGAATAAACATGATATTACCTAATATACATAGAACTAGTGAATATAATTGCATAGCCTGGTAAGGACGTTCTTTTATGGAACTTGTTACTTAGAGAATTTCTACAAAAATAGTAGCTTAAAAAAGCATAAGGACACTTACTGCCAAGGAGCAACTTTGCTTCTCTTAGGAATTCCATTCACTACCAGCACATGACAATATAGTGCTTAGTATGTATATCTATAGAAGATTAAAGAGGTGAGCGGTGGAGGAAGCATTAGGATAAAGATGAAATGCTTAAAAGGAGAACTTAATATTAGGATAGGGGGAAAATATATCTTTCAACCTTAATTATATTAACCATCATCACATACTATTATAAATACAAATGCCACATATTTTAAGATGGTGGAACTTTATTTTGTATAAAGATGATGTAATATAATAAGAATTTCATTTCTTTGCTAGTTTCAATATCTCCGCTAAAATATCAATAAATTATAAAACTCTTATAAAATAAATATAAATACAAATATATCATAACTAATGATTTTTTTTCCAAATATCTAAAACATTTAAAAAAGGCAGTAAAATACAACTTTTTATCAAATTCTAATTTGAATTAAATATTTTTGAACACGCGCAGTGTTAATAAAACTCTCAAATTTAGACTCGTAACCCCTCGATATGGAATGGAGGACAATCTTAAACATCTGGGGTGTTACACATACCCTCAAAAGGGGTCTAGGACTCGAGGTAAATGAGTTCACGGGTTTAGTTGAATAAGCCATGGGTCAGACTTTGGATAGGTCATCGGGGTTGGAATAACGAACTAGGTCTGCTATGTAGGTGATGGTTGAATTATTTCCCATTTACGTTATGTGTGCATGATATCTATTGCATTAGTATTGCCTATACATTACGTGTTTTAGGGAATACAATAATAAATGTTAATGATATCCGGCTGTTAATATGGTGAAATGGACTTGTCTTAATTACTTGTTGGTTTTAAAAGTGTGGGTTATGTTCATTATTATTGATTGTTGTGTTGTCTATGATATTTAGTTGGATCGGGTACCATGCCTACTACAATTCATTGGTTAGCTCGAGTCCCACACCTGGTACAATTTATTAATTGGCTCGGGTACCACGCCTGGTACAGGATCTTTATCGGTTGGCTCGGGTACCATTTCTGGTACAGGTTCTATCATAGTTGGCTTGGGTACCACGTCTGGTACATGTTTATGGTGATTCTGTGTTTTTGGTTCCATGAGTGAACTGGGTTATTTATTATGATATAATTGTTGCATATTGGTCCATGAGTGGCTGGGTAATTGTGTTTAACTGCTGGGTTGGTTCTTGTGTAGACCGAGATTGCATGTTAAACACTGTAGATGATGTCTTAGGGATCATTAGATGGTCTGGGTTGTTGGAAGGTGTGTGGAATCGTGTAGGGGTAGTTGTCTAATTTATGTGCCACCATGTTATGGGGTTTAATGCCTTGTGAGAAGGGATATGGGTATATGGGGGTTAAGTCAGGATGGTAACAAGAGTTGTAGGTTGCCTATGTAATTGGCTAAGGGTCAAGGGCCAGGGTTGTTGGCGTAGGATCCCATGGGTGAGGGATGGACCGGCTAATAGTGGTGGTTAACAACCGTGGCTTCGGGATTGAAACTATTAAAGTGACTCTAGTGTTGGCAAGATGGGAAGGCTGGTGAGCATTAGTGTTGTGAAGGGATAGGATATGAACAAGATAAAATGGTAGGGAGGCTTCTAATGGTGAAGTTGGCAGTGGAAAGGAGGTCGGAAGGCTTGGTAATGGAATGTATAGGTTTATGGATGTTATACTATGGTAGTAAGGGTAGTTGATAAGGGACCGGGATTTTGTAACTTTGCTATTGCATGTTTCTTTTGATTTTTACATGATATTATGCGGTGACTTTGGGTCGACCGATGATGCCTACCAGTACATATTGTTTGTATTGATACTTCTCTTTCTATACCTTTGGTATAGTCTGGTTGCAGGATCAGTGATGTTTCTAGGTAAAGACGACAGTGATAACCAACAGCTTCTACTCCTCTTTCCTATGGTGGGAGCTGTGTCTTATTTTACTAGCATTTCTTCTTAGAGCTCTTCAACCTGTTTAGACTAGTTTCAAGGGAGGGTTTGTACTCAAATATTTTTGTAAAATATTTTATTATACTCAGGGTTTTGTAACTGGTTTTAAATATTAAAGGTAAAGTTATGTTTTCTTTATTTCTTTTGCATAACTGTTTTTAAAACTGGGTGGTAAGGATTCTCCTATCTAAGTGACTTAGAGTAGGTGCCTGCATAGCTCGATAGTTGGATCGTGACATACATCTCCAAGATCCGAAAGTCACCATATAAGGACTCTAACTAAGCAATGTCTAAGAGTAGGAAGAACACCTAATAAATGAAATAATGTCTGAAGAAATAGACATCTATCACTAAAAACATTCGTGAAAGCTAAATAGGAGTAGGTCACCCTCATATCAGTCAACTGGCTGCGTTAGATATGAGGTCGCGATGAAGTCTCTGGAACACAGTCTGTCCTCAAAAGAAAGTGCAGAAGTAGCATCGGTATAAACCCTATGTAATGGTAGGTATTATAGGCCTACCCAAATCAGTAACAAGTATATATCATGAATCAAATAAAACAAGTAGACCGATACAACAACACATAACCAAGAACTCAGATAGTCAAGTAGTCACAACAACTAAGTAAATAATCTAAATCTAGACACATCAATATCAAACAACATTGGACATATAAGTCACCGAAAAATCAGACATAATAGTCATTACAAACTCTGCAAATATAATACAATCATATCACAATCATGGAATTATATCCATACTGATTTATAGTTATGTCGCCTATGTATCTCATCAGTATCACTCATTGGTGCACACATGCTAGAGGGTCTTTAATCTTTCCCAAATAGTCACGTATCTGAATACATATTTGTACACACATGCTAAAGAGTCTTAATTTTCCCATCTAGTCATGACCTGCAAGGGATGACCTAGGGTCCATGTACTACTCATACGACTACTCATTTGTAAGCTCCCATCGAACTCAAGCCACTCATATAATTTCTTGTCTATGAGCTCACATTGGACCTGAAGCACTCATCTCAGAATAATGGTATGTATATTCTTTATTTCTCTCAACATATCTTATTATGTTCTTTATTCAGTTATTTTACAAGATAATAAAGGAAGGTACATAATGAATATCACAAGTGCATGTCACTATCACAAGTCATATAAAAACAGACTTCAACAATTAAATAGCTTATTCATAAAAGCAGTATCAAGATAACAAATATCAATCACATATTATGTCTGAAGACCAATCAAACATGCTCAATAAAAAGAAAGAAAAAGTGCAACTCAAAGAGAGAATTTGTGCTAAGTATTAAGTAAGATCAATAAAAAAGGGAAGAAGAAGAAAGGGTAGAACAAAATAAGAAAGAAAGAAGTAGCTAAGAGAAGTTGAAAGCGCTAAAGTATTAAAAGAAGTGATGTATTAAACATGCCTAGGAAGGATTAGTCACTATTTTATCCAAAATATTCCTACCCATCTCTTAGCCTCCATTACAACCAAATAAAGACCTACTTGATCCTAGACATGAACTTTCTTAAATTAGTAGAGCAAGTACACTAAAGGAAAACTAATGGTTAACCTTTTGTTGCATGTGAAATTTTGTTGTGAGAGAAAGAGCTTGATACATCGTATGCCCATGTTTTAATATTATCTTATGAGTGAGTGGATATTTTTTTGATGTGAGGGAACATGTTTAGTACAATATACTTAAACATTGATCTTCTATGTTATGATTTCCTCTACAGTTTTTATACATGTTTACTTAATGTTTTTGAGGTTAGGATGTCTTGAGTAGGTTGTCATGAGTAGGTTGTCATGAGTTTAACTTAAGAATCACAATGTGAAGATATGCTTGATGTTTATAGTAGGTATGTTCTTAAATAGAGTGAACTAGCTTTATTTTAAAAAAGACTAAAATAATTGTACTTATGGGGTAAAGCTTACTGGCAGACGAGCAAGGTTTTAAGTGTGGGGTCTTGATGTGAGGCTAAAAGTAGTGTTTTTATGATATCGATAGCCTTACATTTTACTTGTTTTAATACGCTTTTGAGCTTACTTTATATGAATTATACTTAGGTAGCTTATTTTGATGTGTAGATTAAAAAGTAAAGGATTTATCATGGATTTGAAGCATAATAGAGAAATTATGGAGCTTTGAAGTCTGAGTGGGAGCTGAGGAAGATGATCCAAAGTATGGCCATGGTAAGGAAATCAAGGCGAGAGCTTAAGAAAGGCAAAATGGTGAAAAAAGGCAAAACAATACACTATGGGGAGCCCCTGGACGCCACCCCAGGTGCCCTCGTAGCGCAACACACTAGTGTGCACTAGGGGGATGTAGAATAACACTATGACGCTGCCCTAGGCGTCGCACAGGGGGAGACTATAGGCAATTTTATGGCGTAGTTCATCCAGAAGTGGTCCTTTTAACCGAGATACGACTCGAAACCCCCCAAACCCTATACATACTACTCTTTTTTTTTTTACATATTTTAATGGGGAATAGCATAACATAGAAGAAAATAACATGGAAGAAAGGAGAGGAATGACATTAGGGAAGAAAACTCGTATGGACAAAGACCCATAGGTTTTCTACCTTGGTTTTTCGTTTCCTTTTACTTCTTTATTATTGAATCTTTGCTTATTCATAAGTTATTGAATTTGTAAATAGTTTATGAGTAGCTAAAATTTAGAATCTAGGGTTGTGTTTGAACATGAATATTGATATTTAAATGATAATTAGGTTTGATTAGATTTCCGTTATGAAATTATTTATCTTTTCTTGTACTTAATTTTTTTTGTATCTTGATCACCTCTCAAACACTATCTATGATTTGTAGGTTGAACTAGGAATAGAGAACTTACATTCGTAATAAGAAAAGGTACCCTAAAAAAAGGGAACGATTTGTAACATGGATAAGAATATACTCGTTAGCCTCACTTAGTTGATATGAAAGATTAATCACATGCACTTCACTGTAGAATGACGACCATAGGAATAGTCGAGTAGGCGTAGAGGCAGTTTGGAAAGATGCTCAATATCGCAAATATCAACCTGCAACTAATAACTTAGAAAATCATCCAAGCTATTTATATGGTAGAATCAATTGGATTATCACTTAACCGCAACTTAAATCACTAATCACCTTTGAAACCATAAAACAACATAAAATCATCGTAAGTAGTAGAATTAAAGTCATTAGTAGTAATAATCTAAACTAAACACTCTTGGCTAGTTTACATCACTGAATAGTTAGAATAGGAATTCGTTTAGTTATGAACTTTTCAATTCCCTGTGGCATCAAAAATTTAGACTTACAAGTCCTATATTACTTTTTAGATTATGCACACTTGCGTGTGCAAAATAATGCAACACACCTCAATACTCTTATTCTTAAGTGGTTCTTCCACTATCTTTTTAGGTTCCATATTAACCAAACCTTTACCACTTTAGGTGGTAACTGCATTCACCTGTTTTAGATTTGGGTCTATATATCTAGGTAGACCACCTTAAGGTCTAGTGTTTTGAGCCCCAGTAACTTGAACCATTTGTCTTTCAAAATTTGAAGGGCTATCAAATTATTATTTTTATTTAGTTGCTATCCTTTTCTGGTCATTCATAAACTTTTTCATCAATGACTTGAGATCGTCAAGTTGGCTTTGGATGCTTTCATAGTGATTTTTTTGATAGCCTTGTTGCTTGTACTTGTTTTGATTTCCACATCATGAGATGTTCAGGTGATTCATCCAGCATAGGTTGTGAATTCCCATAGTTCTAATTACCTGTTCCTTAATTAGCATTGCCTACACATATTTTCTGCAAGGTCACAACCACATACTTTACAAAATAAATTTGCTTGATGAACTAGTTGAGCTTGGTTTGGAACTTGTGCTTTACCCGTTAAGATCTTATTCATCTGGTTGATAGTATTTTTCATTATAAGGAGTTGTGCTTACATGCTTTTCATCCCATAAAGTTCTAATATACCGATTGCTTTCCTGACTACACCTTTATTGAACTCATTCGTCTATTCAGGATTATTAGATGCTACCCTGTTAAGAAGTAGAACTAGTTCCTTATATGTTTTCTTGAGTGCTTGTTCACCTGCAACTAAATAAACAAAAGACTTAGAATGAATATCTAAACTTTCTTCAAATCTATGTGCCAATACTTCATTCATCTGATAGTAATGAAGACAACTTAGTGGAGTCCTTTAAATGCTCCTAAGCCTAGGTAAACCTTTGCCTTCTTTTTGCTTGAACCCTAAAATTTCTCTCCTTAACTTGGTTGTCTTCCCATATGGAAAGAATCTTGTGATGAGCTTTGTAGCTAAATCAGCCCAAGTTGTAATGGAGTTTGTGGGTTCTGCTTCTAACCATCTTTTGGCTTCCCCAATCAATGATAATGGAAAGAGGGTGAGTCTCACATACTCCGATAAAACTACCTCAATGATATATGTGTCATCAATCTCCAAGAATTTTGGAGACGTGCCTGCGGGTCCTCATGAGATAATCCTATGAACTGCCCGCTAGAGTGAAAATGGTGCAACATATTATTTTGGAGCTTCTAATTTTCAAATAATGCGAGGCTTCATAATGCTAGAAGTGACATTTTTTGCTAGTTGTACTGATACTTCATGTACTATGATTGGGGATACTAATTGTTCCGTCACCATTTGTACCGATTTTGGTTGGTTTTGATGAGCCTTTAATGTGGCTTGCTCTCTTTGTTTCTGATGAAGGAACCTCTAAGGTTCCGGATGGAAGGGAGCAAGGGTTCCTTTGGATTCTAAGAGGTCTGCCTCACTGTCCAAACTATGCATACAACCTGTCACCTGTGATGTCAACAACTTAGAACAAGCCATTAACACTATAAAAATAAAAATAATAAAGAAAATTCTAACTTGTTAATACTTTAAGCCCCCAACAATGGCGACAAAAACATATTGTCCATCCCAACACCTATACAAGTGTACAAGGTCATAAGTAATAAGTTTTTAATTTTGTAATTTGGTTTATCGACCGCATAGGGACTTAACTGGTGATAAGTTATCCTTTTCCCTATCATAGTTATTAGAACTAGTGTTTTGCGTTTTCAGAGAAGTTGGTTTTATTATTATTCTACTAACTATTTCTACTTATCGAATTTGCCAAAATCACAAGACATAAAGAGAGAGTTACTGCAAGAGTTGTTCACGGAGAGTTAAAGACCTAGGCTTATGGCATTTGAGTACTTTCATATTTCTTAATTATACTTGTTAGGCTTATTTAAGATATCTACTGAATTTGTGAGTCACATGGTTGATAATATCATCATGGTCTTTCTAGTCATATAATCACCAAGCCAAATTGGTTTCAAACATACATTATTAAGCAGGGACGTGGTAAACCACTTTGGATGCATATATATCATCTTGTATCTGAGAGGGAAGACTAGGTACCTTTCCGTCCTAGCTACTAATCTATCCGTAGATGAACCCTACTCTCCTTAACCCACGTTCTATTCCTAGTTGTCCTATTTCCAGCGTCACTAGCAATTTTTCATTTACTTTACGGTTGCAAAGCCACAAAATAGTTAAGTATACGGTTAAGAAAACAAAACATTTATAGTAAAATTTTCTAAACAACCATATAACTAAATAAAGATGTTCCTACATTGGTCATAACCCTAGAATGAGGGCTTTTATCCACTCATCATCTGATTACACCTAATACTATTCATAAACAACAAAGAAATAATAATCTAATGATAATATTTAGAAAAAAATTGTAGAATGTTGATAAATATCGTTCTCTATGCTCCCACAATATTTTTATCCTCAAGAGTGTTGAACTCCCTTTTTGAACGTCTGATTATGAGTTTTATAATTTGTAAAAACATTTTGGAGAGACTACCAAATCATACAAGGAAAAAGCAGAAAATTTCCCTCCATCCAGACTGCCTCGCATCGCGAGGTAGGTTCCCTTTCTATGGGCCTCACGATGCGAGGTGCTTCAACTTGCTTGCTTTTGAATCTTTTAAGGGTCAAACTTTAGAGGGTGTGCATTTTCGGACCCCCTCGCTTTCCATCTTGCTTGGCGAGATTCGGACTTCACTTTGGACTTTGTTTTGCGAGATTTTCCACTTTAAGCTCTATACTTGGTCAATTTTTGACTCTTTTCACCTATAAAACATAAACCATCATCCCTAAGCTCAAAATCATGTACTTGAGTTAAAACAAGGAGTATCAATCTTGAAAATGCTCAAAAAAACTCAAATATGGGTGAAAAATGACTAAAAATAGTGTAAATTCACCATGCATCAGTGCCTTTTGGTGAATAATCTCCTAAATATGAGAAAACTCAGAACACAGTCTTCCTTAATCTATTATGACCTCAGGGTGTTGCTTATCAGGGTTAAACTTTTTGAATCATGCTTTGACATGTGTTCCAAGCCGTTTCAGCTAATATCTGCATTTCACAGGTTATATCGATGGAGCTAGTCAAGGTCGGGCTTGGCTTACCGATCCTTACCCCAAATAGGATCTATTATGAGCTTGGCGCTCTAGGGCCTTAGACTTTCCTTTAGCTACAGGTTTTGCTTGGTCAAGATGCACCATTGTACCCACAACACAATTTCAGAATTAGTTGTCAAAATGATCCCACACTTAATTCTCTAGCATGGTTCTACTAGTCATATTTTAGGTACTCAGACTTCCCCGCATTATCAGATCATAATAGACTAGCTCACCTTCACAAGTTTAACCTTCTTTTCCACCCAACTTATTTCACCAACCCACACTTACACTTTTCTATACCACTTATCCTCACCTAACGACTAATGTTTCCTTAAGATGGTCATCATCTATATATCATCGGGAATATACTTCCCATGACTATACTTTGAGGATTTTTATCAACTAGGTAGTATACAATGGTGTTAAGCAAGCACAAATGGTAATGCAATCTATCAGAACACTACCAAAGCTCATACACACACTAGAATCTACTGTCAATAATGTTTCATATGGGAATAATTAAAAGATCACCAATCTCCCTATTCAACCCAACTTACAGAGTATGAGAAACTACATGAACCTAGAGCATGAAACTCTTCATATTCTCAACCACAAGCAATATTAAATACAATGGTGGAATAGGTAGTGGGATATCCATGGATAAAAAGTAGAGAATCAGGAAAACTTACAAAATCCTTGCAATGTAAACTTGAGAAGGAGACATGAAGGGGTAGAATTAAGTAAATGGAGGGATTTCATGCTTTTGTATGTTAGAGAAATAATGAAAAAGAGTGGGACAGGGAGATTGGGCTAGTGGGCCCAAAATAATTTATGCAGCCTACCTGCCTTATGCTGCGAGGCTGAGGATAAGAGCTACCCTCACTCTGACCTCTGCTCCATAATCCGCAAGGTTGAGCCTCTTTTGTGCCTTAGAAAATTTTGGATCTTATTTTGTTCCTTCAACTTACTATAGCTACTTTTCTGCCCTGTACCTGCATGATACTAAAATAAACAATTGTAAAAAGTTAGGTTTACTCTCAACTAGTGCCTTAGTTAAGGTCATGACATGATATTTTTCGGTATCTTTTTACGTGTTTTTCCATTTATTTATTCATTGTTTTTCATATAATTTTTACTAACCTTGGGTTGCTCCAAGTACTACATATTTAACATTGTGGCTCATGGATTGGTATGATGACATCCATATCCTATTTGCAGGGGGCTATAGGGCATTTTTGGGAAGAAAATTCATTTTTTTAATTCCTTATTGTGCGTTCTTGACTCTATAAACTTTTAAATTTTGTTTGATTCATTCTTTATTGGATAGTCCAGACGAGATTGTCAATGAGCAAGGATGAGTATCCAGTGCCTGCAGCTAGGGCCGCAGTTAGGGATCGAGGCAGAGGTCGAACTAGTGGTCGAGGTAGGGCATATGCTATGACACCATCTTAGGCCTAGGCTAGGGTACCGTTACCAGAGAAATAGGTATAGGTTGAGAATGTTTAGTACCAGTTGGATGGTGTAGGACCAGCCCAGTCTCCAACGAGGTTTGTAGCCACACCGATTCTTCAAGATACTTTGGTCAAGATCCTTGGCTTTTAAGAGGTTATGTCATAGGCTAGGATTTTTCATGTCACTTTGAGTGGTTCACAGGTTAGAGATGAGGTGCATACTTTAGCTCAGGCAGTGGCACAGGGTGTTCAAGGTTTAAGAGCACAGACTATTGCTGCTACTCCCTGTTTAAAGGTATTGCCAGTTCTTGTTATTGCTCAGCCTATCAGATCTAGGCCAACTATGTCTTCTGAGGAGCAGAAGATGCTTGGTAGGTTCATCAGGTTGGGTCCTTTGAGAATTTTAGGTGATCTAGGGAAGGACGACAATGAGTTTCTAGTGAGTTTCCAAGAGCGGTTGCATAACCTCAGCTTAGTGGAGTCGCACAGGGCTGATTAAACTATATTTATGATGGAGTTGTCAATAAAGTAGTAGTGTAGAGCTTATCTTGAGTGCAGACCAGCTAGGTCACCTCCGATGACTTAGGCTCAATTCTCTAAGCCTTTTTTGGATAAGTATGTACCTTGCAGTATGAGAAAGAGGTCGAGAGATGAGTTAACAGACCTTTAGTAGGATTCTATGTCAGTTTCAAAGTTTGAGGCCTATTTCTGTTAGCTGGCTAGGCATGCTGCTATGATTATGTCTATAAAGCATGATTATAGGTTGGATGGTTTATCAGATGGTTAGCTCTACCACTTTATTTGGAAATAGAGCAGCTAGTTGCATCATGGGCTACGTTTCTTACAATTGTTAATCATGCGCAGACTATTGAGGGTATACTCTATGAGGCCTCTAGAGGTGGCGACAAGAAGCCCAACTGTCATGGTGGTTTTAGTGGTTCTCTGTCTAGAGGTAAATATTTATTTGATAGAGGTTACCCTCAGCATTATAAGTCTACCAATCTAGTTCAAGAAGTACTATAGATTTCAGAGAGTGGTTATTTGGGTCAAAATGGTCAGGGTAGCAGAGTTTAGGTCAGATTTTGTAGGGTGCACATTCTAGGTATTCAGGCCATGCTGGCCATTCTTGTTTAGTCGGGTCATCATAGTAGGGTGCATCTGGTAGGGGTTGCTACGAGTGTAGAGGGTTGGGGCACTTTGCTCGGGATTGTCCCAGGTTCAGGCATGGTAGGTAGAAGGGTCAGCTGGTTCAGGCCCCTAAGGCTCCAATTCCACTGGCCAGAGGTAGTGTGCAGGGTAGTAGGGGAGGTCCCTAGGGTGATAGAGGTGCTTCTCAGCCATGCAGATGAGGTGGCCATGGCGAACGAAGCCACGTATATGATTTTTTGGGTAGGCCAAAGGGTGAGGCTTTAGATGTTGTCATCAGAGGTACAATCTTTATCTATCATTAGTCAACTTTAACATTATTAAATCCAGGGTCTATATTTGCATGTGTGTATGCTATCTATGCCACCCGGTTGGAGTTATTGTGTGACATTGTCTTTGCCTAAGCGTGTAGCTACTCCTTTCTAGGTGATTATTTAGTAGTGGATCATGTGTATATGTCTTGTGTGGTGACTATCTTGGGCTATGACATGTGAGTAGACTTGATTATCTTAGATATGGTGGATTTTAGTTGATTCTAGGCATGGATTGGCTATCTCCCTATCATGCTTTCTTGGATTGCTTTGCCAAGACTGTTACCTTGTATTTGCCTGGTATCCCTTTGATAGTTTGAAAGGGTACCAATAGTCACGTGCCGAGGGGATTTATATCATTTTTAGGGCATGGTAGTTGATAGGTAAGGGGAGTTTGGCTTATCATGCCTATGTTCGTTATACTAATGCCGACACTTTTACACTTGAGTCAATTCCAATGGTTTGTGAGTATTTAGACGTGTTTCTTATTAATTTACCAGGTCTTCTACCTGATCGTGACATTGAATTTGGCATTGATGTTGAGCTGGGTACTCAACCCATTTTTATTCTGCCATATTGGGTGGAACCTACCAAGTTGAGGGAGCTTAAGGTGAAACATCAGGATCTTCTAAGTAAGGGGTTTATTAGGCCTAGTATTTCTTCGTAGGGTGCTCCTGCTCTATTCGTGAAGAAGAAGGATGATTCCTTGCATATCTGGATTGACTACATGCAGCTGAATAAGGTGACTATCAAGAACAAGTATTTGATACCGCGTATTGATGACTTGTTTGACCAACTATAGTGTGCGACAGTGTTTTCTAAGATAGATTTGAGGTCAGGATATCACCAGTCGAGGATTAGGGCCACGAACATTCCAAAGACTGCCTTTAGAACTCGATACGGCCACTATAAGTGCCAAGTTGTGTCTTTTGGTTTAACCAATGCCCCCAAAACATTCATGGATTTAATAAATTGTGTTATCAGATTCTATTTGGATTCTCTTATTATAGTGTTCATCAATGACATCCTAGTCTACTCGAGGAGTAGAGAGGAGCATGAGCATCATTAGAGAGTTGTGCTTTAGAATTTGCAGGATCAACAATTGTATGCCAAATTCACTAAATGTGGGTTTTTCCTTGAGTCTATGGCATTCTTGGGACACGTGGTGTCTCAGAATGGGAATATAGTAGATCCCGTAATGATTGAGACAATTTTTGATTGGGCTAGGCCCACTTCTCCTACCAAGGTTCATAATTTTATCGGGTTGGCAAGTTACTGCAGACGAATTGTGAAGGGGTTTTCTTCTATAGCAGCACCTTAACTAGATTGACTCAGAAGAATATTCCATTCCAGGGGTCCGAAGAGTGTTAGGCAAGCTTTTTGAATCTCAAGGACTTATTAACTTTAGCTCGATTCTTACACTTCTAGTTTAGGGCCAAAGGTTTATCGTATACTGTGATGCTTCTAAAGTTTGTTTGGGTTGTGTGTTGATGCAGCAGGGTAGAGTTATCGCATATACTTTTACACAGCTTAGGGCTCACAAGAGAAACTACCCAACTCATGACTTGGAATTGGCAGTGGTAGTCTTCACATTGATGATTTGGAGGCCTTATCTCTATGTAGTTAATTGTGAGATCTTCACTGACTATTATAGTTTTTAGTATATTTTTATCCAGAAGGACCTTAATTTGACATAGCGTAGGTGGTTGGAGTTACTGAAGAAATATGACATTTCATTTTTCTATCACATGGGCAAGGCAAATGTTGTAGAAGATTCCTTGAATCAGAAGTCAGTGAGTATAAGGAGTATGGCTTTTCTAGTGGCGGAGGAGTGACCTTTGGCTTCAAACATCCAGTCCTTGGCCAACAGGTTGGTTAGACTTAATATTTATGAGCGTAGGCAGATTTTTTCTTTTGTAAAGGCTAGGTCTATATTACTGGAGCAAATTCAAGCATAATAGTTCGAGGATGCAAGGTTCAAGATGATTCGAGATAAGGTGTTGAGTGGCGAGGCTAGGAAGGCAACCTTAGATCAGGAGGGTGTTTTGAGGATTGAGGGTCATATCTACATTCCTAGAGTTGGAAACTTGGTGATATTGATTATAGAGGAGGCTCGTTATTCTAGATATTCCATAAATTCGAGGGTAGCGAAGATGTACCGTGACTTGAGGCAGCACTACTAGTGGTGTAGGATGTAGTGGGATATCTAGGATTTCGTGACTAGGTTCTTGAACTTTTAGCAGGTGAAGTATGAGCACTAGAGACCTTGTGGATTGACCCAAAGGATACAAATTTTAGAGTGGAAATGGGAGATGATAGGGATGGACTTCGTGGAATGCTTGTTGCATACATTTTAGAGATTTGATGCCATTTGGGTCATCAAGGACAGGTTGACCAAGTATACTCTTTTTCGGCCGGTTCAAACTTTGTACAGTTTAGAGAGGTTAACTTAGATCTACATTTGAGAGGTTATCCATTTGCACATGGTTCCTGTTTCTATCATTTTTTACCGTGGTACTCAGTTTACATCGTGTTTTGAGAGATCGATTTAGAGAGAGTTGTATACTCGAGTTGATCTTAGCATGACTTTTCACCTGTAAACTGATGGTTAGTCGGAGCATACTATTTAGATTCTCAAGGATATGCTACAGGCATATGTTATTGATTTGGAAGGTCAGTGGAACTAGTTCTTGGCTTTGGAAGAGTTTGCGTACAACAATAGCTACCATTCGAGTATTCAGATGACTCCCTTTGAGGCATTGTATGGTAGGAGGTACATGTCTCTGGTTGGTTGGTTTGATTCTTTAAGGTTAGGCCTTATCATTGACTTGTTGCGTGATTCTATGGATAGAGTTTGAGTGATTTAGGAGAGGCTCTGTACATCTCAGAATAAGAAAAAGAGCTATACTAACCGAAAGGTGCAAAACTAGGAGTTTATAGTGAGAGATAAGGTGTTCCTTCGTGTGTCACCCATGAAGGGCGTGATGAGGTTTAGGAGGAAGGCCAAGATTATCCCTAGGTTCATTGGCCCTTTTAAAATTTTGTGATGGGTTGGAGAGGTAGCTTATGAGTTAGCCTTGCCTCCTGCTCTTTTTGGTGTTCACCCTGTTTTCTATGTTTCTATGTTGAGGCAGTATGTACCAGATGAGTCTCACGTGCTTCAGTCTGATTTGGTTCAGTTAGATGGAACTTTGGTTTTTAAACGGCCTATTTCAGGGACCTTATACTAGTATTTTCTCTTAAACCATAGTTTTGGTTGCCCGTAAGACTTAGCCTAGGTTTCTTGTTAGCATTAGGATGATATTAGTGAATCCTTAGTATAGTCTAGTTGAGGATTTCGTGGTAGAGTAGTTTATCATCATTTAGTTTATGCTTATCACTTTGCCTTTTGTTTTCATTCCTAATGTTATGAGATTGTGGTCCTGAGGCTGTGGTTCTGGGACTGCCTGGACTCCAGGTTAGTGTGACTTGTTTGAAGGGTGGATTTATCCTGTTTGGTGCATAGTTATATACACATACACACACACACACACTATTGTGTTAGCACACATCCATTCATCCATTCATATACATGGATTCTGGTATGAATTGGAGGAAAGATATGGTTTTCAGTTTTAAAAAGAAATTTCCCCATTTATACTACAATTTTTAGATAACAGAGAGTACTACATTGATTTACCACTGATTTCTTAGTATGAAAGACTGCACCACTTTTTATATACTTGGCTCGAGGGATATTTTTGAACCTTTTCTCCATTTATATTTCTGTTGATGAGTCTGAGGTACAATTTTGGGCGACCTGAGGGATAAATTTTGAATTATTTGCTTTATTGCATATATTAATAAGTTTAGGCAACCCGAGGGATAGTTCTAAGATTTACTTTCCTGCATTGGCCATATATTGCATTGCATCATCCCATGCTGCACGACATTCTTTCTGTGTACTCTTACCATGTGTATTATTATTATTATTATTATTATTATCTTCACTTTGTTCCTATTTTATATGAGATTTTTAGGTTAGTTTTCGGCTTATATTTTACTTTCATGGTCTTTATATCATATCCTATCTTCTGAGCTCAGTAGACATATGCTTCCTACTGAGTTCCCTATGTTTCGATACTCATACTACACTTCTGCATCTTTTCTGATGCAACACCTAGTATGAGTTGCCCTCCTTGATCCTCTGCTTATTCATGGACTGCTTCTATTTGGATCATGGTGATCTCTTGGTGTCCAAAGACATACCGCTTTCCTTCCTGGATTTACTCTCTTAATTTTGTATTTTGATAGATAGTTGTATCATTGTAAAGCCTTATTTATGTACCTTAGAGGCTCTTGTACCCATCACACCAGGTTCGAGGTTGGTTCCCTATGTATATACTATCTTTTTTTTTTCTTCTGTAGGGCCCATATTGTATATAGTTTGTATTGTTAAGTATGTAGATATACTTGTGTCCTATTTGTCTCATCATTCTGCTTCTACATGCTTTATGTTTGCCTTTATTTCATGTTTTTGTTTGGGTTATGGCTTTCCTACTGGAGGGTTGTGATAAGTGTCATCATAACTCGATTTTGGGTCGTGACAGCGTGGTATCAGAGCTTTAGGTTCATCAGTCTTACCAGTACAATAGCAAGTTCCTAGTAGAGTCTCGTGGATTAGTACAATGACTTTCATATCCTATCTGTGGGGGGATATATGGCATTCTTAGGAAAAAGTTTCACTTGTTTGATTCCTTATCATGCGTTCGTGACTCTATCAACTTCTAAAATTTGTTTGTTTCATTTTTTCTCAGATGGTTCAGACGAGATTGTCAGTGAACGAGGACGAGGCTCTTGGGCCTGCAGCTAGGGCCCCTATTAGGGTTCGAGGTAGAGGTCAACCTAAGGGTCAAGGTATGGCACAGGCTATGGCGCTAGCGTGGGCCTAGGCTAGGGTACCATCACCAGAGCTAGAGGTATAACTTAAGGATGTCTAGTACCAGCCGGAGGGTGTTGGTCCAACCTAACCTCCAGTGGAGTTTGAAGCCACACTGGTTCTTCAGAATAATTTGTTCAGGTCATAATGTCCAAAACAACTCTCCAATTAAGAAGGTAGCTACGATCGTCACAAAACAAGTTACCCACCAAGGTCGGGGTCGAATCCACGAGGAATAATATCGAGGGAAATTTAGAAAATAAGGAATTAAAACAACTTACTACAATCCAAAGAATGAAAAGAACAAAATGTTTCGGGAGGTTTTGTTTGGAAATGAGAACAAAGATAAAAAGTAATCAAATAAATGATAGGATTGATCAATGACCTTCACAACACATGGATAACAAGGGAGATTTGGGAATGAAATTCAATTATCTCAAGTTATAGATAATTAGAGCATGGATAGCCTTAGTTAAAGGTGTGTTCAACCAATCAAACATATATATGCCTTGGATTCTTTCAAACCCCAAGGGTTAACAACAAACCAACCAAATAACTTAAGTGGGTTGAGCTACTTCTAGACTCAACCCTTATATGAGAAATTCTTAAGTTAAGCTATGTCTAGCCTCAACTTTTTGATAGAATTTCCAAATCCTTACTATGAATCCTTATCTAATTATCGAACTACTTTTTCAAGCAAGAACACAATTAGAAAGCTAATCAATGTTTCCAACCATGAATTATTTGATTAAAACTTGAAGGATTCCATAGACCCACACTTAATCAATTAAAAGCATAAGATAAGAATTCAATAATCAAATATTATTTATCTCTAACACAATATCCAAATCCCAATTCAACAACTACACCTATAATTTAACAATACAAAGAAAGAGTTAAAGAAAAGGAACTAAGAATTTCACAATAAAATCATCCAATCTTCACTCCAATGGTGTAAGGTGTGAACTTTCTCTCCAAGCTTGCCAAAAATGGTGTGAAAAATCAAAGATAGGTTTTCAGACTGCTTGGATGAGTTTTTATGTGGATTGGGGTTTCTAAAGTGTGAAATGACCAAATTGTATATAGCTGGAAAACCCGTCAGTCGCACCTGCGAAACTTTCCCCACATGTGTGTGGTCAATGTGGCGTGTAATGTGCCGTAGGTGTGAAACTCATCTGATGTCAGCATCTCCAACAGGTGCGAAGTTTCTTTTCTGGTGCAGAGCCATAACTACAGCTTTCCCTTTGCAGGCGTGATCTTAGTGGAATAGTGCAAGCTTCACCGGTGCAGCTCCAATCTTCGCAGAGGCAAAGGACCTGGTAGCTTGATAAAGAATCTTTTTCTCCTTCTTGGTCCACTTTGGTTCCTTTTGTTCCATTTTCTCCATGTTCACATCTCAAAACACGTCATAATTTCTCAAATCACCATTAGAAGATGCAAAAGCATAAGAAAACAAACCCTAATAAGTGGTAAATTCACCACTTATCAACACCCCCAACTTAAACTTTTGCTTGTCCTCAAGCAAATTACAATCAAACTCAAAAGAGACTCTAACTATTTCAAGCACAATGACCATTCAATCATTTCCACATCATACTTATCACTTAAGGACAAGGAATATGATTTTTGTTGGTACTAATAATTAGTCGACCATAATTTTATGTTTATCAAAACAATCCCCTTAATTCAAACACATTTTAAAAAATTGCAATAGAGTTACAAGAATAATCAAGTGACAACCCCAATCCTCGGAAAGTGACTCAAAACCACTAGCTTACCAAACATGCTCATTTGACTCATTTTTGGAATTTATCAAAATCACCGACTATCCTAATTCATATGCCCTTACAAGAAAGAAAGTCCCAAAAATACTCTATTCACAATGATAATACAAGGGATAAATGCATAAACACTCACACTCACACTCACAAAGAATTTCAAGTACCAACAAGTACCAAACCATAAGCTTGCCCTTATTTTCATTCGCCACTAACTCAAAAGCATTTGGCCGGAGATCTCAAAGGACTTTGTCAACCTTGAAATGTAGGTTTAGGGAAGTGTAGGATAAGCATTTGGAGTACAAGTGACTACATCCTCCTTGAACACTACACAACCTTTTCAAATCAAAACCAAAGGCATTTTGCTTTCCATTTTCACGCAACTCAAAGCACCTATTCAATTATTTTACTAGATACCCTATTAAACATTCTATTCACCTTGGAATATTTCTTTCCTTTTCATTCTTTTCTATTTCTCTCTCATTTTTGCTTTTCTTTCCAAGTTCTTCCTTTCTTTGATAAGTTCTTTGAGGAATCAACCAACAAACCATAATGAACTTACTTAGCATTTCCTCCAAGGTGTTTCTCCATCACCCCCAACTTAGGATTTTAGCCTCTATTTCACACCTTTAGAGTTCAAGGAGGGAAGGTTCAAAAGAGGGATTCATTTGCAAAAAGGATTAAAGCTTGTAATGAGGTTGCCAAAGAAAAGGTTTCAAGCTCAAATGGGGTAAACTAGTGATACATTTAGTGAAATGGTAGGCTTTTAAGGCTAAGTAGGCTTCCAAAAATTACAAAGAAGGCCTAAGATCATTTCTCCAACTAAACACAACTAAGACTAGCATTTGAATGACTAATCGGGAAAGTTCTAGATGACACAAGCAAGCATAAGAATTATTCAATAAGAACTCACCACACATGGCATGTGAACTATTCAAGATGGGTCAATTTCACTTCCTAAACAAGAACAAATGGAGCATCACACACGCACTTTGCAAGTTAGCACTTGCATTTTGCATGTGCTCAACAGTGCTACCAACTCTGAACAAGCTCAAATTTTAGCCTAACGGGTACTCAGACTTCTCTTTGCTCAAAAAACCTAACAAAATGAGGATTTCCCTTTAAAATATTGCTAGTCAATCTATCATTAGGAATCATCACTCAAAACCAAGTACAAAAGAAAATAAAGAATCTAAAAATAAAGATATAACAAAAGAGACTAATTCAATAGAATTTCAGACAAAACAAACCCGGCGAGGGCACAATATCCATATCAAAATAAAATAAGCCCGATAACGACATAATATCCAAAACAAACACAACAAGGGAATAAATCCAAATCTAAACAAAATAATCCCGGCAAGGTCAAAAAACAAGTATAAGTATCCAAAATAAACTTAACCCAAATGCCACCACCCTTAACTAAAATCTACAACAGTGTCCTCAATGTATAATATAGAAATGAAAATCTGAGGAAATAGTGTGCGGGGCTCCCTAAAGTCTGAATCAGACTAGAAAACTCTGGGATGGGCTGAACATGGCTAAATAGAGGACTGCACTTTATCATCATCATTATCACTCTCATCCTCAGATAGGAAAGAGTACTCCTCACTGTCATCATCAATGGCAACTGGAATCTTCTTGCTTGGCTGCCCCCACTCGAAAATGGCTTTGATACCTCTCCACATCTTAACCAGGAACTTTCCTCTTTTTTTATTCTTTTCCTTCTCAACCTTGAAGTCTTGCTGAAGAGTGGCATGGGCATTGGAAGACACAACATAAGATTTCTCGAGAAACTCCATAGATGTTGTCACTTTATCAATAGAATTAACTTGCTTCTTTTGGGTGTCCAAGTAAGTTTGCATCTCAGCTCTGGTGAAGAGGTCAGGAGACTGATTTGGCTGTAAGGAACTACTAGGCAACTGGGTCACTATATCATGAATATGGTCCAACTTAGAAGCAATCGAACTAAAAGGACCCTCAGCCTGTGTGGTCTGAGAAGAAGGATCTTGTACCACAACAATGCCAATCTTCTTCTACTTGCTTTTTGGAGCACCCCCTTCTCCCTTAAGTTTTAATGGATGAAAGGGTTTTCAGGTGCTGTCCAGTGATCCCCAGGGCACTCATCAACTCTAGCCCACTGACATAACTCAATAATCAAGGAGGGAAACATCAGAGTTGGGCTATCCTAAAGTAAATATTCCTTCAACTCTTGGACTATGTAGTGATCAACATTCACGAGAATGTCATAAAAAATACAAGCAATCATTCGGGCTTGAAGAGGTGGAACATCAAACTTATAAGAGCTGGGAGACACATAACTACAAACGATTTCTAAACATATCTTAGCCTCAGCCGTGAAGTCACCCGATATGACCCCTTTTTACATTTTTGCCCAACTTATGGTCGATCTTGGAGGGCACAACTTAGACACTAGCCAAGTGACTGAGCATGGATCTTTCTCATGTATTAGCTCAAGTCGATGATTAGGTAGATTATGGATTGCATTGATCTATTCTGGACCAAACCGCACAACCTTACCTTTTATGATGAGTTCAGGGTTATTGAAGTCCTTATGCTTGAGGTTTGCATAGAACTCCCTCACCCATTCCTCATTTGCCTCACAAGGGGTAGGTATGAAGCATTTCCAAGACATGGTGTTGATACACCCAATTTACACCTCTAAAAGAAGCGTAAGCGGTCATTATTCAAATATAGGACCCAACTAAAGGTTGGGGTCGATCCCACAGGGAATATGGTAGGGCTATGGTCGATTAGTGTTTACTCATTCTCTTAGCCATTTATTTCCCTCAAAAGTTTTTTTAAAAGTAACAAGTAATGATTATAATTCGAATGTAAGCAAGTAACAAGTGTTAATTTCAAGAGTTGTAATCAATGGATGAGAAGACTAGGGTAGTGTTCCCCATGAGATCATAACTTAGTAAGGCGTTGTACTTAATAAACTAGTTTGGTGCTTAGCATGCAGAATCGGTAAGTTAGGTTCACCTAATTCCTTGATCCAACAACTAGGTGAATTTCACCACACGCCTTGGTCCGTTCACGGGTGTATGCTCTACTAACCCTTACCCTAGATCCCAGATTAGCTATTCCCGGAAAAGGTCAAGCTATTAGATGAGGGTTGGTAGCCTCAAATCTCAGTTGTTAAACAACCTTTTTCCCATCCCTTAACTCCTTGGTCTGGCAAGTGAGGATAAGGCGAGTTCTAACATTGCACACCGTTAAAAAGCAATCAAAATGAAGGGAAGAACAATACATGCATAAACACCGCCCTAGAGTACCCAAGTACTTTGCCTACTTCGTTAATCCTTCATGGTTCCCACAACCTTAGTTGTGGATTTAGCTACTCATATTTATAAGTAAACAATCAAGAGTTATTAGTGTGTTCATGATCATGTACTTAAAATCAGAGTTAAATAAATACAAAACCTTGAATAGATGAAGATGGAAGTAAGAACAAAGAACTATGAATGTGTATAACTCTCAAAAACCAAGTATAAAATAATATCGCCAAGTTACGAATGTGTTTCATACAAAATATCATGCATAAGACATAAAATAAAAACTAGGAAAAGTATTTATAGACAATGGAAATCCTGTCCTAACTAAACTAGGAAACTGGGGTCGGCAGGGGCCACAGATTGGATGACGATCCATCATTTAGAATGATGGTTCTTAGTCCGCTAGAGTCAACCATGGTCCTGGCTGGTCAATGTTGTCTGACTTGAGAAACTACGGCTGGAACCACGAGTCGTGTTTCTGAATGACGGCTCGTCTCTTGACTCGTGGTTTCTTGGTCCATTTTTGTCCCTTCTTTGATTTAGTGACAACAACTCGCAGAGATGGACTGTACTTTAGAAGTACGGTTCGTATACCAATACGTGCTTCCTGCTACCACTTTTTCTCATCTGCAGTATCTACGATGATGATTCTATAGGACGGGCTGTGGTTTCAAACCATGGTCCATAGACTGAATCCTGCTTTTCCTCCAAACTTTGCATAACTACTGGAATTTGGTCTATATGTCACTTGAAGGGTCCGTGGTTTGGAACCAAGGACCGTGAAGTGATCCGTTATCTCTATAGCTTCTCTTCTAGACTTGCACATTCTCTGAACTTTAGATAACGAGTCACAATGACGGATTTGTGGTTTTGAATCATGGACCATCAAGTGATCCGTAGTCTCTGTAGCTTTTCGGTTTCAGCTCAATTTCCTGCACTTTGTTCTAGGATCCATTTTTCCTGCACATTTAGCAAACAACATCAAATCTACCAATAAAATGTAAAGAACTTGCAAAAATCCTAAGTCTTAAGCATCGAAAGTGACATATTTCTGCGTCACATCAATACCCTCAACTTAAGACTGTTGCTTGTCCTCAAGTGACAACAAAAAACCAACCTACAACGACGCCTTAGCAAAAGAAAATCAAGAACTACGACAGTCATATGCTTTAGCAATTCAACTCATAACAAGTAACCCCCTCCTTTTCAACACAAAACCAGTGCATATGTTCCATCTATCAAGACAACACAAGAGGATCCATGAACAACATTACGCTATCAATAGATGACCTAGCATACACATGTGAGACTCACACTAACAGTCAGCAGTCAAAGTTGCTCTATTGCCCTCACCACAAAGAAGTCCCAATCGCACAATGATACATACAAGAGTTCTGGGACTGATTGCCCCATATGATTGCCCTTATTTTCTATGCCTCGACTTTTGGACAATTGGATTAAGATCACTATAGGACTTTACTTGGCTTGTAGCGTAGGCTCGGGGACGGGTATGGTAGATATGGGAAAATAGTTACTAAGCCATCCTTGACACTACTCTATGTTGCTTCCACTTATCATACCAACTCTGCTCCTTTCCTCCCTTTTTTTCCCTTTTTATTTCAACAAGTGACGGGTGCGACTTTTGTTTCAAACTCAACTATTTTCTCACACTTTCTTTTTTTCTTTTTTTCTTTTTCTTTCTTTTCTTTTTCTTTGTTTTTCTCTTTCTCCTTTTTTTTTAGCATAGCCGCCGCACCCGTTATTTCTCTTTTTTATCTCTAACCTCTTCTATTCATACCCACACTTCTCACTTACCTCTACAGTAGCCACCCTCAACTTAGGTGATTTGCCTGAGTTGAGGTACACAATGTCCAAGGAGGGACCAGGGCCAAACTAAAGGTTCCTAAAAAGAAACAGGGAAGGTGATTAGGCTAAACAACAAAAAGGATCAATGTAGGCTCAAATCAGGGATCAAACGGTACTCACATCATTTGGTCGGTCATTTGGGATAAAGTGGACTATTTCAAAAATGACCTATGATTCTTTCCTAAACAACTATCCTATGACCTAGGCAAGACTAACCGGGCAAGTTCTAGATTGGCACACAAAGCAAGAACAAACCAAATTAAGCTCACACGCACATGGCACAGAGTCACACAATCATATGCTACCTATTAGGTTCGTACTTTAGCTTAAGCCATTCATCAAATCGATCAACACAATGTCATGCACAGATCCACAATGGTTAGTCTATCAAAAATAGATACTATTATGTCACACAAAAATTTGGAGGGGTCTCCATTTTTCAATCAAAAATCTAATTCGAAATCACATCATAGACTGTACTAAGTTTCTTTTCTTCTTTTACTACATACAACCTATACTAAACGTGCCGGTTCAACATAAATTAAAATCTTTAGGGAAAGAACACAGGCAAGAAAATCCCAAGGACTCGGGTACCTTGTGAGTACCCTCATGGGTTGCCTCCTATGCAGCGCCTAATTTAACATCGTGGCATAACCCGGGTCTCTTGGCTACTCAGACTTCGCCAAGAGACACATCAAAATAGTGGATCCCATGATGCCCCCACCTCACCAAAAATAAAAAGGGGCATTTCCCTCAATGCACAAAAAAATATAAAAACATAGGGAGGCGGGGACATACCTGTGGCGCCTAAGCGCCCTCATCGGGTGTCACAAACATCGAGCCCTCTAGCTTGGTGCTCGAAATAGTCTCTTCAACAGAGTCTGCCTCTGCAATCCTCTCACCAACAATATCAGCTGCCTAAGAAGCTCCAACAACATCCTCTCCCACAATGGGGTCTAAAGAAGGTTCCTCAGTGGCGCCCGCGCCACCACTTCCCAAGCCACCCATACCAATGCAATCGACATGAATCTGATGGATGGCTCGAGACTCCTTTGTTACCTCAGTTTCTTTCTTCTATCTCTTCTTTTCAGCTTTCTCTTCCTTTTTCTTCTGTGACTTAGGACTCAAAGGTGCATTCTCATCCCAAACCCTTTTATCTCTTTTATTTCTCTTTCTTGTGGGTTTAGGGTCAGGTTTAGCTGTTCCGGTTGGGTCTCGAGGAGGAGAATGTACAAGCAGGTCTTTGAAGTCATCCTCCATGGTCTCAACATGTGCTAACTGAATGTCTGGCACCTGTCTTTTTTGGATCACATCAACATCTTCTCGGACCTTTGCAAGCTCTGTAAGAATCGCGGTGAGGTCTGGGATAGTCAAATTCCGAATCTTGTCATTCACCCTGATCTCTATGTTATCCAATCTTGCATTCAGACTGTCAATCAAATTCTAGATCGAAACCATAGCATTAACTATTTCTCTTCAGATCAGCAGCTTCACGGAGTTTGAGAACCTCTTAATTTGCTCATCTTCATAGAAAGATGCTTTCGCAACTTTGCTGAACACCTCACTGGTGAAGAAATAGAACTAACCCTGCTCACTAGATAGACAGGACTGAGCGGATAAAGATGGGCCTGGTGTGGAGGTCAATAGTAAAGAAGCCAGTATAGCATGCTCGTCAAACACAACTAAGGCATCCGGTGGCAAGTCTCTACTAGGCTCAGGAAACTCAGATGCAGCTACATAAGCTCTTGCCCGTGCCACCGAGTTTGTCGTATCTCGAATAAGGGCTATGTCCTAGAAGCTAGTTTCTTGCATAATCCAGTCTACCCCTGTCATCTCGGGCACCTCAGCTGCCTGACATAGCTGGGTGATCAGGCAAGGAAAAGGAATGGTGGTGGACGGTCGCAATTCCTATTCTCTGATCTCTTCCGCAATAATGCAGGCAATAATGATGTCATATCTATCCATGATCATGGCAACCAAGATAGCTCAGTCTAGTGTGAGAGTGTTATCTTCTGTATTTGGTACCAACCGATGTCTGACCATCGACCACCAAAATTTTCCATCCATGCTTAACGATGCCTTGCTGATCTTCACTACATTTGCTGTCAACCAAGGTAGATTTTTGTCGGTGATAAGTGAGGCGATCCACTTGTAAGGTATTTTCGTCTGTCTAATTTGCTCCATATGTGCATCCAGATCTAGTTGGGAGGCTGGTTCCATAAAGTTCGAGCCATAAATGAAACGTTGAATGGTGCGCTCTGAAATATCAACTTGGACCTCTCGAACTTGCTCTCTTTCTAGGACCGGTTGTGACTTCGGATTATTGTCCTTTTCACACATGTTTGTCATTGTGGCTGCATAGGATGCATAAAACTCACGGACGAGCACTGGTTTGTATGGGCCACCCGACAGACTCATCCCCTGAAAACCATAATGATTAAATAGTGCCTTCATGTCAGCCATATCTTCCAAACCAGCTGACCGGATCTCTACCTCCTCATGAATGATCCACCTGGGGTGCCCTTTTTCATTCAGCACCAAGAACTCGTGGTAGAACTAGGATGTACCCTCGATGGCCCATCGAACCGTATCCTGCACTCCAATATTTTTACATTTGAAGGTAGGTGGAGCTACAGGAACAACCTCATCAACTCGCGGTTCTGTGGTGGTAGGACCCTCTTTGGTTGATTTGTTAGTAGCTCCACTATTGCTTGGGCTAGCACTCTCGATGTCTGAGTCTGGCCCCTCATCCTTCTTGCTACCCGAGGCTGTAGGCTTTCCAGATTCTGATTCATCGGACCCACTTTCTTGCGGTGCTGAACTAGACTTACCCTCTCCCTCTTCAGACTGGAAATGAGTGTATTTTGATTTAACCTTCGCCTGCTATCTAGTGGTCTGGGGTATGGAGTCCGGGTCGTACTCTATAGTATAAACCTTTTCTGAACCACTCTCTTCCGACGCAGAGGCTCCATCTCAGATTTGTCTTCGTTGTCAGATTAGTGCCTCTGAGTCCTTGGTAGTAGCTTTCTTTGGTGTGTTCTTAGGAGGCATGGTACATGCGGGGTAGACTTCATTAGTATATAGAACAATCAACACACAACAAACAAAAAAAATAAAAGTATAATGTTGCAGACACTATTTCAGTTCAGGGATTATGGCTCAAAAGATGGATCGTGGTTTAAAACAACGGATCCATCCTATGAGTCATCGTCCAGTTCCAGACATGATTGTTTACTTTATTTTCTTTACAGTGACCATGAGTCATTTGAAGGGCCGTAGTTCAGAACTATGGTATGTACTGTGACTCATGGTTTAGCTTCAGACAACACAAATGTGACTTGAGTTTTACGAGTGAGTCTACAGTCCGTAAAAAGGAATTACGATCCGTAGATTCACCCGTAATTTCTGGGCAACCAATTTTTATGATCAAAACTCCCTCCTACTCAGTTTTTACATTCTTAAATCAATTTTCACCAACAAAAAACTCCCACATTTATTTAAAATTAAAACCACCACACCTCACAGACCCTTCACACAGTCACTTAAGGTTACGATTTACACTATTGCCCTATTGATGGTTTGCTGAAATGGAAATGAATAACACAAAGAGCACTTACCCTTGATGATCCTATTCCTTTTTCTTGGTTAGAAGGACGGCTGTGTGATCGACATTATGAATGCAATATTTTGAAAAATTGCTTTGTGGATTTAGCTTTGGGAGTTTGAGTTGAATTGGGAGAGAAAAAGGATGTAATTTTGATCTTTTCCCTTTTTAAAAATGGCAGTTACCAATATTAGAAGGGAAGAAGTAGGTAGCAGCTGGGCCGGGTTTTACAAATTAAAGTTTGGGCCGACCCGACTGCTGTTACTGTACCTGAGACCTACGAGTAAAAACAATGGTCCATCGTCCTGATGACGATCCGTCGTTAGACTCATGGTCCTTAATTTTGACCTCACCAGCTGCCAGGGATGTCGACTCGAAAGATGGACCGTGGTTTAGAACCACAGACCATCCTGCAAATCATCATTTTCCTTTCAGAGACTGTTTTCTCCCAGTGACCACGACTTGAATTACAGTCCATCGTTTGAGAGAACGGGCCATTGCTGTGAGTCATGGTCTGTTCTTCAGAGCCCTATCAATGCTACTCCATGAACCACGATTTGATCGACGGCCCGTCCTTTGAAAGGATGGTCCGTAAACCAATTCATGATTTCTGGAAGTTCCTGCAGTGGTGTACTTCTTCTCCTCACCTGCACAGAAAACAAACATTAGTCTTGGGTTGCCTCTAAAGCAACACTTGATTTATCGTCGCAGCACGACACAATTGTTTTGGTTACTCAGACATCGTCAAAACACTCTACACCACTAAAACTATGAATAAATTAAAGTAAAGTACAAGTGCATGGGTTGCCTCCCATGCAGCGCCTGATTTAACATCGCGGCATGATGCAGGTTGCTTAATTACTCAAACATCATCAAGCTCCTTAGGTGGGCCGAATTCATCAATGCTCCAAGCTTCAATCATTTTGATCTCCTCTACTATGCCGAAATAAGCTTTGATTCGCTGCCCGTTTGCCTTGAACCTTTTTTCCTCATGGTTTTCAAATTCAACAGACCCATGAGAAAACACTTGTACCACTTTGAAGGGTCCAATTCACTTGGACTTTAACTTGCCAGGAAACAAGCGTAGTCTAGAATTGAGGAGCAAGACCAAATCACCTGACTGGAAGTCTCTCTTTTCTATCTTCCGGTCA
Organism: Jaltomata sinuosa; assembly: GCA_003996215.1. Lineage (NCBI taxonomy): Eukaryota > Viridiplantae > Streptophyta > Magnoliopsida > Solanales > Solanaceae > Jaltomata > Jaltomata sinuosa. The sequence continues at coordinate 98,994 of QJPP01003738.1, forward strand.
TGGTACAATTTAATCCTCTCTTTATACAGTGCTGAACTCTCATATGCATTTAGATGGAACTCATCCAGCTCATTCAACTGCCCAAGCCGCTGCAATGATACCTCAGACCAATCTAAGTTCAGCTTTTTCAGCGCCTACATGGCCTTATGCTCTAACTCTACCAGAAGATAGCACGCCTTACCAAACACAAGCTGATATGGTGACATACCAATTGGGGTCTTGAATGCAGTCCGGTATGCCCAAAAGGCATCATCTAATTTCTGCGACCAATCCTTTCTATTTGCATTGACAGTCTTGGACAGGATTGACTTTATCTCTCTGTTGGAAACCTCTACTTACCAACTCGTCTGAGGATGATAAGGGGTTGCAACTCTGTGTTTAACTCCATATTTTTCAAGCAAAGCTCGAAACAGCTTGTTGCAAAAGTGAGAGCCTCCATCACTGATGATTGCCCTTGGTGTACCAAACTTGGAGAAGATGTTCTTTTTCAAGAACGCTGTGATACACTTGCCTTCATTACAGGGAAGCGCAACCACCTCCACCCACTTCGACACATAATCCACAACCACCAATATGTATCAGTTTCCCTTGGACAACACAAACGGGCCCATGAAGTCTATACCCCAAATATGAAACAGCTCAATCACAAGGATGGGATTTAGAGGAAGCTCATGCCTCCATGATATGCCTCCTTCTCTTTGACATCTGCTGCAAGCTTTAGCAAATTCATGGGCGTCTTTGTGAATATTCGACCAATAGTAGCTGCATTGCAAGATCTTGTGCGCAGTCCGAATACCACTATGATGACCCCCAACAGGGAATGAATGACAAGCTTCTATTATCTCCATAATCTCTGCTTTATGCACACCTCTCAAAATCACTGTATAGCACATACACAGAACAAGAATGGCTCTTCCCAGAAGTATTTCTTCACATATAACATGAACTTTCTTCTTTGGTGGACCGACATATCATCAGGCACTAGATCACATGCCAAATAGTTGGCAATGTCGGCAAACCATGGGATCAAATCTTGAGAAGCGGTTAACACTTGTTCATCAGGAAACCAGTCATCAATCTCTTGCTCATCATTCAGCTTCTGCATAGCCTCTTCTTCCAGTCTCGACAAACGGTCTGCTACTTGATTCTTTATACCCTTTCGGTCCTTGACCTCAAAATCAAACTCTTGCAGCAGCAACACCCATCTAATCAACCTCGATTTCTCATCCTTCTTCGCCATGAGATAACGAAGAGCTGCATCATCAGTGTGCACCACCACCTTGGTGCCAAGCAAATAAGATCTAAATTTCTCAAATGCAAAGACCACAACAAGCAACTCCTGTTCAGTGACAGTATAGTTCTTTTGAGCTGGATTAAGTGCTTTGCTAGCATAGTATATCGGATGGAGGATCTTTTCACCTCTTTGGCCTAGGACTGCTCCTAGTGGCACTTCACTAGCATCACACATAACCTCAAAAGGTTGGGACCAATTAGGAGAGATAATGATAGGAGCTGAGACCAACTTTTCTTTAAGGAATTTGAATGCCTTCAAACATGTATCATCAAATAGAAACTTTACCTCTTTCTCCAATAATTTGCACAATGGATTAGCAATTTTGGAGAAGTCCTTGATAAACCTCCTATAGAAACCAACATTCCCCAAAAAGCTTCGAATCCCCTTCACAGAAACTGGTGGAGGCAATTTTTCAATCACCTCAAACTTTGCTTTGTCGACCTCAAAACCCTTCTTGGAGATCCTATGGCCAAGCACTATTCCCTCTTTCACCATGAAGTGACACTTTTCCCAGTTCAGCACCAGATTGCACTCTTCACATCATTTTAGCACACAACTCAGATGATTCAAACATTCTTCAAAAGAGTCACCTACCACCGAAAAGTCATCCATAAATACCTCAATAGTGTCCTCCACCATGTCAGAGAAAATGGCCATCATACAACGATAAAATATTTCTGGCACATTGCACAAACCAAACGACATTCTTTTGAAAGAAAATGTCCCATATGAATAGGTTAAAGTGGTCTTCTCTTGGTCTTCAGGAGAAATCGAGATCTGATTGTATCTCGAATAACCATCTAGAAAATAGTACCATCCTCTACCAGCAAGACGGTCTAACATCTAATCCATGAACATCATTGGAAAATGGTCCTTCTTAGTCAAAGAATTCTACTTCCTATAATCCATGCATATGCGCCAGCCTGTGACTGGCCTCATAGGAATCAACTCATTCTTTGCATTTGGGACTACAGTAATCCCACCCTTCTTCGGCACACACTGAACCGGGATCACCCACTTGCTGTGAGTAATAGGGTAAACTACACCTGCATCCAGTCACTTAATAATCTTCTTCTTGATGACCTCTTGCATAGGCTGATTTAACCTACGCTGGTGCTCAATACTCGAAATACAATCTGGCTCAATCTAGATTTTATGTGTACAAATTCCTGGAAGAATCCGGATGATGTCATCGATGGTCCAACCAATGGTTCTTTTAAATTTCTTCAAGACAGAAACCAGAGCGTCAACTTGTCCTTAACCTAAATCTGCAACAATAATCACTGGCAAAGTCTCATTCGCTCCTAGAAACACAACGAAGATGAGCTGGCAGCGCTTTGAGCTCCAAGATTGGAGGCTCTTCAATAGATGGGTGAGTAGGTGGTGTCTGCCTATTCTTCAAGTCCAAGTCCAGCTTCTTTGGAGCATAACTGTAAGCTCCCAACCCTGTGAGTGCTACTACCATTTCATTGTACTCACTAATATCATCCCCATCAAAGTTTATAATCACGGCTGCAAGGGCTTCAACACCAAGTCTCTCCTCAATAGGTACGACCAGCTGATCCTCATGAACAACATCAATGACTTACACCACTCGCATATCATCATGATGCTTCATAGACTTAAAAACATCAAATGTCACCTCCTCATCATTCAGCCTGATCTTCATCTGCCTAGTTTCCAGATCAACCAGAGCACATCCAGTAGCCAGGAATAGGAGCACCAAGATAATGGGCACCTTAAAGTTAACCTCACAATCCAGAATAACAAAGTCTGCCAAAAAGATAAACGTGTCAACCTTTACCAATACATCATAAAGGATCCCTACAGGTCTCTTCACCGTACGATCTGCCATGAGTAGCCGTATTATAGTCGGAGTGGGGGCTCCCAAGCTCAGCTGATTATACACTGCTAGCGGTATGAGATTTATACTAGCACCCAGATCACACAATGCTTTGGCAAAGTAGAAATCTGTAATACTGCAAGGAATTGTGAATGCTCCAGGATCTTCTTTTTTCTGCACCATGGAACGGGATGCTATCACACTACAGTGGTGCAAATTATTGGCTGGCTCGAAACTAACTGTCCTCTTCTTAGTTACTAGATCTTTCATGAACTTAGCATATCAAGGCATCCGCTCCAGTGCTTCTAGCAAAGGGATATTTACTGACAGTTGCTTCAACATAGAGATGAACTTGTGAAACTTTCCATCCTCAACCTTTATCTTCAATCGCTGGGGATAAGGAGGATGAGGCAATGGTATGGGTTTCAGGACTGGTGCAACCTCCTTGCTCTTAACTTTCAACTCAGAAGACTATCTCTCAATTTGCTCCTCCTCACCATCTTCAAACTCGATCAAAATTGTAGCATCACCCTTTTCAACTTCAGCGGGCTCATCAATAATTTTAGGCATGGGAGGGTCAATGGTCTGCTTTCCGCTTCGAGTAGTCACTGCCATAACCTGTTGATCATTCTTCGGGTTCTGAATGATATCACTAGGGAGAGTACCCTTTTGACACGGATTCATACTAGTGGACATCTGGTGCATCTGCCTCTCAAGCTATTTTATAGAGACAGCATGGGAATCCACTCTCTGACTGATCTTTGAAAGGTATAATTTTATCTTCTTCATGCTTGCATCCGTGGAGTCAACCTTTTCAACTACCTTGTTGAGCAGCTCCCTCATGGTAGGTTGTCTAGCTCGCTCTTCGTGATTCATAGATGGGACATACATACCACTTCTATCATTCTTATACCCATTCTTTTTCTGCCAGTCTCCATCTCTATAACCAGACCGATTGTGGTAATCATCTCTATCTCTGTTCTGACCTTGATTTCCTAGGCCAGAGGCCCGAAAACCTGCCCCTTGATCATTCAGATAACTAACCTCTTCTTCGGATAAGTAACCGTCTGGCCTAGGTGTTTTACCTTGCGAACTGATGGCTTTTACCTTCTCTACTCCCTCAGCCATGAATTTCTTTGCAAGCAACCCAAGTGTCGTGTTCAGCTCAGCAACTTCCTGTTTGATATCTTGCAATTCATTCGCATCCAAGGACTTACCAACTGCGTATGTACCTGCTGGGGTCTTTGATTCTCTGGTGTGCCATGCTCGGTTGGTCTTTGCAACCCTGTCCAACATCTCTGCAGACTCATAATATGTATTCTCCATAAATGCTCCTCTAGTTATAGTGTCAGCTATCGCTTTAGTGGTAGCGTTCAATGCTTTGTAGAAGATCTCCATTATATGCCTTGAAGGAATTCTGTGTCTCGGGACTTGCTTCAGCTTCTTCTTGAACCTCAACCACGACTCATATAATGCTTCTGCAGGTAGCTGCCTGAAATTGTAGATCTCTTGATTCAGCTGCAACATCCTTGATGGAGGAAAGAACCGCTCCAGAAACTGATTTTTTAGCTCATGCCATGTGTATATGGAATTATCAGGAAGTTCTGAGAGCCATGCAGTCACTTCACCAGTGAATGGAAATGAAAATAGCCTTAGTCTAATAGCATCCTGCCCCACTCCTGGCATATTATACGATTTGCAAATTCCCACAAAACTCTGCACATGAAGAACTGCGTCTTCCGTGGGCTTTCCTGAGTATAGTCCTTTCAGATTCAGTAGTTGGATCATGGTACTGGTGATGTCAAACTTTGTTCCGTCAGCCAGTGGTGGCAACACAATGGGTCCAGTATTGCTATATTCCTCAGCATCCTCATCATCATAGTAGTGAGGGGCATGCCTTGGCTGCTGCATCTATCGGCCCCTATTATTTGGCACATTACGTCTAGCTGCTACCTCGTCCTGGACAGCCTGTTGTCTTCCTTTCCTTGCTTGATCAGCTGCAACATTTTGAGCTGCGAGATCTCTTGTAATTTGAGCATCTTCAGCAGCAAGGGCGTCTTCGCCTTCTTTTTTCCTCTGCTCCTCTTCTGCTATTAGTCTAGCAGTGATCTTCTCCGGTGTCTCATGTTCTCCCTCTTTAGACATGTTTCCTAGAGTTCTAGGGAGTTCAGGATCGAATAGGATCAAGAGATTGCCTTGACTTCTTGTACTGGGCATGCAAAAGTGTGCAACTTGCGTAACAAAACAAAAACAACAGAAAAAGTAAAATCAGGAAATAAGGACTAATAGTGAGATAAATACAATCTCTCTTAATCCTAAACCGTATTTCCCGGCAACGGCGCCAAAATTTGATACACCCAAATTACACCTCTAAAGGAAGCGTAAGCGGTCGCTGTTAAAATATAGAACCCAACTAAAGTTTGGGGTCGATCCAGGGAATATGGTAGGGCTATGGTCGATTAGTGTTTACTCGTTCTCTTAGCCGTTTATTTCCCTCAAAGGGGGGTGGGGAGTTAAAGTAACAAGTAATGATTATAATTTGAATGTAAGAAAGTAACAGGTGTTAATTTCAAGAGTTGTAATCAATGGATGAGAAGACTAGGGTAGTGTTCCCCATGAGATCATAACTTAGTAAGGCATTGTACTTAGTAAACTAGTTTGGTGCTTAGCATGCAGAATTGGTAATTTAGGTTCACCTAATTCCTTGGTCCAGCAACTAGGTGAATTTCACCACACGCCTTGGTCCGGCCGCGGGTGTATGCTCTACTAACCCTTACCCTGGATCCCAAATTAGCTATTCCCGGACAAGGTCAAGCTATTAGATAAGGGTTGGTAGCCTCAAATCTCCATTGTTAAACAACCCTTTTTACATACATTACCTCCTTGGTCTGGCAAGTAAGGATAAGGTGAGTTCTAACGTTGCACACCGTTAAAAAGTAATTAAAACAAAGGGAAGAACAATACATGCATAAACACCGCCCTAGAGTACCCAAGTACTTTGCCTACTTTGTTAATACTTCATGGTTCCCACAACCCTAGTTGTGAATTTAGCTACTCATGTTTATAAGTAAACAACCAAGAGTTATTGGTGTGTTCATGATCACATACTTACAATCAGAGTTAAAGAAATCTGAAACCTTGAATAGATGAAGATGGAAGTAAGAAAAATGAACTACGAATGTGTATAACTCTAAAAAACCAAGAACAAAATAATATCGCCAAGTTACGAATGTGTTTCCTACAAAATATCATGCATAAGATGTAAAAAAATACTAGGAAAAGTATCTATTGACAATGGAATCCTGTCCTAACTAAACTAGGAAACTGGGCTCGGTAGGGGCCACAGATTGGATGACGATCCATCATTTAGAATGACAGTTCATAGTGTGCTGGAGTCAACCATGGTCCTGGCTGGTCAACATTGTCTGACTTGAGAAAATAAAGCTGGAACTATGAGTCGTGCTTCTGACTGATGGCTCGTCTCTTGACTCGTGGTTTCCTGGTCCATTTTGTCCCCTTTTTGATTCAGTGACTACGACTCGCAGAGACGGACCATACTTTAGAAGTATGGTTCGTACACCAATCCGTGCTTCCTGCTACCACTTTTTCTCATCTGTAGTATCTCCGATGACGAGTCTATAGGACGGGCCGTGGTTTCAAACCATGGTCCGTAGACTGAATCGTGCTTTTCCTCCAAACTTTGCACATCTACTGGAATTTGGTGTACATGTCACTTAACGAGTCCGTGGTTTGGAACCATGGACCGTCAAGTGATCTGTTGTCTCTGTAGCTTCTCTTCTAGACTTGCACATTCTCTGAACTTTGGACCACGAGTCACAATGGTGGATCCGTGGTTTTGAATCACGGACTGTCAAGTGATCCGTCGTCTCTGTAGCTTTCCGGTTTCAACTCAATTTTCTGCACTTTGTTCTATGATCCATTTTTCCTGCACACTTAGCAAACAAAATCAAATCTACCAATAAAATGCTAAAGAACTTGCGAAAATCCTAAGTCTTAAGCATCGAAAGTGCGATGACGTATTTCTGCATCACATCAGGTGTCCAGACGACCATAGAAATCCTGAAGATGCCTCGCCAAATTGTTCTCGACTATTCCCCCTTTATGGATGTATCTTTTCAACAAGAATATTGTTATAGTATCAGAGATGGAAATCAAGGTACATGAATCTCACAGTATCAAACTGTGTTTCCCCAGTATCCTGCTCAATTTTGTGACCCAGTGGTGAATTTTTATTTGAGATTTTGATCCATTTTCAGGGTCCAAGGTACCTAAAAATGTAAAAACAAGTTAGAAGGAGTGTGTGAACATGTTAATCATTTCATAACATTGCAATTGAGCCAAAGAAACAAGTTGAAAAGGCCCAGAAAGTAGAATTTGCAAAACTACTATTTTCAGCAAAGCGCCACAATGGATGCACCTGCAGAACTTTTCATTATAGGTGCGAGGTGCTTTGGCGGAAGAATCTCTGCACCTGTGGCCCTAGTACTGTTTAAGAGACATCACACCTACAGAAGATTTAATATAGGTATGGAATCGTGGCTTCAAACAAACTCCACTCCTGTGACATTGTCTTCTACAGTACCAACCCAGAACAAAATGACTAAAAATGACAATTAAACATGGTTTGTTGTAGAAATTGTACTCAGACTTCTAATTTCTCAACACATCTCAATTGTACATGTCTAAATTTCCACTATTATCACCATAAAAGACTCAATTCCAACAGATTTCAAACACACAACTTTTACCCTAACTTGTAATTTTCTACCATTTTTGACCAAGTGCGCAAACCTTACAATTATGTCACCATTTACCTCGCATAGGCAGTTCAATTTTGAAAGATAATCAGAAAGCATACCTTGCTTTTAATCAAATTGAAAATGGTGGCAAAATTGTTGCCCTTTTCTCCATTTAGAATTAGCAACCCCCTTTCTTGAAATTCCTTTCCTTGGTGGGGTGTTCTTTGACTTGTTAGTAATGTGCAGTGTGTTAGAGTGAGTGATGATGCTTGAGAGATTGAGAGTTGGGAGTTGAGGGAATGGGAATGGTTGATTAAGAGATAAAGGGGTGAGGCATTTGAAAATAATTTACTTTCCTTCATTGGGAAAAGAAGTCGACAGATGCACCTATGGTTATTTTGATGCAGGTGTGGTACCGCCCCTGCGGTATACACACCTATCCTATAAACTTGTGTGATTTAGGTGTCTCTGCAGCTGCAGAGAAATTTTTTCTCCTGCAAATCAGATGTCACACATGTGCCACTACTTCTGCATTAGATTTTTCACAAGAGCAGCTCCCTTGTAGCATTTTCAACTATTTTTCAGTATCTACTGGTTTGAGTTGCGTCAACACCTGCATGATGAAGGTCCAGAACTACAGAAGTAGGTGTTTTAGCATGTCATTCCAATGGCATTTTAAGGCATTGGTTCAATTTTGATGTAGCTCCAACATCTCAACCTACCCAAATCAGCTTAAAAAGACTTGAAACCATATGGATTAGTCAAAAAATGATATACTAAGCTATTCTAACAAAAAGAAAAATTGTAAAATCTCAAAATTTTGAAACGATGGGTTGCCTCCCATCAAATGCTTGATTTAATGTCGCAACATGATGCAAGTTACCTCACCATTTAGATCTCCACTCGGAGGATTTAAACCTTCAACGCAATTTTGAATCGAGATTTCGGTGATACCCACAGGGTGAAGGCAAGAACATAAGAAGGCCATTTCCTCGATGTCACATTTTGCGCTTCTTCACCTTCAAGTGAGGGATGTCATTTTTTCTTCTATAAATGACAAACTTCAAAATGAACACACCTCAATCCTTATCTTTTCCAAAGTTCTCCATAGGCTTGATTACTTTGATTTTCATCCATTCAACCAAGCTCAATATTAAAAAATTATTGGAGTGAGATTTAAGTATTTCCACTCTCAAATTTTCCCCATTTATGACATCCTCAGTTTTGAATAAACTAGAGTCTTCACAAATGATTGGTTGAACTTCGGTTGGAGACTCTAGTGTCATTTTTTCACTCTTGGCATCTTGAACCACTCTTGGGATGGATTTTGACAATTCACCCTTTGCTCATAAAAATCCATGATGTCCTCGTCATCATGAAAAAACCACTCAACATAACTACCCATGCCCATTACATCACATGCCTCAAGTCTTGCATTCTCGTGCGGGGTAGGCAAAACCTCAATGGGTTGTTTGGCAAGGTTTTTCTCCTCTTCTGACTTGGCTTGTCCCTCAAGGACAAAGAGTTTCTTGATGTTAAGAACCTCCTCATGTATACTAGTTGTCCGGTCCAAAAGAGAGTGGAGTGTTTTGATCATTCCTTCGGAATTGGCACCTTGTGCTTCACTTGCCATGACATTAGTCCTATGAAACTCACAAGCACCACTAGCACTAATGTTAGCATAAATGAGGGAGGGGGCATGATAATTAGGAAAATCACCCCAATATCCATCTTGACCACCACATAAATTACAGTCATACCCATCATAGGATTGAGATGGTGAATACCTCTCTCTCTTAGGGCTAATTCTACAATCTTGCCAAAAGTGGGGTCCTCCACAATATAAACATGGGTCATTAAAATAAGGATTGCGACTACCAAACCCATAAGCTTTTCAAACCTTTCAAGACGCCATAGAATAAATCAATAATAAAATTAAAAACAAACTAAACAAAAATAACAAATATTCACAAGTTTGAACTAGAGCAAGTGAGCCCAAATTTCAAACTAACTCAATACGCCAAATTATTCTCCGGCAATAGCACCATTTTTTATAACGTCCAAAACAACTCTCTTATTAAGGAGGTGGCTAAGGTCATTGCAAAACAAGTTACCTAACAAGAGTCGAGGTTAAATCCATGAGGAACAATATTGTGGGCAATTGGGAAAATAAGGAATTAAAACAACTTACTATAATCCAAAGAACTAAAAGACAACATATTTTGGGGGGGTTTGTTTGGAAATGAGAACAAAGATAAAAAGTAATCAAATAAAGGATAGGGTTGATCAATGACCTTCACAACACATGGATAACAAGGGAGATTTGGGAGTAGTATTCAATTATCTCGACTTATACATAATTAGAGAATGGATACCTTGGTTAAAGGTATGTTCAATCATTTTTTAACCAATCAAACATATATATGCCTTGGATTCTTTCAAACCCCAAGGGTTAACAACAAACCAACCAAATAGCTTAAGTGGGTTGAGATACTTCTAGCCTCAACCCTTAGATGAGAAATTTTTAAGTTAAGCTATGTCTAGCGTCAACTTTTTGATAAAATTCTCAAATCCTTACTATGAATCCTTACCCAATATAGAACTTCGTTTTTAAGAAAGAACACAATTAAAAAGTCAATCAATATTTGCAATCATTAAATATTTGATTAAAACTTGAAGGATTCCATAGACCCACACTTAGTCAATTAAAAGCTTAAGATAAAAATTCAATAACCAAATATTATTTATCTCTAACAAAATATCCAAATCTTAATTCAACAGCTACACTCATAATTTAATAATACAAACAAAGAGCTGAAGAAAGGAACTAAGAATTTTATAATAAAAGTGTTCAATCTTCACTCCAATGGTGTAAGGTGTGAACTTGCTCTCCAAGCTTGCCAAAGATTGTGTAAAAAATTAAAGATAGGTTTTCAGGCTGCTTGGATGAGTTTTTATGGGGATTGGAGTTTTTAGAAGTATGAAATGACCAAATTTAGTATAGCTGGAATTCGTCAGCTGCACATACAAAACTTTCACTACAGGTGCATAGTCGTTGTGGCATGGAATATGTTGCAGGTGCAAAACTCAGCTGATGTCAGCATCTCTACATATGTGGATCCACAGCTGTGGCTTACCCTTTGCAGGGGTAACCTCAGTGGAACAGTGCAAGCTTCACTAGTGCAGCCAAATTTACAGTTGCGGGATCGCTATTGCGCTCCAATCTTCGCAGGGGCAAATGACCTAGTAGCTTGATAGGGAATCTTTTTCTCTTTCTTGATCCACTTTGGTTCCATTTGCTTTACATTCACATCTCACATCAAATCACCTGAAATATCATCAAAACTTGCCATAAGTAGTCTCATATCACCATTAGAAGATGTAAAAGCATAGGAAAAAAGACCTTAATAAGTGGTAAATTCACCACTTATCATCAGGATCCTTGGCCTTCTAGAGGGTATATCACATGCTGGGATTTTGGCTGGCACTCTGAGTAGTTCATAGGTAAGAGGTAAGGTATAAACTTCTGCTCAAGCAGCGACATAAGGTGTTCAAGGTGCAGGAGCGTAGCCTGCTACTGTGACTCCTCATTTAAAGGTATTACCATTTTTTTTGTTACTCAGCCTATCGCAGCTAGGCTAGCTATGTTTTCTGAGGAGCAGAAAATGCTTGGCAGTTTCATTAAGTAGGGTCCTCTACGGTTTTCAAGTGCCTCAGGGAAGGACGCCTATGAGTTTCTAGTGAGTTCCTAGGAGCGGTTGCATAACCTCAGCTTAATGGAGTTGCTTCGGATTGATTACATTATATTTCAGATGGAGTTGTTAGCTAAGTAGTGGTGGAGAGATTATCTTGAGTGCAGACCAGCCAGGTCACCTTCGATGACTTAGGCTCAGTTCTCTAAGGAATTCTTAGAGAAGTATGTACTTCACAGCATGAGAGAGTGGTTGAGAGATGAGTTAACAGATCTTTAACAGGATTCAATGTCAGATTCAGAGTATGAGGCACGATTCCATGAGCTGGCTAGGCAAACTGCTAGGATTATGCCTATAGAGCACGAGTGGGTTTGCTGGTTTGTCAAGGGGTTGGTTCTACCACTTCATTTGGCTATAAAGTATCTAGTTGCATTAGGGTCTATGTTCTTTACAATGGTTGATCATGCACCGACTATTAAGGGTATACGTCATGAGGCCTATAGAGGCAACAATAAAAGGCCTCACAATCAGAGTAGATTTAGTGGTTCTTAGTCCAGTAAGGGTTTCTCCAGTAAGGCTACCCTCAACATTATTAATCTAACAGGCTCGTTCAGGTAGCACTACAAATTTTAGAGAGTGGTTATTTAGGTCTGAGTGGTCAGGGAAGCCAAAGTTTGGGTTAGACTTTGTGAGGTATAGATTTTAGGTATTTAGGCCATGGTGGCCATTCTGTTCAGTTGGGTCATCACAGTAAGGTGCATCTTGTAGAGGTTTCTACGAGTGCGGTGAGTTGGGGCACTTTTCTTGGGATTGTCCCAGGTTCAGGCATGGTAGGCAGCTGGGTCAGCTGGTTTATACGCCTAGGGCTTCAGTGCCACTGGCTAGAGGAAGTGTGCAGGGTAGTGGGGGTGGTCCCCAAATTGCTAAAGGTTCTTCTCAGCTAGGTAGATTAGGTGGTCATGGCAGACAGAGCCACATGTATGATTTTCTAGGTAGGCTAGAGTTTGAGGCTTCAGATGATGTCATCACAGGTACAATCTCCATTAGTCATTAGTCAGCTTTTGTATTATTTGATCCATAGTCTACATTTTTATATGTGTATGCTTATAATTACACCTGGTTGGAGTTATTGTGTGAGTCATTTCCTGTGCCCAAGTGTGTAGCTACTCCCCTAGGCGATTCTTTTATAGTGAATCATGTGTATCAATCTTGCGTGGTAAATAAGTTGGGCTATGACACGTAAGTAGACTTGATTATATTAGATATGGTGGATTTCTATGTGATTCTAGGCATGCATTGGCTATCTCCCTATCATGCTATCTTGGATTAGTTTGCCAACATTGTTACCTTACTTATGCTGGTATCCCTCTGATAGTATGGAAGCGTACTGATAGTCGCGTGTCGAGGGGAGTTATATCATTTCTGAAGGTGTGGTGGTTGATAGGTAAGGGGTGTTTGGCTTATCATACCTATGTTTGTGATACTAGTGTCGACACACTTTCACTTGACTCAATTACTATGGTTCGTGAGTATTTAGATGTGTTTACTACTTATTTACTAGGTCTTTTGCCTAATCGTGAGATTTACTTTGGCATCGATATTGAGCTGGGCTCTCTGCCCATTTCTATTCTACCATATCGGGTGGCACCTACCAAGTTCAGGGAGTTTAAGGAGAAACTGCAGGATCTTCTGAGTAAGGGGTTTATTAGGCCTAGTATGTCTTCATAGGGTGCTCCTATTTTGTTTATGAAGAAGAAGGATGGTTCCTTACACATGTGTATTGACTACATGTAGCTGAATAAGATGACTATCAAGAACATGTATTTGATAACACATATTGATGATGTTTGACCAACTATAGGGTGCAGCTGTATTTTCTAAGATAAATTTGAGGTCACGATATCACCAGTTAAGGATTAGGGCCACAAACATTCCAAAGACTGCCTTTAGGACTCGATATAGCCACTATGAGTTCCAAGTCATGTCTTTGGGTTTGACCAATGCCCCAACAGTGTTCATGGAATTGATGAACCGTGTGTTCAGAGTCTACTTAGATTTGTTTGTTATAGTGTTCATCGATGAAATCCTAGTCTGCTCAAAGAGCAAAGAGGAGCATGAGCAGTATTTGAGAGTTGTGTTTCAGACTTTGTGGGATTAGCAGTTGTATGCGAAATTCACTAAGTGTGAGTTTTGGCTTGAGTTTGTGGCATTCTTGGGATACATGTTGTCCAAGGATGGGATTATGGTAGATCCGGCAAAGATTGAGGCAATTCATGATTAGGGTAGGCCAATTTCTCCTACTGAGGTTCATAGTTTCATTAGGTTGGCAGGTTACTACAAACATTTTGTGAAAGGGTTTTCTTCTATAGTGGTGCCTTTGACTAGATTAACTCAGACAAATATCCCATTCCAGTGGTCCACCGAGTGTGAGTAAAGCTTTCTGAAGCTCAAGACCTTATTGATTTCAACTCAATCCTTAGACTTTCAATTGAGGGTCAGGGGTTTATCGTATATTGTGATGCTTCAAGAGTTGGTTTTGGATGCGTGTTGATTAGTAGAGCAGAGTTATTGCATATGCTTCTAAAGTTGGTTTAGGTTGTGTGTTGATGCAATTGAAGGTTCACGAGAGGAACTACCCCACTCATGACTTGGAGTTGGCAGCGGTAGTCTTTGTGTTGAAGATTTGCTGGCACTATCTGTATGTAGTTCACTATGAGATCTTCAACGACCATAATAGTCTTCAGTACATTTATAACTTGATTTCCTTAATTTGAGATAGCATATGTGGTTGGAGTTACTGAAGGAATATGACATTTAGATTTTCTATCACCCGGGCAAGGAAAATATAGTAATAAATGTCTTGCATCAGAAGGTAGTAAGTATAGGGAATTTGGATTTTCTAGTGGCGGAGGAGCAATCTTTGGCTTCAAACATCCAGTTCTTGGCCAACAGGTTGGTTAGACTTGATATTTCAGAGCCTAGGCAGATTCTTACTTATGTAGAGTCTAGGTCTATGTTATTAAAGCAAATTTAGGAACAAATATTCGAGGAACCGAGGTTGAGGATGATTTGAGATAAGGTGTTAGGTGGAGAGGCTAGGAAGGTGACCTTATATTGGGAGAGTGTTTTGAGGATAAAGGGTCATATCTGCGTTCCTAGATTTGGAAACTCGGTGAGATTGATTATGGAGGAGGCCTATTATTCTAGATATTCCATTCATTTGAGGGAAGCAAAGATGATCATGACTTGAGGAAGCACTATTGGTGGTGTAGGATGAAATGGGATATCTAGGATTTTGTGTCTAGATGTTTAAACTATTAGCAAGTGAAGTATGAGCACCAGAGACCAGGTGGATTAACCCAGAGGCTACCCATTCCAGAGTTGTAAAGGGATCTAATAGCTATGGATTTTGTAGTATGCTTGCCGCATATTTTTTGAAAATTTCATGTGATTTGGATAATCATGGATAGGTTGACCAAGTCTGCTTATTTTCTGCTGGTTCAGACTTGGTACAATTCAGAGAGGTTAACTCAGATCTACATTTGAGAGGTTGTCCATTTGCACAGGGTGCCTGTTTCTATCATTTGTGACCATGGTACTCAATTTACATTGTGTTTCTAGAGGTTGATTTTAGAGAGAGTTCAGAACCCGAGTTGATCTTAGCATGGCTTTTTACCTGCAAATTAATGGTCAGTCAAAGCATACTATTTAAGTTCTCCAAGATATGCTACATGCATGTGTTATTGATTTCGAAGGTCAGTGGAACCAGTTCTTGGCTTTGGCAGAGTTTCATACACCAATAGCTACCATTCGAGTATTCAGATGGCTCTTTTTGAGGCATTATATGGTAGGAGGTGTAGGTATCAGGTTAGTTAGTTTAATGCTTTCGATGTTAGTTCTTAAGGCATTGACTTTCTGCGTGATTCTATGGATAGAGTTTGAGTGATTCGGGATAAGCTCTGTACAGCTCATAGTAGGAAGAAGAGCTATGCTAACCAGAGGGTGCAAGACTTGGAGTTTATAGCGAGAGATAGGGTGTTCCTTCATGTGTCACCCATAAAGGGCGTGATGAGGTTTGGGAGGGAGAAAAAGCTTATCCCTAGGTTCATTTTCCCTTTTGAGATTTTGTGATAGGTTGGAGAGGTAACTTATGAGTTAGCCTTTCCTCCTACTCTTTATGGTGTTCACCCTCTTTTCCATGTTTCTATGCTGAGGTGGTATATTTTAGATGAGTCTCACGTGCTTCAGTGGATATAGTTCAGTTAGATAAGACTTTGGCTTTTGAGGAGGATCATGTTGCTATTCTAGACATGCATGTTGGAAAGTTGAGGTCTAAGGAGATTCCATTAGTTAAGGTTCAGTGGAGGCACCATCCAATTGAAGAGGCAACTTGGGAGACCGAGTTCAAAATGCGGACCCGATGTGCTCAACTTTTTTAGCCTTCAAGTGCTTTATGTTGATTAACTTTTAAGGACAAAAGTCTTTTAAGTAGTAGATGTTGTAATGACCCTCTGGTTATTTTTTCATTTTCATGCATGTTACCATTTTGACCATTCTCATAGCTTCTACATTGCTTGTGTAACTTTTGGGGATGGGTGGCATGCTTTCTGAGGTGTTTGGTCAGGTGTTAGAAGAGTTTCCCTATTTTGGAACTCTTATAATTGAAATATTTTACTTTGTTCAACATTCTGAGTAAACAGGCTCGGGTGAAAATTCTGTCAGTATTTTTAGCTTCGGAGCAGGAATTTTGGGCTAGTGGGACCTTTTGTTCGGGTCCTGAGGGTTTTGGACTCATTTTGGGTACTTAGGTGTGTTTTAATATAAACCAGAAAAGTTTTGACTACCGTCAACATTTCATCAAGACGACTTTTATTGGTCGTTTTGATAATTCCACCGAGTCCAGAATGTCGTTACCAGTTTGGTACCATATGAGTTTATGTTCATGGGATTCTGAACGAATCTCAAGGGTCAATTCTGAGTCATATTAGTTTAGGAATGTTGCTGGTTTTTAGCTAACATAGTTCTATTTCCTACATCACATTCGTAATGAGCGTCTTGCATTTGTGAAGGTCTTGATTTTTGACCATCACATTTGCGAGAGGCCCTCGATGTTCGTGATAAAAAACTCATTGGGACCCAATTGGGGTCTTTCTTCATGTTCACAAAGAGACTATCACGATCGTGATGGTCCAGCTGAGTGCAGTTCTGCGATCGCGATGGGGTCCCCGCGTTCGTAATTAAGGGACCCCTGGCAATATTTATTTTCTAAACTTCAGTTTCTTCTCCATTTTCAAATGAGCTTTGAACTCCTTTGAGCTTAGGAGATGATTTCTTTGTAGATTTTTGCGCACTTTGTTCTCGATAAGTCCCTTATACTACCTCGCGTTGTTTTCCATTAGTATTACACGTATATCCATCTTTATTTTTCCATTAATTAGTAGTTAAATTCTTGAAAATGATCCTATGATCAAGTTAGCTTTTGGGATGATAGAGGTACTCACTTTACCTCCCAGTTTTGGAGATCTTTTCAGAGAGGTCTTGGTACTCAGGTGAAGCTTAGCACAACTTTTCACCCACAGACGGATGGCCAGGTAGAACATACTATTCAGGCTTTGGAGGATATGTTGAGAGCTTGTGTGATTAATTTCAAAGGTATTTGGGATGATCACTTACCTCTTATCGAGTTTGCCTACAACAACAACTTTCACTCTAGCATCCAGTTGGCTCCTTATGAGGCACTTCATGGTCGGAGGTGTAGGTCTCCTATTGGTTGGTTTGAGGTAGGTGAGACAGCTTTGATTGGTCCAGTTTTGGTTCATGAGACTATGGAGAAGTTTCAACTTATTAGAGAGAGGTTGAAGACCGCTCAGAGTCAACATAAATCATATGCAGATGTGAGGAGAAGGGAATTGGAATTTGAAGTTGATGATTGGGTTTTTCAGAAGGTGTCACCCATGAAGGGTGTGATGAGATTTGGCAAGAAAGGGAAGCTTAGCCCCTGTTTCGTAGGTCCATATCGGATTCTGAGGAGAGTAGGTAGCGTTGCTTATGAGTTGGATTTGCCAACATAATTAGAAGTGGTTCATTTGGTTTTCCATATTTCCTTGTTGAAAAAGTGTGTTGTTGATCCGACCTTGATTGTTCCTTTAGAGGATATGGGTGTGAAGGATAGTCTCACTTATGAGGAGGTTCCCGTAGAGATCCTTTATCGTCAGATTCAGAGGCTGAGAAACAAAGAAGTAGCTTCGGTAAAAGTTCTTTGGAGAAACCAGCTTGTTGAGGGAGCTACTTGGGAAGCAGAATCAACCATGAAAGCCAAGTACCCTCATCTCTTTCCTTCCGATCCAGTTTCCGCTTGAGGTAGTAGTTTCATCATTAGTATGTCTATCCTATTCTATTCCATCAATCTCCCCTCATGATCTTAGTATGCATGCGTGTTTTTACGAAGTTGATTCAGTCATGCTTTAAGTTGCAAGCTCAGTTTTCGTGTTTGTTCTTCAGATTTTGTGTGTTATTGATTGGTTGGGATGTTTTCTCTTCAGTTTTCCCTTGTTTAGTCTTTATTTGAGGATCAATGATCCCAAGGGGGAGATAATGTAACACCCCAAAAATCGAACCAACTTTCTAAGTTTAAATCTCTGAAAAATTTAATGTTTTCAGGAACTACGGGTCCAAACCATGGACCGTGGTTAGAACTGCGAGTTGTGGAATGGAACCATGGTTTGACTCCTGCAGTTCAACTTCTGGTCTGAGAAACACGATTTTATTCTACAGACAGTAGTTTGGACCACGGACCGTATTGTCAACTCGTGGAACCTAAACTAGAGATCAGTACTTTCCCAGAAACTATGACTCAGGTCTATGGACCGTAGTTCATTCTACGTCCTATCCTATTGACTCGTAGTTCCTCATCTGCAGCTTGAATGCTTAGCCTAGAACTACGGCTCAGGTCTATGGGTCGTAGTCCAGTTAATGAGTCATCCTGTTGAATCATGGTCTGCCTTCTGCAACCTGACTCTGTGGCCAGGAACCACGAGTGGAAACCACGAGCTGTGGTTTGGTCTACGACTAGTGGAATCCATCTGTGATTGCTGAAAGTCAATTTTTTCCAGCTTTTTCTTAATTAAGTCCCAGGGGTATTTCAGTCATTACCTATCCCTTTAACTCCTAAGTGAGATCATTTTGGCCATTCTTAGCATGATTTCTAAACCTATTAGCCTAAGTCCCTTCTCATTACCTCATTCATCTACCAAATTGGGAAAAGAACTCCTTCAAGCTCCAAGTCTCAAGCTCCAAATTCAAGTCTCCTTTTCTTTTCAATTTCAATTGGGATTAGCTTCAATCAAGGTATGTGGGTATTCATTAAGGGTTTCCTCTCACCCTTAAGTACAAATCTCCAAATCTTTACTTTGATTTAGCAATTTATGAAATTAGGGTTTCTTACCCAAATTGGGGAAAAGTTATGGGTTTTGTTTTAAAGCTTCAATTCATGATTTCTCATCTGTTACCCATGCTTTAGTTGAAGTTTTATTAGTGTTTTCAAAAGCCCATATGTTAAGTATGAATTTTATCATGATTCCTTTGAATTGTATGTCTTCAAGTAAAATTGGTATGTTTAGATAGCATGACCTTTGTTTTCATGAAATTATTTGCCTAATTCTTCAAGTTATGATTTTAGAAAGAAAAGTATATCTTAAATTATGGTTTTGCAAAGCTTTAAGATTGATGATATGCATTTGCATGACATTAGATATGTCTCTATGCTTTATGAACAGATTTGACATTAGATATGTCATTAGTTATGATCATTTATGCATCCAGATATGCATCAATATTATATGAGCTATACGTATTATTTTGGGAGTAGTATTTAGCACCAAGTTGGACAGGGTGAGAATACCCTTAGTCCCAGAACTACGTGCCTTCATAGATTTTAAGTTCCCTCAGTTGGGCATCAGATTTAGTGATCATGCCACAGTCATGCCTTTATACCCTGGCAAGGTATATTGAGTCCTTTCGATGGGGCGTATACATTAGATTCCATGTAGCTCACATGGTCTATGTCGGTTAGAGAACCTCCCACAGAAATAGTATCACATTTTAAAATGCATTGACTCTTTCCCTTCAGACTTCAGAATTACTATGATTACTTATGATATTTTGTATATCTTGCTTTGGCATTGCATTGAGTCTCTTGCATTTCAGTTTTACACTCATAGCATGATTTCATCCTTACAAGTTTATTTACCATGCTTATCTCAGATTCCTGCTTATCTTACATATTCAGTACATCCTATAGTACTGACGTATATCTTGTGCTGCATCCTCTTGATGATGCAGATTCAAGTACTCCTCAACAGGCTCGCGGCTAGACAAAGATGGGTATCCAGATCTTGTTGGTGAGTCCTCATTCTTTGAGGACTAATATTATCCTAGTTATGTTGTCTATCTTACTTCAGGTTCTCGAGTTAGTTGAGGGTCTTGTCCCGTCAACTCTATTTGAAAGTTTAGAGGCTTTTCAGATATAGACAATATTCGGGTCTTCTTCGAATCATGTTCATCTTGATTTTTTTCTTATGGATTGAGTTGACCAGTTTCTATTATACTTCCGCTATGCTTATTTGATATACCTGAGTTATGCTATGATCAAGGGTTAGCTTGGGGCACTTGTGGTCCCAGGTCCCATGTTACGTCTAGGGGGTAGCCTCGGGGCGTGACAACCAGAGACCAGGTGGATTAACCTAGAGGCTACCCATTCTGGAGTTGAAAAAGGAGCTAATAACTATGGATTTTGTAGTAGGCTTGCCACATATTTTTTGGAGATTTGATGTTATTTGGGTCATCATAGATAGCTTGACCAAGTTTGCTCATTTTCTGCTGGTTCAAACTTGGTACAATTCAGAGAGGTTAACTCAGATCTACATTCGGGAGGTTGTCCATTTGCACAGGGTGCCTGTTTCTATCAATTCTGACCATGATACTCAGTTTACATTGTGTTTCTGGAGGTCGATTTCAGAGAGAGTTGGGAACCAGAGTTGAGCTTAGCATGGCTTTTTACCTGCAAATTGATGGTTAGTCGAAGCATACTATTTAAGTTCTCCAAGATATGCTACATGCATGTGTTATTGATTTCGAAGGTTAGTGGAACCAGTTCATGGCTTTGGCAGAGTTTTGTACACCAATAGCTACCATTCAAGTATTCCGATATCTCTTTTTGAGGCATTATATGGTAGAAGGTGTAGGTCTCAGGTTTGTTAGTTTAATGCTTTCGATGTTAGTTCTTGAGGCATCGACTTTCTATGTGACTCTATGGATAGAGTTTGAGTGATTCGGGAGAAGCTCTGTACAACTCAGAGTAGGCAGAAGAGCTATGCTAACCAGAGGGTGCAAGACTTGGAGTTTATAGCGAGAGATAGGGTGTTCCTTCATGTGTCGCCCATGAAGGGCGTGATGAGGTTTGGGTGGGATAAAAAGCTTTTCCCTAGGTTCATTTTTCCTTTTGGGATTTTGTGATAGGTTGAAAAGTATCTTATGAGTCAGCCTTTCCTCCTGCTCTTTCTGGTGTTCACCCTCTTTTCCATATTTCTATTCTGAGGTGGTATGTTTTGGATGAGTCTCACGTGCTTCAGTCGATACAGTTCAGTTAGATGAGACTTTGGATTTTGAGGAGGAGCTTGTTGCTATTCTAGACATACAGGTTAGAAAGTTGAGGTCTAAGGAGATTCCATTAGTTAAGTTTCAGTGAAGGCACCATCCAATTGAAGAGGCTACTTGGGAGACCCAGCTCAACATGCGGACCCGATGTGCTCAACTTTTTTAGCCTTCAAGTACTTTATGTTCATTAACTTTTGAGGACAAAAGCCTTTTAAGTAGTTGATATTGTAATGACCCTATGGTTATTTTCTCATTTTCATGCATGTTACCGTTTTGAAAATTCTCATAGCTTCTACATTGCTTATGTAACTTTTGGGTATGGGTGGCATGCTTCCCGAGGTGTTTGGTCGAGTATTAGAAGAGTTTCCCTATTTTGAAACTCTTATAGTTAAAATATTTTACTTTGGTCAACATTCTGAGTAAACAGGCTCGGGTGAAAATTATGTCAGTGTTGTTTGCTTCGGAACATAAATTTTGGGCTAGTGGAACCTTTTGTTCGGGTTCTGAGGCTTTTGGACTCATTTTGGGTACTTAGGTGTGTTTTAATAAAAACCAGAAAAGTTTTGACTACAGTCAACATTTCATCAAGACGACTTCTGTTGGTCATTTTGATAATTCCATTGAGTCCAGATTGTCATTTTCAGTTTGGTACCATATGAGTTTATGTTCACGGAATTCTGAACGAATCTCAAGGGTCAATTCTGAGTTATATTAGTTAAGGAATGTTGCTGGTTTTCAGCTGCTGGCATAGTTCTATTTCCTACATCACATTCGTAATGAGTGCCTTGCGTTCGTGAAGGTCTTGATTTTTGACCATCATATTTGCGAGGGGCCCTCGATGTTCATAATGAAGAACTTACTGGGACCCATTTGAGGTCCTTCTTTGCGTTCACAAGGAAACTATTGCGATCTTGATGGTCCAGCTGAGTGCAATTCTGCGATCGCGATGGGGTCCCTGCGTTCGCAATTAAGGGACCCTTGGCAGGATTTATTTTCTAAACTTCAGTTTCTTCTCCATTTTCAAATGAACTTTGAACTCCTTTGAGCTTAGGAGATAATTTCTTTGTAGATTTTTGCCCACTTTGTTCTCGATAAGTCCCTTATACTACCTCGTGTTGTTTTTCATTAGTATTACGTGAATATCCATCTTTATTTTTCCATCAATTAGTAGCTAAATTCTTGAAAATGATCTTATGATCAAGTGAGCTTTTGTGGCTATTTTGAGGCCCAAATCGATTCCTATTTGCGCCCAACTTTCCTGCATGGATTTATGACCCTATAGGAAACATAATTGTGATTCTTATTTTTATTTTCATTAATGGGACCCAAAGGTCATTTTTTGACTCAATTTTAGGCCTGAATTTCAAAATAGTGATATGGGTGTTGTCAGTCCCGTATTGACATGTAGATTATGATTGTGCTATCATGGAAGCGGTCTGATGCACTGCAGAAGGGGAAGGCTCCCGAGTGATGATTCATAGTTATCATTCTTCTTCGAGGTAGGTTATGGTTTCCTTTTTTTTAGACTTAGCTATGTTAGATAGTAAGATAGTATATTTTATAAGTTTCATTAATATTAAGGTGGACTTTCTAGGTAAAATTAGGTTACGAGGAAGTCCTGAATAAATGGCCTATTTCAGGGACCCTAGACTAGTATTTCCTCTTAAACTATAGTTTAGGTTTCCGGTAAGCCTTATCCTTGGTTGCTTGTTAGTGTTAGGATTATACTAGTTAATCCATAGTATAGGCTAGGGGAGGATTTTTTGATAGAGTTATTTTTTATCGTTTAGTTTATGCTTGTCTCCTTGGTTTTCATTTTTGTTATTGTGGGCCTGAGATCATGGTTCCAGGACTGGCTGACTCTTTTATTGGCACGCATACACTCATATTGATAAGTCAGTAATCTACCAACTTATTGAGCCTATATCCATGAATTATTGCTATGTTTTGAATAGATTTAGAGGATCTTATGGCCTTTATTGATGTCTATGCAGGTACTTTTGGTAGATGATGATAAACAAGGAAATGGACCCAAAAAGAGCTCAAATGGAGTAAAGTGTGAAGTGTTCGAAAAGGCTGAAGATTCTGATCGGAGATGTGGTGGCCATGCGACACGCACAAGCCGAGGTGCGAACCGCACCTCCTCCGCACAAGAGCATAAAGTCACTGAAGAGTCTATCACGAGGTGCGGTCGTTATGCGATGCACACATCCTGAGGTGTGAACTACACCCCCTTCACACAGAGCTCCCAATTCTAGCTGAATTCACTGGTTCAACCGGAGGCAGTGTGCGACGCGCACATCACAATGTGCAAACCACACATTGCACTGCACACTGCCTAAAGGGCATTTTTGTCCTAATTTTTAGTGACATTTTGGGGAAACTATAAAAGGCCTTTTCAGGCACAATTGTAAATAACTTTTATCATTCTGAATATTTTGAAGACTTTTGAGCTTGGAGACTAAGTTTTCCACCTCCATTGAGAAGAGGGTTTCAATCCAATTCTCTTGGTTAAAAATTGTGTACCCAAATTGAAGCTAGAACTTGAGATTCAGCTCTAATGGAAGGGATTTTGAATTACCCAGCTGGTATCTCTTTCTCTCTCACCATGAATGGATACATTCTCTTGTCTATGGGTGCATTGATGATGGGCGTTTAAGAAATGGGTATGAGTGTTTTCTATTCTTGCTTATAGTTGCTTAATTGACATGAGTCTAACAATTTCACCTAGTTTTAATCCTAAAATTGGTGGTTGAAAACATTAATTTACACTACTTGACTATGTGATTGCTTGAAAAAGAATTTCATCGTTTTGGATGTGAGATTGTTAGTGGGAACTTGGGATTCCACTCGGATTTGAGGCTAGGAATAGCTCTTATCATCAAATTCTCCCATTTAAGGGTCAAAGCTAGAGATAGCGTGACCTCCCAAGCTAGATTAGTTGTTTATTGGTAAAACTGATGATGCTCTAGCTGAGATCATCGAAAATAAGATTGTTTATCGAGAGATAAACAAATCTTACTTATGACCAATATTATTCATGTTACTAAGCGAGAATAGGCATGAAATGGTAATTACCCAAACCCATAACAAAAAATCCATCGGATATATATCCCTAGTCGTCTAGTTAAACTTGGTACATCCGCTTTAGTCTTCTTGTTTTTAATTGAATTACGATTGTAGTGACAACTTTCCCAATTTCCCCCATCCTTTTGCTTTTTATTTTGGGAAATTACTCTCATCTTGAACTCAATTTGTTACAATCAAAATTTGGCTACCCCAAGTCCCTTGGGTACGACCCCAACACTCATTGGGTTTATAAATATTATTTTGTTGCACGATCGTCATGGCCTCCTAATTGGAGAGCACGATTTGAGCATTCATAAAAAATGGCATCGTTGCCGGGGACTTGAGTTGATAGCTATTTTTGATTGTTGTTTTGAAATCACCGTGAGAGTACTTGTTTCTTTTACTTTTGCTTGTTGTTTGTGTTTTGATTAAGCAAGCTAGCCTATGAATGAGGCCGACGACAACGAGAGCGTTGACGGCTTCGTGGAAGCCAATGAGGCTGAGCCTATAATGCAAGTGGGTGTAGGTGTATTCCGCCTACCCCTCACGGTGGGAAATGCTATTTTTCATGTGACTAGCACCATGCTCCACTTAATCCAAATGAAGGGCTTATTTAGTGGAGTAGCACATGAATATGCCAACCGGCATATTCAGAATTTTGTGGAGATTTGCCAACCGTTCATCTTTCAACATATCTCCCAAGAGTCCATCTGATTGTGCCTATTTCCTTTTTCCTTGACGGGGGAAGCCACGACATGGTTGGAAGAATTGTCGGATGACTCTATCACATATTAGGATGAGTTAGTTGAGGAATTTACCTCGAGATTCTTTCCTCCATCTCAAACGATGAAGCTAAGAGATGAGCTTACCAACTTTAGGCAGCTCCCGGACGAGCCTTTTCATGAAGTTTGGCTAAGATTCAAAAAGAAGCTTCTCTTGTGTCCAAATCATGAGTTGTTAAACAATGTGCTGATACAAAACTTCTATCGATCATTGAACTCTATGAATAAATCGATGGCTGACAATCTTGGAGGTAGTACCTTCATGGACTTAGAGTTTCCCATAGCCTCGACTTTGTTAGAGTGAATGACGAAGACCAATCAAGCTTGGAATATAAGAGAAATGGATGTGCCAACTTTGGGAGGACCCTCATCCATCTTGATCAATGAAATGAGGAAAATGGAGGAAGTGCGAGATGAGACAATGGCCAAAATGATGACACAAATTGACTTGATGGCCAAGCATATGATGGGAGCTAGCGGTGCTAAGTTAGTGAATGCACTGAGTACACCGGAAATCAAAGTTAGTGATGATGAGCTCATGACTGTAGTTGATGGAAAGCTATGTCTTGTGTCGGCGGATTCTCATCCCGGGTATTATCGCCTGAGGGAGGAGAACCAAGGTTGGATTCGAGACAAAGAAAGAGACAGAAATTGGAAGGATAGAGACAAGTATGGTGATCATTTCAATCATCGGAGTTCGAATCCCTATATCTCTCCAAACAAGGCAGACTCTCTCTACCAACTGGGGACAAGCAACCCCGGCCATTCCAAGTTGGAGGACATGTTGTCCTTGGTTCTTAAGAAGGTGGACACCACAAATACGAGAGTGAGCGAGCTAAAGAGTGAGGTCTCAAAACTTCACCAAACTGTGAGCTCCCACTCATCCTCAATCAAGCACCTTGAGGCCCAAATAAACCACCTCTCAAGCCAAATAAACCCGAGGATGAAAGGGACGTTTCCTAGCGATACCATCACCAACCCAATGAATGATTGAGGATTGAGGTAGTATTGTCGTGCTGCAATGTTAAATCAGGAACTGCTTTGGAAGCAACCCAAGTTTCTTTATTTGTTTTTGGTTATCTTTTGTTGTTTTTGGTGTTTTTATAGGGAATGCATGGATGGGAAAATTGAACAACGGAAAGCAAGGCAAAAAAGGGGTTGTGCGATGGACTGTGCGGATCGTACAAGCAATTGTGCATGTTGCACACCCTATCGCATGGTGAAACAAATGCCTGTAGGAAAATTGAAAATTTGGAGGCAATATGCGATTGGCCGTGTGGATCGCATGAGCCAAAGTGCGCGTCGCACGTCTATCGCATGGTGAAACAGATGCCTGGGCAAACCCAGGGGAGAAAAAAAGGGCTTGTGCAAAACTCCATGCGATCCGCACCTTGTATGGTGTGAATCGCATGTCGCAGCGCACCAATGGTAAGTTTGAATTTTAATTGACCTAACCCGTTGACCAACCCGACCCAGAAATGACCCGACCGACCTTTCTTCTTCTTTTTCTTTTAAAACAACCTTTTCTCTTCTTCTTCCACCATCTTTTCCTCAAAACCTTTCTCCCAAAACGCTCTCTAAATCCCTCAAACCTCTCCAAAAATCATCTGCTCATGTCACCCACAATGCCCACCATTCCATCAACACTGCCATAGTCATCTCTCTAGGAAGGTTTTGCTGGTCACCATTATCGAAGAACACAAAGCTTCAATTTTCACTCCTCTCTTCATAATCTTCACTTATGGTAAGTTTTTCGATGTTAAATACTTGTTTCTATGAAGGTTGGGAGCTCATATTATGAAGCATGCTTAGTAGAATTGCCATGTTGATTTTGGGTGAGCTCCAAAAATTTTGGTCCCCAAACCTAAGTTGTATTGATGATATTTCTATGTATCAACTTGGTATAACTTTAATTTTAGTAATGCATGTTGATTAGTAGTGATTTTAGCCTTGAATTATGTGTTTGGATGAAGTCTGAGTAACCCATTTATGATGAACGAATGATTTGGCCAAATGATAGATTGGGTGACGTCGTTCTTAAGGGTAAATCGTCGTTTGTCATGAGGTTTTAATTAAAAATTGACTCTTGAGGCTAGATTTCACTGAGTGTATACCCATGGTTTTTGTTTAGCATTGTATTTGGGGTATATGATCTTGTGAGGGGAGGGGGCTAATTGTTGCTAAAATTGTAGATATTCGTGGTGCAAGTGAGGGCTTGATGTTCCCAATGATAGACGGGGTAACGTCCATCTTAAGAAAAGTCATTGAGTTCATTTCTTGCTTGCTATTGTGTCAATGAGAATCCGGGGAAGTCTGAGTACCCGAAAGTTATGGTCAGGATACCCCTTGTCTCCCTTGTTAATGTTGATTGGGTTGTTGCGGGGTGCCCAGTATCTACACACATCTTGCTCTATGGGTCACATGCGAAACTCACAAGCACACAAGGAACAAAAAATTCCAATTGTGCCATTGTGCGCTTCGCATGAGACGCATAGATCTTGATGTATGGGCCGTATGAGGCATCGCACCATGTTGAAAATACAAAGCAGGTCACTGATCTGAGGGGCGACACCTGGTGCGACATGCACTTATGAAGCTACGAATCGCACCAGCTTTGCACCTCAACGGAAAATCCCTGTAGGATTCTGTCTGCTAGTGTGATAGCACATTCGACGCGCACTCTCTCTGGTGCATTTTGCACGTGGTCTGCACAAGCCGACGTTCACCTACTTTGTTTTTCCAATCCTTTGCATTACATCCTTTGTAGTTGGCTAACTTCTTTTTAGGTTTTGTTTTTGTTTTTAGCTCATAATCTCTGTATTCAGAGTATGTCTTCTAACAAGGGTAATGCCGAGAGAAGCTCACGCAGGCCAACAACTCCCATCTCCTCCAAGAAAATTGCAAAAGGGAAAAAGAAAGTCTTATCTTCTGTGACCAAGTCTCAGAGGAGGAGAGAGTTTGGTTTGGAATGGAGGGCATGAAAGTGATCTATGATTGTTATAGGGGAAGGAATTTCAATGAGGAACAAAGCTTCAACATAAATATAGTGGGGGAAAATCTACCGAACATTCCCACTCAGTTTGTGAACCGTCAGTGGCAACCATTTCAGGAAGTTCCCAGAACCTATTAAAAGAGTTAGTCCATGAGTTATTCACCTCATATCAGACCTCGCAAGATGCTAAAGGCCACAAAGAAGGCTGTGAGAAATTCCCCGCATTGGACTCAGATATAGTTCAGGGAAGAGAAGTCAAGATCACTCCAGCTGCAATCAATGCCATCTATTGGAGCAATCCAATTGAATCAGCACCTGACCTCATGGAGAAGCTACTTCTCAAGCTTAAGACTCTCAAATGGGCTTCCTTCATCATTGCTCCTGACACACATCCGTGGGCCACTATGGAGGGTGAAATTCCCCACCTGACTTTATACTTCGAGGCACGCGTGTGGTATGACTTTGTGCGCTCCCGTCTGATACCTTCTCAAAATGACCAAAAGATAACACATGATGGAGCCATGCTGGTAGATGCAATCATGGTAGGAGACCATATCAATGTGGGTAAGGTCATTGCATTAGTGATAAAGAGGACATATCGAAGAAGTGGTGATGTATTTTCCTTTCCAGTGCTAATTAGCAAACTTTGTGTACAAGACGATGTTCCTTTCTTTGATGATGATACTCCCACTCCAGCCATTGGTGTATTGGATCTTGACAGAAAATTGACCGGGACGCCTCTTGATTCAAAAGGCAGAGGGAAGAGGCGTCAATGGAGGTTGAGGATGATGATGCTGATGCTGAAATACAGACCTCTCCTCCATCTTGCTTTGGGAACATACACACCTCCAGCCGCTGTGCCCAGGGGGCCACTATCTAACATTGGCCTCCAAGACCTGGTTGAAAAAATTTATAATCATGAAAGGCAATTGAGAAAGTTGTCCAACGAGATACAGAAGTTGATTGAAAGGGGAGTTAAGTGGGCCATGAAAGAAGTTGTGAAAAGCATTCTCAATTTGCGCAAACGGGTGGACGAGTGTGAGAAATCTCTCAAGACTCTCCATAAAGACATGGGCAAAGGGAAAGGAAAAGCACATATGGTAGAAGCACATCTAAACACCTGCCTCCACCTCTCTCCATACCTAGACCAATGGATGGTTTGTTTGTAGCCTTTGAGGATGACGTATTGTCTAGTCACGAAGATCAAGATCAGAGTGATAATGTGAGTGAGAATCCCTCTGTTGAGGAATCAGCTGTTGTGGATGATGATGAGGAGGAGTAGTCCTCCAGGGAGTTCCACCCCTTTTCCCATTGCGCTATGAGCATTGAGGGCAATGCTCCTTTTATGGGGAGGGGGTGGATTTACTTGCTTATGTTGGTGCCCGTGAGTGGGCTTGAGACATCTTATTGCCCTTGTTGGGCCCTGTTGACATTCTGCTAGATTCTATTTGGCCCTTGTCGGGCATATTTGGCTGATTGTGATGTTTATTTCCCTTGTCAGGCCTCTAGATTAAGTTTTATTTTATGTTTTGTTTTACCTTAAGCTTATTTGTGCCTTTGCCGGTCCTGATTTTTATTGTGTTGCCAGTTGGTCTTATATGCTCCATTGTCGTGCTACCCGTGCTTTGCAAATGCGCTAAAGGCTTACACCGATGCTTGTTTTAAAATGAATCATGAGCGCAAAATTCGAATATCGCCTTGTTAATAGTAGTTTAGAAATAAACTCTGAGGGTGTGCTTAATACCACGGTTCTTTCCCAAGGAGCAAGAGTTTTGATTATTTTCTTTTTCTTCTCTTTTGTTTTTGTGTCGAACCGGGTTGGTGTTTCCCTATGATAGATTGAGAAGCGACTTTCTTAAGGGAAAATGCCAAGTTTTAGTTTAGAATTGAGTCCGAGTTGCTTGTCTTGAAATGGGACCACCGAAAAAATTCTCGTGGCAAATTATTTTCAAAATAAAAAGAAGAAGGGAAATAAATTTTTGGGGAAAAACATTCTCTTGTCATGACTTGCACACTCTCGCTTTGTCTTGATTGACTCATAAACGAGTGTTTAATGAACTCGGAATAGCTTGTCAAAAATCATTTGCCCCAATTGATTGTGAGACTAATAAAAGAAGTCTTGTGGCATGATGCCTTGTGTGGTGAGGCTTTACCTTGATTCTTGTGCATAAGTGTCGTCTAGAACTTGCCTCGAATATGATTCAAGGAAAAATTCTAGGTGTGGCCGGGCTTGGAAGATGACCTTAGGCCCTTTTTGACAGCCACTTCACCCAAATGACCTCTCACAACATCAAATCCTAGTGAACCCCTTTTGAGCTTATGACCGTTCTTTGGCACCTTGTAACACCTTTACCTTCTTGGAACCTCTATTTTGGCACCCATCCTCCCTAATTGCTTGAAAATGAAATGTAGGCTAAAAGCCTAAGTTTGGGGGGGGGGGGGAAACAAAATACAACATAGGCAAATGCCTAAGTTTGGGGGTGCATGTGATCAAATGAAGGGAAGAAAAGAAGTGCACTTCAAGTGCAAGGTAGCACCTTAATTTAGAATTGAAAATTTCTCCAAAAGATCAATCCAATGGGCAAATTGAAAAGCAAAAATAGGTGCTACCAAGTGAAGGTGGCATAAGGAGTTTGAATGATCATGAGTAAAAGGACAAATCTTGGGTTGTGTGCGGGAGGAGTAAGGTGAAGTTGAAATTGAAAATATGAGCGGTGTTCAAAATGAGAACAAAGAGCATTAGGGAGGTGTAGTCACTTGATCCAAATGATATCCTCACCTTGACCCTAGACAACATCGTAACCCGCAAGTCCTTGGTGATTCCGAGCTTGGCTACCCTACATTAGTGGGGATATACATGAAGGACAAGCCTATGGTTCGACGCGTATGCACTTTAACTTCCTTGAGAGAGTGAGAGTTTTCTTGGTTCTCCTATAATCTCGTGTTTTGTGAATTGAATGATTGTGAGTGGGATTCTCTCTTGTGGTGAGTGGCATCATGCACTCGAATTGAAGCATAGAGTCTCTATTTCAATTGAGGGGAATGAATGAGACAAGTTGTATGGAAAATCTCGAGGCAAACCTTGATGGTCCATGATAATGACTTGAGAAGCTTAAACTTCTTGTTTTAAATGACAAAATTCCCTTGAGTTTGATGAGAAATGATGTCCTTTTGAAAAAGGTTTTGAAATGACCAATTGACTTGAGCTTGTGGTGGTCCAAATTGAGATAAGCATAGTTGTTTGAGTCTTTTGTTTATTCTTTTTCTTAATTTTTAGTGTAGAGTAGTCTTTTGTGACTTAATTGAGCCTAGAGCACAATTCATTCCTTATCTTGTAAGTAGCTTGCTTGAGGAGAAGCAATAGTTCAAGTTTGGGGGTTTGATAAGTCGGTAATCTACCAACTTATTGAGCCTATATCCATGAATTATTGCTATGTTTTGAATAGATTTAGAGGTTCTTATGGCATTTATTGATGTCTATGCAGGTACATTTGATAGATGATGATAAACAAGGAAATAGACCTAAAAAGAGCTCAAATAGAATGAAGTGTGAAGTGTTCAAAAAGGCTGAATATTCTGACGGGAGATGTGGTGGCCATGCGACATGCACAGGCCGAGGTGCGAACCGCACCTCCTCCACACAAGAGCATAAAGTCACTGAAGAGTCTGTCATGAGGTGCAGTCGCTGTGCAACGCACACATCCTGAGGTGCGAACCGCACCCCCTTTGCACGGAGCTCGCAATTCTAGCTGAAGTCACTGGTTCAACCGGAGGCAGTGTGTGACATGCACATTGCAACGTGCGAACCATACATCGCGCCGCACACGGCCTGAAGGGCATTTTTGTCCTAAGTTTTAGTGACAATTTGGGGAAACTATAAAAGGCCTTTTCAGGCACAATTGTAAATAACTTTTATCATTCTGAATATTTTGAAGACCTTTGAGCTTGGAGACTAAGTTTTCCACCTCCATTGAGAAGAGGATTTCAATCCAATTCTCTTGGTGAATAATTGTGTACTCAAATTGAAGCTAGAACTTGAGATTCAGCTCTAATGGAAGGGATTTTGAATTACCCAGCTGGTATCTCTTTCTCTCTCACCATGAGTGGCTAAATTCTCTTGTCTAGGGGTGCATTGATGATGGGTGTTTAAGAAATGGGTATGGGTGTTATCTATTCTTGCTTATAGTTGCTTAATTGACATGGGTCTAACAATTTCACCTAGTTTTAATCCTAAAATTGGTGGTTGAAAACATTAATTTACACTACTTGACTATGTGATTGCTTGAAAAAGAATTTCATAGTTTTGGATGTGAGATTGTTAGTGGGAACTTGGGATTCCACACAGATTTGAGGCTAGGAATAGCTCTTATCGTCGAATTCTCCCATTTAAGGGTCTAAGCTAGAGATAGTGTGACCTCCCAAGCTAGATTAGTTGTTTATTGGTAAAACCGATGATGCTCTAGCCGAGATCATCGAAAATAAGATTGTTTATCGAGAGATAAGCAAATCTTACTTATGACCAATGCTATTCATGTCACTAAGCGAGAATAGGTATGAAATGGTAATTACCTAACACATAAAAAAAATCCATCGGATATGTATCCCTAGTCGTCTAGTTAAACTTGGTACATCCGCTTTAGTCTTCTTGTTTTTAATTGAATTACGATTGTAGTGACAACTTTCCCAATTTCCCCCATCCTTTTGCTTTTTATTTTGGGAAATTACTCTCATCTTGAACTCAATTTGTTACAATCAAAATTTGGCTACCCCAAGTCCCTTGGGTACGACCCCAACACTCATTGGGTTTATAAATATTATTTTGTTGCACGATCGTCGTGGCCTCCTAATTGGAGAGAACGATTTGAGCGTTCATCACATATACATGGATTCTTGTACGAATTGGAGGAAAGATATGTTTTTCAGTTTTAAAAGGATTTTCCTCCACTTTTACTATGGTTTTCAAATTACAGAGACTACTGCATTGATTTACCACTGATTTCTGAGTTGGAAAGACTATAACACTCTTTATATACTCAGTCTGTGGGACGTTTCTGGACCTTTTCTCCATTTTTTGTTGATGAGTCTGAGGTACGATTCTGGGAGGCCCAAGGGATAAATTCTAGGTCATTTACTTTATTGCATATGTTGATGAGTTTCGGTGGCCCAACGGATAATTATGGGTTTTACTTTCCTCCATTAGCCACATATTGCATTGCATCATACCATGCCGCACGACATTATTTCTGTGTACTTATACCGTGTGTATTATTGTTATTATCTTTACTTTGTTCCTAATATGAGATTGCTAATTAGTTTTTGTCTTATATTTTACTTTCATGTTCTTTACATCATATCCTATCTTCTGAGCTCGGTCAGTCTATGATCCCTACTCAGTACCCCGAGTTTTTGTACTCATACTACCTTTTTACATCTTTTTTAATGCAACACCTAGTATGAGTCACCCTTGTTGATCCTCTGCGCATTCGTGGACTACTTCTATTCGGATCGTGGTGAGCTCTTGGTGTCTGGAGATTTACCATTTTCCTTTTAGGATTTACTGTCTTTATTTTATATTTTGATAAACAATTATATCATTGTATAGCCTTATTTCCTTACCATAGAGGCTCTTGTACCGATCACACTAGGTCTGGGGTTGGTTCCTTATGTATATATTGTCTTTCTTTGTTTTTATAGGGCCCTTATTATATATTTTGTACAGTTATGTATATATCTATACTTGCGGTCCATTCATCTCATCATTCTGCTTCCGCATTGTTTATGTTCGCCTTTATTTCCAGTTTTTGTTTGGGTTTTGGCTTGCCTACTGGGGGATTATAGTAGGTGCCATCATGGCCAGATTTTGGGTTATGATAGTAATATTTTAGTCCGTGAGTAGCTCCATCCATCAATGCTATCTCAAATACAAGTCCCTCTGTGTCAACACATATTGTAGACAACAGTGATCAGTGAACACCTCACAATGGACACCATAAAGATAGTGCCTCCAAATTTTAAGAGCAAACACCACCGCTGCCAACTTTGAGTCATGTGCGGGATAGCTCTTCTCATGCACCTTGAACTGCCTAGAATCATAAGTAATGACCTTCTTATCTTGAATCAAGACAGCACCTAAACCAGAATGTGAAGCATCATAATAAACAACATAATCCTTACCCTCCACAGGCAGAGCAAGGATAGGAGCTTTAGTTAACAAGGTCTTGAACTTTTGGAATGTCTCTTCAAATTCATCCTACCACTAAAATGGCCATCCTTCTGAGTCAATCGAGTAAGATGGGAAGAAATAGAAGCAAATTCTTTCACGAACCGGCAATAATAACTAGCCAATCCCACAAAGTTGTGAATCGCAGTCGCTGAGGTAGGCCTAGACCAACTCTTAAGTGCCTCTACTTTTGGTGGATCAACCATGATTCCCTCTTTTGAAACCATATGCCCCAAGAAGGACACAGAAGACAATCAAAAATCACACTTAGAAAATTTTGCAAGCAACTGCTTCTCCTTCAACAATTCCAACACAATTCTCAAATGAGCTTCATGCTCCTCCTTACTCTTTGAATAAACCAATATGTCATCAATAAATATAATAACGAAAAAAACCAATAATGGATTAAATATTCCATTTATCAAACTCATAAAAGCAGCTGGAGCATTAGTAAGCCGAAAAGATATCACCAGGAATTCATAATACCCATACCGAGTCCAAACATCAGTCTTAGGTATATCCTCAGCTTGAATCTTCAGCTGATGATATCAAAACCTCAAGGCAATCTTGGATAACTATGCGGAGAGGAGGGTACTTATTCTGAATAGTGACCTTGTTCATCTGATGGTAGTCTATGCACATACGCATACTTCCATCCTTTTCTTTAACAAATAAAACAGGAGCAACCCATGGGGAGGCACTTGAATGAATGAACCCTTACTAAGAAAGTACTGAAACCAAACCTTTAGTTCCCTCAACTCAGCCGATGCCATCTTATACGGAGGAATAGAAATAGGATGGGTACCAGGCTCTAAATCAATGAAGAAATTGATAACACTATCTGGTGGCATGCCAGTTAAGTCCTTTGGAAACACCTCTAAAAAGTCAAAGACCATTGAAACCGATCCTATAGGTGGAACCTATGTACTAATGTCTCAAAGATGCGCTAAAAATGAAAAAAAAAACTCTCAATCAATTTCTTAGCTCAAATATAAGATATGATCTTTTTATGGACAGGTCTATAATCACCTCTCAGCTATGGTCTAGGCATCCCCAGAAGACCTCTATACAAGCCAAGTCCTGCCACAATGATTTATCGTAGCGAGAAGTGGCCCCCATGGTGAGTGACGGGGAAGATTACTTGACTTAAGTGCATTTTTCAGAGGTTTACTTCCCAAAACTCCAAGTCTCATCTAATTTTTTTCAATAAATATAATTTTGGCGCAAGACCACTAGTTTTTTTTTGGTTAAATGGGCCTACGCCACTTTATTTATAAGAAAAGAGAATAATTGCTAGGCCCAATAGGCTAATCCCAACATGAAAAAATCTGAATGATAGAGCAAACAAAACAAAGTTCAAAAAATAAGAAAAGGAAATGAAAAGACAAACAAAGGATCACAACAGATCCCAAAAAGGAAACTCTAGAAATCTCTCTTCTTCTTCTCTGTGCAATCGCCGCTCATTGATCTTGACCTTCCCCTAAAGAGACACTGGAGACAGGAGCAAAAATCCCAACTACCTACCAAACAATGACACCCAAACCTTAGCATCTTGAGGTTGGGTGGATTCCACAAAGGACATTCAAGGACTCTCATGAATGTCATGTAATCTGATTCCAATGAAGTCTTCTTCGTCTCAAGAGCTAGGGATCTTGTCATTTTAGGTAATTTGTTGTATCACTTATTTGGCATAGTTCATGAACACATCTAGTAAAATCTGAACTTAGCATTTTGATGGTATCAAGTAATATTGAGGGTCTGATAGCCGGCCTTTTACTTGATTCCTCTTGCATATCATTTAAGATCTGATTATTGGGTTTGAGTTAATCGAATAAGCTCATTTCCTTATTCCCCACAAGCTGAGATTTTCAGCTGATACCACTGCGTAGGAATCCATAAACAAGGTAATTCTTTTTACTCTTTCCTTTGTTTCCTCACGTAGCTGTTTTCCAGTATCTTCACTATGTGCACTTCTTACTGTTCTTCCTGGATGTTAAGAGCTTGTTATGTTATCTGATTTGTTTGACTGAGTACTCTACTGTGCTACTGTTGTTGTTGTTGTTGTTGTTGGAATATTGAAGCTTCGATTTTGATACTTTTTAATTCTTAGATTAGGAGTTTGTGATTTATCCATGTCTAAAATTACTTTGGCTTTTCTTGGAAGTTCATGCGTTTTTGCATACCTTATTCTTTGTTCACCTGCAAAATAGAAAATTAGGTTACTAAGAAAATTGGCAAGCATGTTGCCTTCTTTGTATATGTGCTCCACCCTCACTAGATCCCTAGCTATCAAAAACTTTATCCTCCTAATTTCTATAGAGATGCACCAGGGCACCTCCCAAATCCCATCTAACACTTTCTTGATGATGAAGGAGTCAGTTTTCATTACCATTGGCACTAGCTGATTTTCTAAACAATATTCTAGCCATAGACTTAATGCAATAGCTTCAGCAAGAAGACTTGGACCTTCTTCCAGCTTCCTAGCTTCTGCAAATACAAAATTCTCAGCACTGTCTCTTATGCAAAAGGCTCCAGAGCTTGACCCTGAGCTCTCCTTTACTACTCCATCGGAGTTATATTTGAAGAAATTCGGCTCAGGTAGTTTCTAATAGACTACCTTAGACTCAATCCCGGGTGTATAAAGCTCAAGGAACTGAACTATCTTATGCCAATTATCAGGGATATGGATTAACCATAGGTATCTAGTTTTTTCCAACATAGAAATATTTCTATTAATCTATAGAATTATCCCCCATAAGACATCTTCCCTCCATGATAGATTGCATTCTTTCTCTTCCAAATTTTCCATAAAATAAAGGTTGGGATAGCTTCATATAGGGTTTTAGTTTTGGGGCACAGTCTGCATTCCACCACTTATAGATAGTGTCTTTTAACTATAGAAAAGGCCAAGTGACACCTGATGCATTAGCAAATGTCTATCATATTCTTACAGTTAAGAGACATCTAATGAACAGGTGCTCCCAAGTTCCTTGTATTCCATCCTTATAATAGCAGCATAATATTTCTTTCCCACTACCCATGTGTCTGATGATCTCCTCAATAGGAAGTCTTTTCTTGTACAGTCTCCAGAAGAAGAAAGAGACTTTAAAGGGTACTCCATTATCGACAATAGGTGATAGTCTTCATTTGGTGTCCCTCTATGTCTGATCATATCCCAAGCACTACTAACAAAAAAACTTTCCAGAACTGTTCCCCATCCACCAAGGGAAATCCCATTCTTATGAACGTTTTATCATCCCAATCTCCTTATAGATATGAAGTCAAACATCTTCTGGGAAGAGCTGAGCTAGAAGATCATTATTCCATTTTCCATTAACTCTGAGCTGCTTCACATCCTCCATTACATGGTCAAAGTCATAAGAAACAGGAATATGGTAGTATACTGCACCGAAGTAAGTCCCGTTTTCATACCAAATGCTAGAATGCCCACACCTAGGCTCCCACCAGATTTCCTTATTAAAGTTGTCTCTTGCTTCTAACATATACTTCCATGTCTGGGAAGCCCCTATGCACTCTAAAATTTGAGGTCCTTGTCTTTTGCAATATTTATTCCATAGAAAGTTTGTCCACATAGACTTCTTGGTTCTAAATATCCATCATAGCATGGCAAAAAGGGCTTTGGAAATATTAAAAAGTAATCTAATACCAAGTCCTCCTTCTTCTATAGGCAGACACAAATCAAACTAAGCAACTAGTGCTTGTTTCTCTTATCTTCTTTGAAGTTCCATAGAAATCTAGAAAATATTCTTTTTAGATCATGAATAATACATTTTGGAGGAATAGTAACTTCCAGTAGATAAATAGAAATACTTTGGAGTACAGAGTTTATTAACACAAGTTTTCCTCCAAAAGATAGTAATTTCCCTTTCCAAGCTTGTAGCTTATTCTGAACTTTCTTGATCAATTTAGAGAAATGACTTTTCCTTTACCTAGCATGTCTAATGGGACACCCTAGGTAGGTGATAGGAAACTTACCTCTAGTTAATCTATTACTATCTTCCACCTCCTAAATAGTACTTCCAGTTGTCTTATGATACACATAGAAACACCTTTTCTCTTTGTTAGTCATTTGCCCTGATTGTCTTTCATATTCCCCCAATGTCTGCATAAGAAGTTGTAGACTTTTTTTATCACCTGAAGCAAAAATGATGGTATCATTAGCATAGGTTAGGTTATTAATATTCTCACTCCATTTAGGCAGCCCAAACCCTTTAAAATCTTTATTAAGGAAAAGATCATTTAGAGCTCTGGACAGGACCTTTGCAGATAGGATAAATAGAGCTGGTGATAGAGGGTCCCCCTGCTTGACCCCTCTAGTCGAGTGGAAGAAGACATGAGCTTGTCCATTGATAAGAATGGAGTACCAATTATTGGCAAGCAATCTTCATATCATATCTACCACCATGATATCAAACCCCATCTTGTCTAGGTACTTAATCAGGAAATTCCAGTCTACCCTGTCATAGGCTTTGTCCATGTCTAGTTTAATCACCAAATTAGGAGGATTACCTCTCTTTCTAATGTCAGTGATGATTTCTTGAGCCATCAATACATTTTCTGCAATGTTCCTCCCTTTGACAAACCCTAACTGGTTTTATGAAATAAGCTTAGGGAGAATGCTTTCTATTCGATCATGTAACACCCTACACATAACTTTATTAAGAAAATTACTCAGGATAATTGGTCTCATATCTGAGAATGTATACACAATCATTTTCTTAGGTAATAATACCAAGTTACTATGAGTAATAGTCTTAGAGAGAGTGTAGCCTTCAAAGAAAGCCTGCACCACTACACATACATTCTTTCCCATAATGTCCCAAAATCTTTGGAAGAAAAGTCTAGTAAACCCATATGGGTCACTAGCACTGTATCCATTGAGCTAAAAAACCATATTTTTTATTTCCTCTTCTGTACAATGGCTTTTCAAATGCATGTTGTCTTCATCTGTGACCAGATTTAGGACAAACTTCTGCCCTGTCACCATTGCTCTTCTTTATTCTTTGAATAGCCAGTCTCTTTCTTCTTCCCCTCACTAAACTGTGGATGAACGTGGTATTTCTATTACCTTTTGTGAACCATTGAATCCCATCCTTTTGTCTCTAGTACTCCTTTTCAAACTTCAAATATTCAGTCAGCTCAGCTTGTGCCTTTTGTAGAACAACTCTATTATTATCATTGGGAAATTCTTCAAATAATTCTTCCTTAACTCTGACAATATCTTCCATGATGGCTAGTTGTTGGAAAATATCCCCAAACTTTTCTTTGCTCCAAGCATCTAGACCAAGTTTGGTCTTCTTCATTTTGAGCTTTAGGTTAATGAAAACATTCTCCTCATATATAGAATCCCAAGCACTTTTAACCACATTCTTGAAATCATCTTCCTCCACCCAGAATTTTAGAAACCTAAATGATCTTCTAAACATGTTATACTGCTCCTCATAAGTCAACAGCAGGGATGCATGATCTGACCCATTCCTGACCAAATGATCCATTTCTACATTGCCAAAAACACCCAGGAAGGCTTGATTTACTAGCAATCTATCAAGCCTTTTAAAGATAAAGGCATCATCAGCTCTTCCATTCCACCAAGTGAAAGGACTACCTTTAAGATTAATATCGAATAGCTCACAAGAGTTAATGCAAAAGGCAAAATCTTTATACTATTGTTGATAAATAGGAAGTCCACCAATCTTTTCTTTAGGGTCGAGAATGACATTGAAATCCTCACCTATCAACCAGGGAAATATCATGTTATTACTTAGGGAATACATTTCTCCCTATAGGCTTAATCTCTGCATTGCATCACATTTTTGCATATACAACAGTGGTAATCATAACCTAGCCAGTGTCTTGGAAGGTCAGTTGCAAGGTAATTTGTTGCTCTGAGTCTGCCAAGATAGTCACTTGAATATGATCTTGTACAAAGACATATATTTTGCCATTCTGATTAGTATTAGCATACTGCATTCCTAGCCTCCTCTTGTAATTCTGTATTTGATTTGGACCTTAAATAGGCTTCATTAAGGCAAAAATACTAAACTTATGGTGTCTTTGCAACATTTGAACTCTGTGAAAGGAATGTTTTGTCTTTCAAGACCTGATATTCCAAAATAATGCTTTCATCATCATTTAAAAGTTGATTTAACTGCTCTCATAGGCACTAATCTTGTGTGCTTTTTCACCTCTGATTTGTCTCTGCCTTTCTTCCTCTTTTCCTGTGATTTTGGTGATATCCCTGCTTTCTTTTTGATTTTCTCTAGGTTGTGGTTATTGTCTTCCTCCTCTTTATATTCAATAGGTTCTCTAATACTACTTATCTGCTGTTCTTTTTCCCCTGATTGTTAGATGTGATGAGATAAAATGTCATGTAGATTTCCTACTGGTGATCTTTGCTTGTATTAAGAAAGTGCTTGTTGTTCTAAGGCTGTTTCTTGTACTTTGTCTGCTAATTCTGCAAATTCTAACATAAAGCCTTCATTAACAGGTGGATACCTCCTAATTGAAGCTTCCTAGTAGCACTTGCATTATCTATCATCAATGGATCATAATAGATAGCATTTTCTAGTTTTGGTTATCCCTCTTGGTCAGTAACTAAGTGTATGTGGGTTATTTCTCTTGAATCATTAGAAGGTGATCCCATCTGGTGCTCTTTTTTTTGGTCAGCTCCCTGCATGCTATTACTTTTCCTATTCAATCCATGATTTTTCTTATGTGATTGATGCCTCTCCAGGTTACCTCTATTGGGCATATTTGGGATCTCCCTGTTGCTACTTGTGGCCTCTTTCTCCTCCCTGCAGATCAAGGCATTATTGTGATTTATTTTCTCCTTTGTAATAGTTGTAATAGCTTTGCCCTCTTTAGTAATTATGTTTGTGCATTTTTTGTGAACAATATTGTTGTTGTTTTTGTTACCCCTATCTAGGTCTCCTTACAATTGCTCCCCCTCCTTTTACTCCTCTTTGTATGAGAGAATCTCTATAGTCTTCTTATGTTGTGAATCCTCATTGAGTATTATCCCTATACAAGTGTTAACAACTTTATTACTACTTGTTGCTTCTATTGTGGGGATATTGTCTTGATTGGAGGCATTCTCCCCCTGATTTATATCTTCTTCTATCCCTTCCTCCTCCTCTTCTAAGGCCTAAAAGGTATTGTCATTAGATATTCCCTCCTTGATAGGAGAGAATGCTTTGTCTCTTAAGAACTTAGAGGGATCTTTCTCTAGTCTGAACCTTCTACTAGTACGATTCACTGTCATCTTACTTCCCCCCTCCTTACCTCTCTCAAGGTATTTTCTTGGAGCCTTGCTATGACCAGCATCATCACCCTAAGGTGTAACATTAGGCTCTTTCCTTAACTCCGGGTGGAGACTTCTACATTCATTTTCATTGTGCTCTTGTATCTTGCAAGTCTTCCAATATTTAGGAAGAAAATCATATTGAATTTGGATTTTTTCCCACCCTTGTCTCACTACCACTGTCATTGATCACTTCCAGTTCTACAAAATTCAGCAGGTTATCTGCTAAGTCCACTTGGACTTTAACTCTGGCACAACTAGGCCTCATCTTATTTATAGTAGCTAAGTCGAGGTGAATAGGCTTACCCACCATAACAGTGAGTGAAAATATAGATTCTTCAACAAAGAATATCGGTAACAACTCAGGAAATGAAATCCAAGCCATACTTCTATAGTTTCCTCCTCCAGGTTGAATTTCATATCATATATGAGGGATCTCATCGGATTTGATATTCCATCCCTAGAAGCAATGTAATATACACTCTTTGTCATCAAATACACAAATTCCTCCATTAGGTTTAGCCTTATCAATATGTGCCTATTTCTTGGTAGCCCTATCTTAGAATCCCCTTTGATATTGCATTGCTTAGGGATCTGTGCTTGCAACTCCTCTAGCTTTGGCCATCCATAGGAAAACTTCCTAATAATAGCATATTGGAGATTTTCCATTATGTTCATCTTTTGAACTTCCTCCTCCGTCCATGTAACTCGTGGAAATCCATTGTGGTATGTTAACGTCTTAATGGGAATCATCTTAGTTTGTACCCACATATAGTTCTGCAATGGGTTAAAAGTACTTGGCTTTATCAAATCTACATACTTCACTTTTCCTTCAGGCTTATTGGCTTCTTAACTTGCATAGCTTTAGGCAAATTATCAGGCACAATAGGCGAATCTTCCTTAGATTTTTGGGGAATGAGGGTGATATAGGTTGGGAAAGTTTTGCAGGGATGTTAAAAAGAAAACCTGCCCAGTCACCAAAGATGACTGACCAGTGGACATCATGGTCATCATCGCTGAAAAATCACTTAAAGAGATGTAGGGTTAGGGTTATTCATGAGAGAGAAGATATCATCTCCATCATCATTTAAAAGCTGATTTGACTCAGTTTATCCAAGTCTCATCTAATAACAACTGATTGGCTATTTTCCTCCTTGATTAAGCAATTTTCCTCCATTAAGGTGAGTAATTCCTCCCTCTTAATAAAGCTTAATTACTTTTTAATCATAGAATCATAGGAATAAAGAATTATAGTGATATTCTTAAGTTAGAGCCCTAAAAGTATGAAAAGTGGGAAAAACCCTACGGATAGGTGTATATTCACCTAGAATTGATCCTAGGATGTTATTTAATACTTCCTAGCATGAATTTGATAGTTCTTAACATGTTTTGAACGAATTGGGAACCTTAGGTTCTATAATGGTATGACATTTAAGCATGAAAATGGCTAAAAGGGGAAATTTGATTGGGAACCTTTCAAATGTTGATGATATAACTAGATGTTGGCTGGTTGGTTATTAATATACCCTTGGGGAATTCTATAGACCTCAAATAAGGGTAAAATTAGTGGGTTAAATTACCAAGGCTTAAAATAAAATAGTAAGTGATTAATTACTCTTATACTTTGAACGTGTTGAGGCGTTAAGAAAAGGAAAGGCTTCAGGGATTGAACTTTCTTGAGCAAAGAGTTCTTCACTCGAGGTAGGTTACGATTTAATTAGATTTGAGACTCACTTTAGTGCTTGTATATATTTGAATTAAATAATTTGTGATTGGTCTCCAAACATGTTTGAGTTAATGATTGTGATCATTTGTATGCTTGAATGAATAAGGTGTGTTACAAGATATTTATTAAAAGAATTTGAATAATAGAGTATACGTGAGATTAGTACACTGTGTATATCCTAAAAGGTAGAAACTTAGAACCATAGGTTCATATTATTAGTTGGAGTGGGTACCGCAAGCTTGTACAGATAGTGACATTGATTATTATTATATAGATCGGGTACCACGAGCCCGTATGGGTATTGTCGTTCATTTGATTATTATAGATTAGGTACCACGAGCCGATATGGTACATGGACCCTAGTGCGTTCCCTGCAGGTCATGACTAGTTGGGCTGAAATAAGCCTTTAAGCATGTGTGTGCACACTTTTGTTTACTTTT
Source organism: Jaltomata sinuosa (assembly GCA_003996215.1). Classification (NCBI taxonomy): domain Eukaryota; kingdom Viridiplantae; phylum Streptophyta; class Magnoliopsida; order Solanales; family Solanaceae; genus Jaltomata; species Jaltomata sinuosa. Next base: position 142,787 of record QJPP01003738.1, read on the forward strand.
ATATTGTTTCATAGATGATGTAAGTTGTAATGGTGAATAAGATGAACTAAAGGAACTAGGTGTAATATTGAAGGTTAGGTGGACATAGACCCCTCCCCCCCTCGTAATATGATTATTTGAGAGCATTAACACTAGAATTATGATAATGATATTCTCAGATTATTGATGTGTAACAAACTTGTTGGTTGACTTGAGATGATTATCTGTTGATTGAAATATTTGCAAGTGTTGGAGTTACATTTTCTTGTTTTTTGATTTAACTGCATATTTGTTCTAAATTAAGTCAGCATATAATACCTTGCAGTACATAGTCGTTTATACTGATACTATCCTATACTCTTTTTTTGTTGAGTGCGGACTATATTCCAGAGGTACAGATGCGACCTCACCTATAGCTAGGACTGTAGTTATTGATCCAAGGGTGAGCACTACCTCTCAGGCTACCGTGGGTCCTCACTTGATCATCATCCGTCCATCATATGATGAAATTCTCATTTGTTAATTTAGTATTTTTGATATCTTAGACATTGGCTTTGATTAGAGTTCGTGTACAATGACTTTCAGGTCTTAGGGAATGTTATAGCTAGTCAGATTTTCTTCACTTTATTTATATTAATTTTCAACTATTGCTCTTGTTTAAAGTTGGTTTTTGCATTATTATTTTGAAAATTGGTTAAGTATTGTGTTAAGGACTGGGTTGGATGGTTCTCCCACTGAAAGGTTAGTGTGGGTGCCACTCATGGCCAAGTGGGTCATGACACTGATTGGAGGCCTAAACATGATGTCTCCGTCAACTTCTATACATTATTATGATCAAAAAATCAAAGTCTTTTCTACAATTTAACCATAACGTACCTCGATGCCAAGTTGCTGCAAAAATGTGTGTAACCTTACTCCTTGCTCTTGTTCCGTGAATCCGGAGGGTGGATCCATGAGAAAAAGGTGAAACCACATTGTTTTGAGAGCTTTTCCTAGCTTTTCTTGTTGTTCTAGGGTTCGAATAGGTCTGGGATGATTTTAGGAGAACGTATCCTTTTTAGAAAAGAGTTGGGAGCTCAAGATATTAAATCCTGTGATTCTGCCTCGCGAGCTTCACTACAGAGAAACTTTTATTGCTGCGGCGAGCTCACTGTGGTGAGAATCAAGTCCACCGTTCACTCGAAAGTCCCACGTTTGAACTTTGATTTTAATCTATGTGTTATTAAACACTTCCACACAAGGTTCTTTAGACAAAATTTTAAATTCCTTTATTTTTACCACGAATTTTTCAATAACGACGGAATGGGTCATAAGATTAGATACCAATGTACCAACCATTCATCCCCAAATGGACCCAGAAGGCTTAGGAGACCAATCTCAAGTTACGGCGAGGTCACCTTATTTCCACACTTTACCTAATTCACTGGAACAATCACATTACGCAAATGAATTTACTAAAATCACCTTCACAAGTTGTCTCTTCATCAAGACTCTTTGAAACAATGGAGCAGACTGAAATCTTAAGCACAAATCAAACTTTATTACTCACTATTTTCCAACTTGGGGAAGAATTTACCTTAGCCGGTCCTTACAAGGGATTCTGACATCCAAAAGATTTAAAACATAAGCATTCGTACACAAATCAATGGAATGAATCATGGCTCGATGTTGAGTCACTGTGGCGATATGATTCTTGCTATGAAGAGACTGCTACGACAAAAAATAGTCTGCCACAGCGAGAAGCAGGACAGTTTTAAGGGGGAAAAGAGGGTCATTTCTACACTTTTGCAACACAAACCTCCAGACTCTCTTTAAAATTCTCTTAACTCAAATGCTCTCCTTGTCAATTTCTCAAGGTAAATCCTTTTTTTATCTCTTTATATCATGTTTAATACATTTGTATTGCATTGATTAAGCCTGTTTTGCCTGAATTGCTATGAAAATGAGGGTTTGGGGTGTTGGTTTGTATTGTCCTTGTAGGGACTAATTTGTGAAGCATGCCCACTAGATTTACGTGGTTAACTTGTTTATAACACCTTTACATGGAGTTTTAGACTCAAAAATGGAGTAGGGTAGTAGAAAAGTTTTTCAAAAATTTCCAATGGCTTGGGCTTGATTTCAGAACCTTTAATCACCATATATTATGAAATAAGTGTTGAGCATTACTATTTCATGTCTGATCTATGAGAAAATTTGATAAACAAAGCACATTTGTAAACTCACCAGTTTTGAAATGGTTGCCTAGCTGGGATGATAGCCTCACTCTAGAGAGGGTCGCCTTTATCGTGATGACCTCACTGTAGTAGACTGGTCTCCTTATAGAGACCTTGCTGTGGTGGGAAAATGTCTGATCTAGCGAAGATGCTGAGGTAGAATGCCTGATGAGGACTAGAAAAAATTTCAAACTAATTCTTTTTGGCTTCCTAGATTTATTTCATTAATCCTTGTTATAGATTATGGAATATCAATTAACACAATTATTTCCTTTTCACAAAGATCATTGTCATGGTCACTGGTGAGGAAGGGGATTTTATAAGGTTTGCAAACACACAGAGCCAACAACGATATATTGAGCATAGGCCAAGGGATTCACTCAGGAGATTTCTGGGGTCACTCTAGTGGGGGATTCGCCAAGGTTGGAGATAGAAAAGGAGGCACCAAAGTTCTACAACCAGTTGAGGGATATTGAGTGGTTATCACTTGTACAGGTAGCTGAAGCAGTCAATGATAATTGGGTACAGAAGTTCTATGATCATCTCTTTACCATTAACTGGAATATCCCGAACCCCATCAATTATGTTTGGGGTAAGAGCATTCAAATTTTAGCTGCGGATATCAACCAGGCTCTAGGGTTGCCAAATCCCCCCGAGACTGAATATGAGACAAGGAAACCTGATAGGTACAAATAAAGGTTGGTAAATACATTTATGCTAGAGGAGCATAGGGCCTCGATTACTTGGGTCGGCTATTAGATAGGAATTACTAGCCTCCACTTCACCCTGGATGCTCTAAGGTGGCTAAATTTGGTGTCTAAGAGGATCTTCCCTTCTGGAAACACTCCAGACGTGACTTACCACCAAGAACTGGTAGTGGCTTGATTGCTAGACAAGGTGTTGGTAAATGTGGGAGCATGAATTATGGATGAGTGAAAACACTTTGCGGTGTTATATACTTAGGACGTTCCCTTTCCCTCATTGATTACTACCTTGTGTAGGAGGGTGAACATGCTTATTGAGCTCACGAATTATATTACTAATCTTGACAAGCCCTTCGACCCATTAAGGGTGAAAGTTTCTCCCAAGAACAATAGGAAAAAGAGGAAGATAGGGTCATAGGAAGGTAGAAGCAGCGGTCATGGCTATGACAGAGTTGGGGTTGGTTCTACACCGGCCACTGCTACCATGGAGCAGTTAGGAGTGGATGTAGCTTCCAAGGATGATGCTGGAGGGCTTTCCATAGGTTCCGCTAGAGACAGTGCCTCCTCTGATGCCTAGACCATTGAGTGTTGTAGGTACTTTGGACCCTCATGATTCCTTCGAGTCCTTGGCACATGCCCATATTAAGCTCCAGGAAGAGCTAAATACATAGAAAAAAATGGGATGCTCTCAAAACAAGATGTTGGTGTAAATGTGGAAGGGAATTAACTTCTTAGTCTATAATGACCCTTCCTGCCGTTATGAGTGAGATAATCGTGCAAGAAATTAGGTTATAAATTTTTCCGGAATTAAAAGTTTGAAATCTCAAGCTACCCTAGTCTTGGATGAAATTCGAGAAAGGTGAGGTCTAGGGTAATCTGGAGAGGGATTGGGTTAAATTATTAAAGCTTAGCCTATTTTATATTATCTAAGGCGTTAAGGAGTCCATAGGACTTTTCAGAAATGAATTCGAGTGAGTAGAACTCCCGATATCGAACTTGATATAAAAGGGTCAGTTCGGGATATTATGGTTTGAGGTGGTGTTGTGAAAAAGCCAAAACTAGGAGAATTTATGAGTTTATGACTCGCCACACCCGCTATAATGGGTGACAGATTGCGATCGTGATGCCACTATATCAGAGAAATTCCCACTATAGCAGAAGGCTACCATTATGGCAGTGCTGCTATAGTAGGATTGGACCGCTATACTAGGGTTAATCGCTGTAAAATGGAAAGACTTCCCCCAAAATGCTCATTACTTCACAAAGGCGTCTTGGGGAACGCAGAGGTGATTTGGGGTGATTCTTAGTATCTTTCAACAAAAATTCTTTGTTAATGTAAGTATTTTATCCCCGTAAACTAGTACTTCAATTCCTATGGCTTAGAATTTTTAATTACAGGCTTTGGGGAGGGTTTAACTTAACCTAAGTTGAATTTTCTGGTGTAAAAGGGAATGTTAGGGTATAAAACCTTGGGTTTTTATTAGGTTGTTTACTCATGATTCCTTTACTGTAATTCGCTAGTGTAACCATAGAATTGATAGTTTCTAGGTGAATTATTGGTGGAAAGACCCTAGTATGGGTAGGATGATCATGAATTTGGCCTCGGGATATGGGATTAGGCTATAATCCGCAATAATTGAGGACATAGGTTTAATTATCATTGTATTTTTGTTTTTAGACCACGATCAAGTTGAGGTTGCCAGAAAAGGGAAAGCTCAGGTTTGGTAGAGCATTTCAGGCTTTGATTTAGGTAGGTGATGGTTACTTGTAACCCAATTTATGTTGCGTGTGCATAGTAACTGTATCATTAGTATTACTTGTATAATACGTGTTAAATAGGAAAATAAATAACTATTAAATCATATCCTAAGTGTCAATCACATGCAATGGGTCTATTGTGTAAACTTATTGGCCTTACAAGTGTAGTATGCTATCATTATTGTGTGATTTTTATGATATCTATGTTGTATTGGTTAGCTCGGATACCACGCCTGGTATAGGTTTTGCATTAATTGGCTCTGGTACAATGCTTGGTGTAACATTATTTATCGGTTGGCTCGGGTACCACGCCTGGTACAGGTTCATTTATAATTGGCTCGGGTACCACACCTGGTACACGTTTACTTGTTATTTATTGTGTGTTAGTTCCTTGAGAAAACTGGGTTTATCTATTGTTGGTGTTATTCATATATGTTGGTCCCTGAGTGGGCGGGTTGTTGTATTTAAATGCTAAGGTGATTCTTGTGTAAATCAGGATAGCATGTTAAGTGCCATAGGTGATGTCCTAGGGATCCTTGGGTGGTCCGGGATACTTAAAGGATGTGACATAATTGTATGTGTCTGTTACTTGTGGTTTTGGACATGTCTTATATGGTTGTTAAGTCAGGTTGATGACTGGGAGTCTTACTGTATTCATGTGATTGGGCTTATTTCATGTTTGTCCTATTTTACTTTTTTATGGTTTTATGTTCATATTTAGTATGTTAGAGCTAGCCAATGATCCTACCAGTACACTGTTGTTCTTGTGTATTGATACTGCATTTGTTCCTCTTTTGTTGAGTACAAGGCATATTCCGGTGGCTGCTTTGAGACCTCAATTATAGTTCAGACGACTTCTGAATTCAAAGGTGAGGTGCATCTTTCGGGCTACCATGGATTCTTCTGCTAGTTTTAGTCCTTTGTTTGGACTTAGACTCATTAGGTTTTGGGGTTGCATCCCCGTCTTTCAGACTTGATTAGAGTTTTGGTACATGACTTTCAGATTCTAGGGGTCTACTTCCGCAGGTTTTTCTATTTTTCTATCTAAGATGTGAATCTTGGATTTATTATTGAAATTAATTTTAGTTGCTTAGTGTTTGGTTAAGTGTTAGCTTGGTTAATTGATTCTCTCACTGGGAGTTTAGTGTGGGTGTCACTCGTGGTGGTTTAGATCGTGATAAAGATGGTATCAGATCCCTAGGTTCGTTGATCTCATCATACCAAAATTGGTCTAGTAGAGTCTTGCGGAATGGTATGGAGACGTTTGTACTTTTCTTTGAGAGGATATAGTACTTTAGGAAACTTTTCTTTCTTTTTTATTTCATTCTATAACTTGATTCCAATTGGTATTTGGCAATCTAAATTGGTATTTGACCTCCTTTTTTCTTATGTCTGCAGATGGTGAACAGTAGGTGGAATGGAGCGAGGGAAGAAACTCTAGTTGTGGGACTGATGGTTCGTGGACATGGTAGGGGTAAGGGAAGAGGGAGAGAAATACCCTCCAGGGGTGGAACTTAGGTAGCGGTTGACCAGAGGCCAGTGACACCTCTCCACCCCAGGATCATGTTGAGGAAGCTGAGGTAGTGCACAAGGATGGCGTGGAACCAGAGGTAGAAGCACCGGTTTGATGTGCAGGTCTTCCCCCTATGTCTTATGAGGTTATTTAGCAGGTGTTCGAATTCCTGAGTGGGTTGACTGGTACCGGAGCAACTCCCATTATGCCAGTTACTCAGGTTCCGAGTGCCCATCCCGCTGTCGCTTTAGCTCCTAATATGGATGAGGCTTCAGGTACAAATGCATTCTTCTATCCGGTGTTAGGCCTTGTCATGATCAGGACCGAGCATGAGTTGTTGACTAAGTTCCTGAAGATGAAACCTCCATCATTCCATGGTACAGAAGATGAGAATGCTTTTGAGTTCATTTTGGATTGTTATTAGAGGCTACTTAAGTTGGGAATTGTACACCAGCATGGGGTTGAGTTTGTGACCTTTCAACTACAAGGGGATGCCAAGTAGTGGTGGAGGGCCCATATAGAGTGTTATTCATCAATTATGCCTCTAATGACTTGGGCTTAGTTCTATGCCCCGTTTCTGGAGAAATATGTGCCCCGTACTCTTAGGGATGACAAGAAGGATGAATTTCTGACCCTTGAATAGGTAATATGTCCGTTGCAGCTTATGAGGTCAAGTTTCATGCCTTGTCTCTCTATGTTACCCAGCTGTTGGACACTATTAAGAAGAGGATTTGTCTGTATATTAAGGGCCTGAATACGGATTTGCAAGTCCTATTTGTTCACATGACTTATGCATAAAGAAGCTTAAATGAGGTAACTGATTATATGAAGAAATTGGAGGGAGTTAAGCAGGTCGGGCAGGCTAAGGTATTAGCTAAGAAATCCCAGAGTGTGGGTAATTTTAGTGGTTCTTATTCTAGAGGTCCCAGCAAGCAGGTTCATTCGGCTCGTCCTATTCGCTCATTCTTGCCAGCTTCTACCGGTGGTCATTTAGGGGCTATTAAGCAGTCTCCAGCTACTAGAGGCCAGGGGGGCTTTATATACTTTGGCTAGCAGGCCATCTCTTGAGCGAGGTTGTTTTCATCATGGAGATGTGGGTCACTTCAAGAGAGTTCCCTCTAAGACAGACAGGTAACCAGGTGCAGCAACAGGCCAGGGTTGTGGTTCCAGCAGATGGAGGTGGAAATTGTAGGTGTCATCCATAAGGTGGGTGAGGTAATAATCAGGGAGACCACGGTGGAAATAGAGGTAATGGTAATGCAGAGAAGGGTGGAGGCGCAGCCTGCTAAGGAGGTTGCTCAGCTTGATGATAGAGCTCATTGTTATGCCTTACCTAGAAAGTCCAAGGCTGAGGTGTGTGATGCTATCATAACAGGTACTATTCTCTTCTGTGATCATATGGCTTCTGTTTTATTTGATCCAAGTTCCATATATTCTTATATATCTATTAGATTTGCCTTGAGTCTAGACTTGGTCTGTGATATTCTTGATTCTCCCGTTCATATTTCTACTTTGATTGGAGAGTCTGTGGTAGTGACCCATATGTACCATTTATACTATATTATTTATGGGTTTTCAGACTTTGGTAGATTTGGTCATATTGGATATGTTGGATTTCGTTGTTATTCTGGATATGACTTGGATGTCTCCTTATCATGCAATTTTGAACTGTAATTCTAAGACAGTGACTCTAGAGATGTCGGGTATGGATAGACTAGAGTGGGAGGGTGCATATAGCCTAAGTTGGTGAAAATCATATCCTCTGTTCAGGCTAGAAAGCTAGTGGAGAAAGGGTGTACATCCCTTATGGCTCATCTTCGAGATGTTAGTGCGTATTCCCCTTCTATTAAGTCAGTCCATGTGGTTTTTGAGTTCCAGAAGGTATTCCGTATGAATTTGCCAGGTATGCCTCCAGAAAAGGATATTGACTTTTGTATTGATTTGGAGCTGGTCAATCGCCCAATATCTATTCCTTCTTATCGAATGGCTCTAACAGAGTTGATGGAACTCAAAACTCGGCTACAAAAACTTCTTGATAAGGGATTTATTCATCCTAGTGCTTCATCTTGAGGTTCTCCAGTCTTGTTTGTTAAGAAGAAGGGTGGTAGCATGAGGATGTGTATAGATTACAGGCAGTTGAACAAGGTTACCATCAAGAATAAGTATCCCTTGCCCCGCATAGATGATCCATTTCACTATTTGCAAGGTGCTTCAGTGTTTTCCAAAATTTACTTGAGGTCAGGGTACCATCAGCTGAAGATTCAGCCTGAGGATATACCTAAGATAGCTTTCAGGACTCAGTATGGGCATTACGAGTTCCTGGTGATGTTGTTTGGATTGACCAATGCACCGGCGGCCTTCATGATCTTAATGAATAGTGTTTTCAAGTTATTTTTGGATTCTTTTGTGACAGTGTTTGATGATGATATTTTGATTTATTCCAAGAGCAAGGAGGAGCATGCAAATCACCTTCGTATTATTTTGGGAATTTTGAAAGAGAAGCAGTTGTATGCCAAATTTTTGAAATGCGATTTTTGGTTATCTTCAGTTTCCTTCTTAGGACATGTGGTCTCAGAAAAGGGGGTGATGGTAGATCCCCAAAATATTCAGGTAGTTAAGAGTTGGGCTCTGCCAAACTCTGTGACTGAGGTTAGGAGTTTCGTGGGTCTTGCTAGTTACTATCGCAGGTTTTCCAAGAATTTTGCTTCTATTGCTACTCACTTGACAAGGTTGACTCAGAAGGAGGTATCATTTATTTGGTCTGATGCGTGTCAGGAGAGCTTTAAAAAGCTCAAAACACTTTCGACTACAACTCCTATTCTCTCACTGTTGGTTGAAGGTAAGGTCTTTGTTGTATTTTGTGATGCTTCACATTCGAGTTTGAGTGTTGTGTTGATGCAGGACAAGAATTTCATTGCTTATGCTTTAAGGCAATTGAAGCCTCATGAAAAGAATTACCCGACTCATGATTTGGAGTTGGCAGCGGTAGTATTTGCACTTAAGATCCGGAGGTTCTATCTCTATGGTATCAAGTGTGAGGTGTTCACAGACCATCGCAATCTGCAGGATGTATTTACGCAAAGGGATCTGAACCTAAGACAGAGAAGGTGGATGGAATTATTGAAAGATTATAATGTGACCATCCACTATCATCCGGGTAAGGACAATGTGGGGACAGACACATTGAGCCAAAAAGTGGTAAGCATGGGCAGTTTGGCTTGTTTGGGGGTGTCAAAGCGACCTTTGTCTAGAGAGATTCAAACTCTAGCATGGAACTATAGCATCCAAGTTCATGCAATTTGGTATTTCAGAAAAAGATGGAGTATTGGCTAGTATTGAGGTAAATTCAACATTTCTGGATGAAATCAAAGTCAAACAGTTTAAGGATGTGCAATTAAATAAACTCCGGAATAAGGTGGTATTTAGAGAGACTTCAGACGCCACCCTTGATGCGTGCGGAGTGTTGTGGTTGAGAGGACGAGTATATGTTCCTCAGGTTAGTGACTTAGTTTAGAAGGTGTTAGTTGAAGCTCATGGTTCGCGATATTCTATTCATCCAGGCGCAACCAAAATGTATCGAGACTTAAGGAAGCTTTATTAGTGGTCTGGGATGAAAAAGGATATAGTGGAATATGTGTCCAAGTGTCACAATTATAAGTAGGTGAAGTACGAACATCAAAGGCCTGGGGGTTTGCTTCAAAAGATGCCCATTCTTTAGTGGAAGTGGGAAAGGATAGCCATGGACTTCGTGGTGGGTCTTCCTAAGACCTTGGGGAAGTATGAATCAATCTTGGTCATCGTGGATAGGTTGACCAAGTCAGCCTATTTCATTCTGGTCAGGGTGGATTACAGCTCTAAACAGTTGGCCAAAATCTACGTCAGGGAGATAGTGAGGCTACATGGGGTGCCACTTTCCATTAACTCAAATAAAGGTGCGCAGTTTACTTCTATGTTCTGGGGAACGTTACACGAAGAGTTGGGCACCCAACTCACTTTTATCATAACCTTTCATCCCTAGACTGATGGACAGTCGGAGAGGACGATTCAGGTGCTTGAGGACATATTGAGGGCATGTGTTTGACTTCGAAGGCCATTGGGATCAGTTCTTGCCATTGTGTGAATTCTCATACAATAACAGTTATCACTCCAGTATTGACATGGCACCATTCAAGGCACTCTAGGGGAGGGGATGTAGATCGCCCATAGGATGGTTCGAGGCAGGTGATATGAAACCTTTGGGCATTGATTTGATAAAGGAAATTTAGGAAAAAGTGAGAGGTGTCCAAACAAAGTTATTGGCAGCCTAGAGTAGACAAAAGGAGTATGCAAACCGCAAGGTAAGGGACATGTCATTCCAGGTTGGTGAATAGGTTTTGTAGAAGGTATCACCTATGAAAGAGGTCATGAGGTTTGGCAAGAAAGATAAGCTTAGCCCTCGGTACATTAGTCCATTCGAGGTTCTCAAAAGTGTAGGGCCAGTAGCTTATAGGTTGGCATTGTCGCCCAGTTTGTCCGGAGTCCATCTAGTTTTCCATGTATCCATGCGGAAGAGATACCATGGGGATGGGAATTACATCATCAAGTGGGATTCAGTCTTGATAGATAAAGATCTTAAGTATGAGGAGGAGCCAGTTGCCATTCTTGATCGGGATGTTTGGAAGTTGAGGACAAAGGAGATTAGATTGGTGAAGGTTTAATGGAAGTATCATCCGGTTGAAGAAGCCACTTGGGAAACTGAGAAGGACATGTGGGACAAGTACCCTTAATTATTTAAGGATTCAAGTACTACTTCCTTCTTGACTTAGCTCATTTTCTTGTTTGATCATTCAGGGATGAACGATTAGTAAATTTGTATCTGTTGCAATGACCTTTCCTGTCTTTATGGGTGAGCTAATCATGCAAGAAATTGGGTTAGAAATTTTTCCAAAATTGAAAGTTAAAAAAATCTCAAGCTAGGCTAGTCTTGGACAAAATCTAAGGAAGGTGAGGTCTACGGCAATCCAGGGAGGGATTGGGCTAAATGATTAAATCTTAGCTTATTTTTATGTTAGATAAGGCGTTAAGGAGTTCGTAGGACATTTTGAAAATGAATTCGGGTGGGTAGAACTTATGATATCAAACTTAACGTAAAGGTCTTGATTCGGGACATCATGGTTTGAGGGTGTATTGTGGAAAAGGCAAAACTGGGAGAATTCTTGAGTTTCTTCCTCTCCACACCAGCTATAGCGGGTGATAGGTTGCGACCGCGATGCTGCTATAGTAGAGAAATTCCTACTATAGCAGGTGTCAGAGTCGGTCAACTCTACTATAGTGGGAGGCCTCCGCTATGGCAGTGCCTCTCTAGTAGGATTGGGTTGCTATACTGGGGTTAATCATTGTAAAATGCAAAAACTTCCCCAAAAATGGTCATTACTTCACAAAAGAATTTTGGGGAAGGAAGAGGCAATTTGGGGTGATTCTTAGCATTTTTCCACCAAAATTCTTTGTTAAGGTAAGTATTTTATCCCCGTAAACTAGTACATCAATTCCTATGGCTTAGAATTTTTAATTACAGGCTTTAGGGAGGGTTTAACTTAACCTAAGTTAAATTTTCTGGTGTAAAAGGGAATGTTAGGGTATAAAACCTTGGGTTTTGATTAGGTTGTTTACTCATGATTCCATTACTGTAATTCGCTAGTGTAACCATAGAATTGATACTTTCTAGGTGAATTATTGGTGGGAAGACCCTAGTATGGGTAGTATGATTATGAATTTGGCCTGGGGATTCGGGATTAGGCTATAATCCGCAATAATTGAGGACATAGGTTTAATTATTATTGTATTTTTGTTTTTAGACCACGATCAAGTTGAGGTTGCCAGAAAAGGGAAAGCTCAGGTTTGGTAGAGCATTTCAGGCTTTGATTGAGGTAGGTGATGGTTACTTGTAACCCAATTTATGTTGCGTGTGCATAGTAACTGTATCATTAGTATTACTTGTATAATACGTATTAAATAGGAAAATTAAATAATTATTAAATCATATCCTAAGTGTCAATCACATGCAATGGGTCTATTGTGTAAACTTATTGGCCTTACAAGTGTAGTATGCTATCATTATTGTTGTGATTGTTATGATATCTATGTTGTATTAGTTAGCTCGGATACCACGCCTGGTATAGGTTTTGCATTAATTGGCTCTGGTAAAATGCTTGGTGTAACATTATTCATCGGTTGGCTCGGGTACCACGCCTGGTACAGGTTCATTTATAATTGGCTCGGGTACCACACCTGGTACACGTTTACTTGTTATTTATTGTGTGTTAGTTCCTTGAGCAAACTGGGTTTATCTATTGTTGGTGTTATTCATATATGTTGGTCCCTGAGTGGGCGGGTTGGTGTATTTAAGTGCTAAGGTGATTCTTGTGTAAATCAGGATAGCATGTTAAGCGCCATAGGTGATGTCCTAGGGATCCTTGGGTGGTCTGGGATACTTGAAGGATGTGACATAATTGTATGTGTCTGTTACTTGTGGTTTTGGAAATGTCTTATATGGTTGTTAAGTCAGGTTGATGACTGGGAGTCTTACTGTATTCATGTGACTAGGCTTATTTCATGTTTGTCCTGTTTTACTGTGTTATGGTTTTATGTTCATATTTAGTATGTTAGAGCTAGCCAATGATCCTACCAGTACACTGTTGTTCTTGTGTATTGATACTGCACTTGTTCCTCTTTTGTTGAGTACAAGGCATATTCCGGTGGCTGCTTTGAGACCTCAATTATAGTTCAGACGACTTCTGAATTCAAAGGTGAGGTGCATCTTTCGGGCTACCATGGATTCTTCTGCTAGTTCTAGTCCTTTGTTCGGACTTAGACTCTTTATGTTTTGGGGTTGCATCCCCGTCTTTCAGACTTGATTAGAGTTTTGGTAAATGACTTTTAGATTCTAGGGGTTTACTTCCGCAGGTTTTTCTATTTTGCTATTTAAGATGTGAATCTTGGATTTATTATTGAAATTGGTTTTAGTTGCTTAGTTTTTGGTTAAGTGTTGACTTGGTTAGTTGGTTCTCCCACCGGAGGTTTAGTGTGGGTGCCACTCGCTGTGATTTAGGTCATGACATAGTCAAAATCCTCACATCTAACCAAAAGATACCTAAGGTGAGCCGGGAGGATGCCCAGGAGTTCTCCTTCCTCAGTCGGTTGGACGAGGAGAAATCTAGTGACTCGAGCGCCAATAAATGATGGAGTGACTATAGCATCTCCCGGCCCTTATCCCTCTCTTTGTTACATTGGTTCACTTGCCCTTGTAGGGCCCTTTCAAGACAATTTCTTTACTTTTTCGCACCTTTGGATAATCGTTACTTCCTTTCTCATTGTTTTGGATGTTTACGGATGCCGTTGGTGGCATTCGAAGGATGATGGCCTTATTTGTAGGCTGGTACTTTTCATGACATTGTTTTCATATCTTTAAAACTCTCAAAATTGTTCACACATGTGAAGTCTAAAACAGGGGACTGAGAACTTGGCTCACTGGTTTGTGACTACTTGTTGTAGCGGACGGAATCCCACTGCGGTGAGCTTGCTATGGCCGGGGCAGGTTATCTATTATAGACCCTCTCGCTACAGTGGTCCCTTCTTTGTAGTATCAGACTTGCTGTGATGAGGCTATCTTCGCTATAGCAAAGAGGTCGGGCAGAATACCTGCTAGTCACTAAAACAAAATTAAAACCTTGCAACAACACAATTTCCTTCATGCTATCTCATTAGAACCCAGAAAGCACTTGGCATTAGCTTAGAGCATCACAAATTTCTATTATCTCAACACGTGATAACTTTGTTACTGCTTCTAGAAAAATTAACAGTTCGATACCACTTTAGCTCATAACAATCCTGTCATTGTGTCTACGATAAATAACTTTGCTTATCATTTCATCACATAGTCACACAATCAATTCATTAACATGACTCCTAAGGTTAGATACCAATTGGACCCATTAAGTACCAATTTTCTTCACTGAGATACCAATTTGAATCGAGTAGATGCCAGGACTACACCCAGGGAGACAATAAACTTGGACAACGCAATAGGAAATAAGAAAGGGAAACAATTCCTACTCGTAGCTTCCCAAGGATTTGATTTGGATATCAACACACCATTTCGCAAGACTCTACTCGACATTGCTCTTGTACTCGTGAGACCAGTAACCTAGGCTCTGATACCAACTGTCATGACTCAAATTACATTAGGTCGTGGAAGCACCTACTCAATTTTAACTCGATAGGATAAACCCTCATTACCCAAAAATCATCAATTAAAGTGGAAGTCTTTTAAATGTTTAACATATTAATAACGAAGAGAAATCCATAAATATAATTTCCATTAATTTAAAAAGAGTAAAATTATTTTTAAAGTAGTAAATACAACCTTTCCCAAAATCTGGTCTAGACGTATACAAGAGCTTCTAAGTTAAAGAGTATGACAAGGAATATACAGGACACAACTTTCGTCCGTAGAATAGAATGCGGAAGTTACTGGAGGAGACTCTTCAATCCAAGAACTGAAACTGCAGTCAACCTGTTACACATCTACACCCAAAGAGGTGTAGCAAGAGTAGCATCAGTACACCACTCGTACTGGTAGGTATCATCGGCCGAGTAAGATTTGTTCATATAATACACATATAGAAGTAAACATACAACATATGATCTCAATAATATACTTACACAGGGACTACAATTCACACACATCAATAATTGCACACCTCATACTTACCCCACTAAAATTAATCATAATTACTTTAACCCTCCAACTTCAGACTAGCCAGCAATTATCTCTAGACATTTCATTGTAGTCACGTGATACTCATACTTCAATCGTTTTCATCTTAAACATTCAAATAACATTAGTTATGTATTAGTCTTTAACTAATTACCATCATTATTATAGACTCTCACCCACATCCCAAGTTTACCCAAAAACCAGTACAATCAGACAATAATCCTCATTTATGGTCATGGCAAGTGTCAACAGATAAAGACATAATAGCCACCAAAAAGCATATCAAGTCACGCAAAATCTGGAAGCCGTATATATTCACAACCCAACAAGGATCTCACGTCCATTTCAATCTCAAACCTATAGACTCTCCATCTCAACTATCTCAAGTACCATAATGATGCTCACTCAATTGACTCATATGTAGCTCAATAACCTGTGTCTCATCACGATTTACAGTTCTATCTATCAATTTCACAAAATAAATATAAAGGTGTACACATATGCTAAAGGGATTTTTTTCTGCCCAACTAGTCATCACCTGCAAGGGATGAACCAGGGTCCATGTACCGTACCGGCTGTAAGTATAACAGTCAGGACATAATAGTCATCAATAAGCATATCAAGTCACACAAAACCTGTAAGACCTATATATTCACAACACAATATGTATCTCATGTCCACTTCAATCTCTTAGACCTATAGTTTTTGTATCTCAACTATCCCAAGTAACGTAACCATGCTCACCTAGTTCACTCATATGTAGCTCAATAACCTCAGTCTCAACATGATTTATAGTTCTATCCCTCAATATCACAAAATAAATATAAAGGTGCACACATATGCTAAAGGGACTTATTTCTGCCCAACTAGTCATGACCTGCAGGGGATGCACACATGCTAAAGAGACTTATTTCTGCCTAACTAGTCATGACCTACAAGAAACGCACCAGGGTCCATGTACCATACCAGTTCATGGTACCCAATTCATAGTAACCAAATGAATAACAATACTCATTCCAACTCGTGGTACTCGATCCATAATGACCAATTGAATAGCAATATCAAATCTGTACTGGCTCATGGTACCCAATCCATAATAACGATAATCAATGTCAATATTTATACCGGCTCGTGGTACCCCCTCCAACTAATAATATGACCTTATGGTTCTAAGTTTCTACCTTTCAGGATATACATAGTGCACTAATTTCATGTACACTCTACCATTCAAGTTCTTTTAATAAATATCATGTAAGCACAACTTATTCGTTCAAGCATAAAACATGATAACAATCACTAACTCAAACATGTCCGAAGACCAATCACAAATCATTTAATTCCAATACATACAAGCACTAAAATAATTTCCAACTCTAATTAATAATGTATGCACATAAGGACCTTTTGTTTATTAATTTGTTAGTAAGCACCTCATTGTTATCCATCTATCGGCAACCTAGACACACCATGCCAACCATATAACCTTAGTCACTTCCTTATCATTATCGGTCAAATTCTGACATTAACCAAGTTCCCTTCTTGAAATAGTTCTTACTAGGACACAATTTACACTACAACATCAGGGATGACAATAAGTAGTTTACTCAACCAAACAATCACACAAACAAACATACAATATCAGGACATTATATAAGTCACCAAGGGATGACATGACAATTAAGAGTTCACATTTAGAAACTTCATCACTTCGCAATTCTTTTCCAACCTCTAAGCAGTAACACCCCAACTTTTACAACATGAAAATTACATTATCTATTTCTCACTAATCCAATAGTCTTAACCTGGTAATATTCACATCAAGGTACATATAATAAAAATCATGTTAATTCACAAGGACTCCAGCTCTATCAACTATTTCAGCATATTCCATTCAGACTACATGCCCGAAAGCATAACCATGTTATTTCCATCAACTTATATATATTATTATGATCACACAATCAAAGTCTTTGCAATAATTTAACCATAACCTACCTTGATGGTGAGCTTCTTCTAAAATGCCTATAACCTTACTCCTTGCCCTTGTTCCAGGAATCTAGAGGGTGGAGACACGAGGAGGGGGGAACCGCATCTTTTTAAGATCTTTTCCTCTTTTTTCTTGTTGTTTAGGGTTAGAACAGCTCTAGAATATTTTTAGGAGAAGGTCTTCTTTTTGGAAAATCTCTAGGATCTCAAAACATTACATCCCGTGATTATGCCTCATGAGCTTTGCTGTAGTGGAACTTTTTTCGCTGTAGTGAGCTCATTATGGCGAGAATCTGGTCCACTACGGCAACTTTTCTAGGTTGTCTCACATTTGACCTTAGTTTTTAATCCATATTTTATTAAACATTTCCACACAAAGTTCTTAACATAAAATTTTAAATTCCTTTATTTTTACCGTAAATTTTTCAGTAACGATGAAATGGGTTGTTAAAGTTTCTCCCCAGGTACCTATTTTAAGAAAAAGATCTTGTCTCATAATTCAAATTTCTTGCTCAAAGGGAACCACCTTTTCAAGAATACACTCACTAAACTGCCCATGTGGTCATAGAGTTTGGTGTCAGGACGTAGAGCCAAGTTCTTGCTTCTCTAGTGAGAGAGTATTTGAATATCCCAGTCTGATGGCATCATAAGGGACATTGGCTTGTTTATGCATTACCACCCTTAGTGAAATTCTTCAAGTGCTGATGGAGGTCAATGATAAAAGCTCAAATCATACTCTCCAAAAATGGAGGCACGGTGATCGTTAAGCAAAACATATTTATAAGTACCCAACAGGTGTCGGGTTCATACCCACAGAGACTTGATGCTAGCTATATATAGATTGTATCAAAATGAGTTCACAAGGAGAGTAAATGTTTAAAACACAAACATAAAAGTTTGGGGGAATTTGGATTCTGTCACTACAATCGCAATTCGTAAATAAAGAAAATAAACAAAGCGGGTGTACCAAATTGAGTAGGCGATTAGGGATATGTATCTAATGGGGCTTTAATGTGGGATACGGTGTTTATCAATTCACACTTATTTTTGCTTATTGACATAAGTAGCATTGGTCATGAGTATGGTTGTTTATCTCTCGATCAACAACCATATATCCTATAATCCCAGTTAGAGCATCATTAGTTAAATCAATAAGCAACCAATATCTAGCTTGGGGAGGTCACACTATATCTAGCTTAGACCCTTAAGTGGGTGATTCTGTTGATATGAGTTATTTCTAACCTCAAATCTGAATGGAGTCCCAAGTTCCCACTAGTAATCTCACATCCAAAACCATGAAATTCTCTTTCAAGCAACAACATAGTCAACTAATAAAAATTAATGTTTGCAACCACCAATTTTAGAATTAAAACTTGGTGAAACTACTAGACTCATGTCAAATAAGCAAGAATAAACAACACCCACACCCATTTGTCACGCACCCATTATCAACACATCCCTAGATAAATGAAATTGGCCACTCATAGCAAAGGAGAGAGATATACCAAATGGATAAGTCAAAATCCTCTTCATTCAAGATGAATTTCAAGTTCTAAGCTCAATTTGAGTACACAAATGGTTAACCAAGAGAATGGATTCAAACCCTCTTCTCTTTGGAGAGGAAAACTTGTTCTCAAAGTAAAAATCTCTCCAAAATATTCAGGACTCAAGAATGTTTTTTACAAATGGGCCTAAATTGGCATTTTATAGTTCCCCAAATCGTCACTAAACATTCAGGACAAAATTTCCCTTCGAGTGATGTGCGACGCAATGTATGATTTGCACGTCATGATATGCACGCCGCACACTATCTTCAGTTGGACCAATGACTTTAGCTCATTTTAGAGGCTCCGTGCGAAGGAGGTGCGGTTTGCACCTTGGGTTGTACGCATCACACAGCGATCGCACCCTTAGCAGATTCTTCAGTGAATTTTGCATATCCATGCGTCAGAGGTGCGTTCTGCGTCATGGCTTGTGTGTGTCGCATGGGCACCGCATCTCAGGCCAAAATCTCTATCTTTTCTGATCCTTCCACACTTTACTCCTTTTGAGCTCTTTTTCGGTCCATTTCCTTATTTTTCATCACTAATCAAAAGTACCTACATAGACATCAATAAAGGCCATAAGAACCTCTAAATCAATTCAAAACATAGAAATAATTCATGGATTTAGGATCAATAAGTTGGTAGATTACGGACTTATCAAACCCCCAAACTTGAACTATTGCATGTCCTCAAGCAAGATACTCACAAGGCAAGGAATGAATTATGCTCTAGACTCAATCAAGGCACAAAAGACTATTCTATACTAAAAATTAAGAAAAAAAATAAACAAAAGACTCAACTATGATGCTCATCTCAATTTGAACCACCACAAACTCAAGGTAATTGATCATTTCAAAAAAGTCTTTTCCAAAAGGACTTCTTTTCTCATTCAAAACCAAGGGAATTTTGTGATTCAAAACAATACATTTAAGCTTCTCAAGTCATTGGCATGGACCGTCAAGGTTTGCCTCAAGATTTGCCACACAACTTGTCTCATTCATTTCCCTCAATTGAAATAGAGACTTCATGTTTCCATTTGAGTGCATAATGCCACTCACCACAAGAGAGAATCCCACTTCACAATCAGTCTATTCACAAAACAACGAGATTATAGGAGAACCAAGAAGACTCTCACTCTCTCAAGGAAGTTCAAGTGCATATGCGTCGAACCATAGGCTTGCCCTTCATGTAAATCGCCACTAATGTAGGGTAGCCAAGCTCGGAATCACCAAGGACTTGTGAGTTACAATGTTGGCTAGGGCTAAGGTGAGGATTTCATTTGGTTCAAGTGACTAGACCTCCCTAATTCTCTTTGTTCTCATTTTGAACACCGGTCACATTTTCAAATTTCAACTTCACCTTATTTCTCCCCCACACAACCCAAGCTTCTCCTTTTTAATCATGATCATTCAACTCCTTGTATCGCCTTCATTTGGTAGCACCTATTTTTGCTTTCCATTTTCACTCATTAGATTGATTTTTGGAGTAATTTTTAATTCAAACCTAAGGTGCTACCTTGCATTTTAAGTGCATTCATTTTCTTCTCTTAATTTGATCACATACACCCAAAAACTTAGGCATTTGCCTATGTTGTCTTTTCATTTCCCCCCCAAATTTAGGCTTTAGCCTACATTTCACTTTCAAGAAATTAGGGAGGACGGGTGACCAGATAGAGATTCAAAAAGGTCAAGGTGTTAACAAGGTGCCAAAGAATGGTTAGAAGCTCAAAGGGGTTCACTTGGATTGATGTTATAGGAAGTCATTTGGGTGAAGTGGCTATCAAAAAGGGCCTAAGGTCATCCTCCAAGCTCGGTCACACCCAGAATTTTGCCTTGAATCACATTCGGGGCAAGTTCTAGATGACACACATGCACGAGAATCAAGGTAAATCCTCACCAAACAAGGCATCATGCCACAAGACTTCTTTTATTAGTCTCAAAATCAATTGGGACAAATGATTTTTGACAAGCTATTCTGAGTTCTCTACACACTCATTTGTGAGTAAATCCATCCAAAGCGAGAGTGTGCAATTCATGACAAGAGAATGCTTTTCCTCAAAAAATTCATTTCCCTTCTTCCTTTTATTTTCAAAAATAATTTGCCAAGATTTTTTTTTTGGTGAGCCCAATTCGAGACAAGCAACTACGGACTCAATTTAAAACTAGAACTTGGCATTTTACCTTAAGAAAGTTGCCTCTCAATCTATCATAGGGAAACACCAACCCGGTTTGACACATAAAAAAAAGATAAAGAAAACTTTTGCTCCTTGGGAAAGAACTGTGGTATTAAGAAAACCCTTGGATTTTATTTCTAAACTACTATTAACAAGGCGATATTCAAATCTTGCGCTTATGATTCATTCAAAACAAGACTCGGCATAGGCCTTTAGCACATTTGTAAAGCACGGGTAGTGAGACAATGGGGAATGTAAGACCAACCCGGCAACACAATCAAGCCCAGCGAGGGCGCAAACAAGCTCAAAAATAAAAGCATAAGAAAAAAGCCCAGAAAGGACAATGTTATCACAACAAACCAACAATGTAAATAGTTACAGGCTCCCCCAAACTTAAAGTAAGCATAGTCTCTATGCACAAGGAGTTATACAATTAAGGATGAGTGCCAAAAACTCCCTGAATTGGCTAATGATGACGATGATGCCTTCTTGAGTAGAACTTATGTGGTGGCCTAGGAGGTTGCAGTGCCAGTAGGGATAGTGGTGCCGGCAGTGGTATATAGCCATGTGCTGGGTCTATCTGAAATCCCTCCACTGATGGAATCGATGGATCCGACCGAACTTGAATGAGCCCCAATGGGTCCACAACCCACCTGTCCGAGTAAGTCATCAACTCGTGGTATGAGAACCTTTGCTGAAGTCCCCATTCTCTTACATATGTCATAGGAGGTTCCAAGTTATCTTGGATGACTCACTCTGAAATCTCAGGGCCAATCTCATTCGGTGCCATGTCCTTCTGTACCTCGAATATTTCTTCTTCACCAATCAGATCCCAACCTGTGCACCAATCATCGGGAGGGCTAGCACACCTCGGCGGGGAATTTGAACTTGGGGATGGTAGATTAAAATCCCAATTTGGCTCAACATGCGTGACCGCTTGCTTGAGTTCCTCAACTTTCACTTCCATTGTATCCGCTCTAGCACAAAACTTGCTCACACTTGAAATTATTGGTTTCAAGGATGACTTGATGGTGGATTGAATTAAGGTTGGAATGTCTTTGGACAACTTATGGAGAAGCTCTTCATTCTAGTTAGTAAGTTAAGCAAGTTTTAGCAAGTTAACTGATGAGGAGGTGGCCTGAGATTCCACATGTATCGTTCTTGATGCTCCTAAAGACAGAGGTGAAATCTCTGCCTGATTATGAACAATGTGCGCAACTTGGGCCCTGCTTATGGTTGCATGAGGTATTTGAGCAAGGAGAATTCTCTTGACATGCGGGGAATCCTTATCCTGCTTTGTGTTTAAACACACCATGACCCTAGCTTGGGTGACCTTGTCTAATCAATGGAACAGAGGACATTCGGCTTGGATGCATAAAAAATTGTTGAGGACTGGGAATGCCATGGAGGTGGAGTCGTGATTAGCTTTTCTCTTGAGATGTTCGGCTATGATTTCTCCCTCATTCAAGAGTAGGCTATCTATGGCATAGGCAATGAGAATGGCCATCTTTATAGTCACTTTAGTGGTGTGACTAGTTGGGATAAGTCTTGTACTCACAAAATCTAGCCACATGCGAGCTTCGAATTTAAGATCCAAGCGATAGATTTGCCCCTTTGAGATGGCCCAAAAGGGGTTCCCTTCATCTATGATACTAGCAACCCACTCGTATTGATCTTCCTTTTTAGCCATACATTCAAAGTACATGGACTCTAGAGTTGGTTCATAATCCAAAATGGCAAAGTGGATGGCTATGGGGGTAATGTCCACTTCATTACCTCAAACCAATACCAACTTGAGGCATGGTAACTTTCTTAGCGTACCCAGATTCTTGGCAAAATGTTCCCAAGCTCTTATGCAGAACTGTTTTGGCATGTTCGGGAACTCTTCTTGAAAATCTTCCACATCGAACCACTTCTCTTTCAAGAATGGTCATTTTTCCCAAAATTAGTGGTATAAATCTTCCATCCCCTTAAGCCCATATAAGAGTTGTAGTTCATTGGGCCATCCCTCTTGTATAGGAACACCTGCACTGGAGGAGTGTTTGGTGGCACGCTTCTTTTGATGAAGCCTGTTGGAAGACATACTCCTGCAAATGGGGGTTAGTAGCAGGAACTACACATCTATATACAAACTAAATAAAGTTAACAAACTACAAAAGATGGGATGCAACGGACTAGAAAAACAAAGTAGGTGACTGATGGCTTGTACGGACCACATGCAAAATGCACCAGAAGGAGTGTGCGTCGCATGTGCTATCGCATAAGCTAACAGAATCCTACAAGGATTTTTCATCGAGGTGTGAAGCTGGTGTGAAATGCACCATCCAAAGTGTGCATCGCATCATGCTTCGTCCTTTGAAGCAGTGCTGGCTTTCTCTTTTTAACATAGTGTGATGCCTTGTGCGATCCGCACATCAAGATCTAGGCATCACAAGTGGAACACACAAAGGCACAATTGGAATTTTTGGTTCCTTGTGTTCTTGTGAATTATGCATTTGATTTTTAGAGCAAGATGTACTTAGGCACTCGGCACCATGCAACAAACCAACAATATTAACCAACGGGGGATAAGGGATATCATGACCACAGACATCCGGGTACTCAGACTTCTTCGGATTTCCATTAACAACAACAACAAACAAGCAAAGAACTTAACGACTTCCCTAAAGATGGATGTTACCCCATCTATCATCGGGAACATCAAGCCCTTACTTGCATTAATGGGCACCAACAAATTTTAGCAATAATTAACCCCTCCCTGCACGATATCATACACCCCAAACATAATTTTCAACATGAATCATGGGTATACAATTAGCAAAACTCAGCCTCAATAACCAATTTTCAACCAGTTCTCATGACTAACGATGGTTTGCCCTTAAGAACGACGTCGCCCAATCTATCATCGGAACAAACCATTCGTCAATCACAAGTGGGTTACTCAGACTTCACCCCAAACATAGATTTCAAGGCCAAAATTCACTGCCAATCAACATGCATTAACAAAATTCAAGTTCTACCAAGTTAACAATAAGAAAAATTATCAATGCAACTCAAAATTGGGGACCCAAAATTTTTGTATCTCACCCAAAATCAACATGGCAATTCTACTAAGCATGCTTCATAATATGAGTTCTCAACTTCATAAAAAATAGTATTTAACATTGGAGAACTTACCACAAGTGAAGATTAGGCGGAGAAAAGTGAAAATTGAAGCTTTTAGTAGTGCAACAATGGTGACCCAATCGACTTGCCCAGAGAGACAATGGCGATAGTGGTGGTGGAGCGGCGGAGATGGTTGGATGAGGGAAGGGAAAAATTTTGGGGGAGTTTGAGGGATTTAGAGAGAATTTTGGGAGTGAAATTGTGAAGTTTGGAGAAAAGATGGTGGAAGATGAAGAAGGGAGGCGGTTTTTAAAAGAAAAGAAGAAGAATATTTTAGCCGAGTCATCTCCGGGTCGGGTAGGTCAATGGGTTAGGTCAATTAAAATTCATATTTACATTTTGTGCACCGCGACATGTGATTCACACCAGCCTTGGTACGGACTGTATGGCATTTCGCACATTGCCCTTTTTCTCCCCTGGATTTACCCAGGCTTCTGGTTTGCCATGCGACCGAGGAACGATGCATACTTGGGCTCATGCGGTCCACACGGCCCATCGCATGACACCTCTATTTTTCAATTTTTCTCCCAGGTCTTCTGCTTAGGTGTGCGGTGAGTTGTGCGACACATACAATTGCTCATGCAGTCTACACAGTTCTCCGCACAGTCCTGTTTTCACTTGTCCATGTTTATACTCTATGAATTCCCTACAAACACACCAAAAACAATAAAAGATAAAGAAAATTAAGCAAAAAATGCTCAGGTCTCCCAAGAAGTGCTTGATTTTATGTCGCGGCTCGACGATGGTACCTCCACCTCAGTCGTTGTCGGATAGCATATTAATTTGGTTGGCGTGGCCCCATCCTAAGGAAGGAACTTGTTCCATCAACCACTTAGAGACATCATCATATTGCTTGAATATGGATGTTTTGTCCACTTCACACTCCTCCTGAGCCTCATCAAGCTTGTCCTCTGAGTCTATCACTGATATCACTCTCAAATAATTAGAAAGCCTTGTGGGTTGGCATACATTGAAAGTTATTACTTTCTCCCCTACTTAGAATTTGAGTTCTCCTAGTTTGACATCAATAAGGGCCCTCCCTGTGTCCAATAGTGGTCTCCCCAAAATGATGGGTACCTCAATATCCACCTCACAATCAAGAATGACAAATCCGTTGGGAGAATAAGCTTATCTACCTTTACCAAAATGTCAAATAGGATCCCTACCAGAAGCTTGATAGACTGATCATCCATGAGCAATATCATAGATGTAGGCTTTGGCGCGCCCAATCCTAGCCTCTTGAAGATTACTAGGGGCATCAGGTTGCCCCCAAGTTGCATAAGGCTTTTCGGAATACAAACATTCCGATAGTATAGGGTATGGTAAACGCACCTGGATATTCTCTTTTTGTAGCCACATTGCTAGTGATTATGGTGCTACAGTTGTGTGAGACCTCAATGGTGCCCATGTCAATAATCTTCTTCTTTTTAAGAAATTCCTTTATAAATTTTGCGTACCCCGGCATTTGCATCAATGCTTCTACTAAATGAATATTTATTGAGAGTTTGCTAAACATCTCAACAAACTTGCTAAACTTGTGCTCCTCATTCTTTTTGCTAAGCCTTTGTGGATACGGGGGAGTTCATTTGGGAAGTATGGTCGGCATACTTTGCACAAGAGGAGGACTCTCCTCAACATCGATGGTTACCCGGGGAGGGGATTCAGCCTCCTCCTTCTCATTATCAATCTCAACACTTGCCTGGGTGTTAGGTGCACCAAGAGTCACCTCTACCCCCGAGTCTTCAATAATACCTGGATCTTTGTCTTTGCTATTTGGTTCCATGATAGGTTTAACAATAGGTTCATTGGGTTTCACAACAGGTTCTCTTATTTCACCGATTGTTCGTCCACTCCTAGTAACAATAGACATAATGTGCTTGTCACTTTTGTGAGTGGTCGTGGCATGACTAAAAAGTGTAACCTTCCTTCCCAGGTTCATTTGAATGGAGAGATGATCCATTTGGGCCTCAAGCTACTTGATTGAGGTTGAATGAGAGCTTACGGTTTGATGAAGTGTTGAGACTTCACTTTTAAGCTCATTTACTCCGGCATTAGTTGTATCCATCTTTTTTAGCACTAATGACAACATGTCCTCTATCTTAAAATACCCGGGGTTGCTTGTGGTTGGTTGGTAGAGGGAGTCTACTTTGCTTTGGGGAACATAAGGGCTTCGACAATTGTATCGATCACCATACCTGTCCCGATCATCTTTTATCCAACATTGATTCTTTTCCCTTAGGCGATAGTACCCGGGATGAGAACCCATCGACACAAAGTACATTTTTCCACCTACGACTATTATCAACTCATCATCGCTAGCTTTTATTTTTGGTGTATTCACAACATTTATGCTCCTAGAACCCATCACATGCTTTGCCAAGAGATCAATTTGGGTCATTATTTTAGCCATGGTCTCATCTTGAATTCCCCCCTTTTTCTGATTTCACTTGCGAAGATGGATGAGGCAGCTCCCGAGATTGGCACATCCACTTCTCTTGTATACTAAGCTTGGTTGGTATTTGTCATTCGCTCCAAGAAATCTGAGGCAATAGGAAATTGCATGTCCATGAAGGTTTCACCTCTAAGGTTATTAGCCATCGATTTATTCATGGAATTCAATGATCGATAGAAACTTTGTAGCAATACGTTATCCGACAACCTATGGTTTGGACATAAGACAAGCCTCTTCTTGAACCTCAACCAAGCCTCATGTAGAGGCTCATTCATGAGTTGACTAAAGTTGGTAATCTCATCTCTTAGTTGCATCATGTGAGACAGAGGAAAGAATTTTAAAGTAAAGGCTTCAACCAACTCAGCCCAAGATGTTATAGACCCATCCGACAATTCCTCCAACCACGTTGTGGCTTCCCCCATCAAAGAAAAGGGGAATAGGCGCAATCAGATGGATTCTTGGGAGATGTTTTGAATGATGTATGGTTGGAAAATCTCCACAAATTTCCAAATATGCCGATTGGCATCTTCATGTGTTGCTCTACCAAATAGGCCCTTCATTTAGATTAAGTGGAGCATGGTGCAAGTCACGTGAAACACAGTATTTCCCACCGTGGGGGGTAGGCGGATTGCACCCACACACTATTACATCATAGGCTCAGCCTCGTCGGCCTCCATGAAGCCGTCAATGCTCTCGTTGTTGTCGGTCTCATTCATAGGCTAGCCTGCTTAATCACAACAAAAACAACAAATAAAAGTAAAAGAAATAAGCACTCTCAAAGTGACTTCAAATCAACAATCAAAAATAGCTATAAATTCAAGTTCCCAGCAATGGCGCCATTTTTGATAAATGCTCAAATTATACTCTCCAAATATGGAGGCACAATGACTTGATGCTACACAACATGTATCGGGGTCATACCCACAGAGACTTGATGCTAGCTATATAAAGATTGTATCGAAATAAGTTCACAAGGAGAGCAAATGTTCAAAACACAAAAGTAAAAGGTTAGGAGAATTGGGATTCTGTCACCACAATCGCAATTCGTAAATAAAGCAAATAAATAAAGCGGGTGTACCAAATTGAGTAGGCAACTAGGGATGTTTATCCAATGGGGCTTTAATGTGGGATAGGGTGTTTATCAATTCACACTTATTTTTGCTTATTGACATAAGTAGCATTGGTCATGGGTGTGGTTGTTTATCTCTCAATCGACAACCATATATTCGATAATCCCAGTTATAGCATCATCGGTTAAATCAACAAGCAACCAATATCTAGCTTAGAGAGGTCACACTATCTCTAGATTAGGCCCTTAAGTGGGTGATTCCGTTGATATGAGCTATTTCTAGCTATAAATCTGAATGGAGTCCCAAGTTCCCACTAGTAATCTCACATCTGAAACTATGAAATTCTATTTCAAGCAACAACATAGTCAAGTAATGAAAATTAATGTTTGCAACCACCAATATTAGGATTAAAACTTGGTGAAACTACTAGACCCATGTCAACTAAGCAATTATAAGCAAGAATAAACAACACCCACACCCATTTGTCAAGCACCCATTATCAACACATCTCTAGACAAATGAAATTAGTCACTCATAGCAAAGGAGAGAGATATACCAGATGGGTAAGTCAAAATCCTCTTCATTCAAGTTGAATTTGAAGTTCTAAGCTCAATTTGAGTATATAAATGGTTAACCAAGAGAATGGATTCAAACCCTCTTCTCTTTGGAGAAGAAAACTTGTTCTCAAAGTAAAAATCTCTCCAAAATATTCAGAACTGAAGAATGTTTTTTTATACATGTGCCTAAATTGGCCTTTTATAGTTTCCCAAATCGTCACTAAAAATTCAAGACAAAATTGCCCTTCGGGTGATGTGCGACATGACATGTGGTTTGCACGTCATGATGTGCGCGTCGCATACTATCTTTAGTTGGACCAGTGACTTTAGCTCATTTTAGAGGCTTCATGCGAAGGAGGTGTAGTTTGCACCTTAGGTTGCACGTGTCGCACAGTGACTGTAACCCTTAGCAGATTCTTCAGTGAATTTTGCATATCCATGCAGCAGAGGTGCATTCCGCAACATGGCTTATGCATGTCACATGGGCACTGCATTTTAGGCCAGAATCTCCATCTTTTCTGATCCTTCCACACTTCACTCCTTTTGAGCTTTTTTTGAGTCCATTTCCTTATTTTTTTTATCACTAATCAAAAGTACCTGCATAGACATCAATAAAGGCCATAAGAACCTCTAAATCTATTCAAAACATAGCAATAATTCATGGATTTAGGCTCAATAAGTTGGTAGATTACCAACTTATCAGACATCATCTATAGAAATACATAATAGCCCCTCAGTCTTGCATATGGTGTAGATGTTTGCATCAACCTTGAATGATTGAGTATTCACACGAGGTGGCACAATGGCATTGGCATAGTCAATTTCCCAATTCAGGTGAGCAAACACATTAACCTCTTCTTCTGGTTCGATCTACTACAAGGTTGCTTAAGCAGCAACAACTACTACTTCTACAGCAACTTGTGTAATTTGTGCTTGTTAGCTGCTACTTGTGCCATGATAACCTACTTGTGATTTGAGATCTCTATTATATCTATGAAATTGGCTTGTTATTACTTCGTGTGCAAGCATATTCATTCATTCATTCAGCTTAAGGGTCACTAAGTTGTACTGATAGAAACACTGATTTTGAAAGAAAATGAAATGCTTTTACTGCTCAGTCCAATGTAGAATCCTGAATTTGAATATGTGATACTTGTTGGTTTCAGTCCAGTGTAGAATCCCAGATTTGCAAATATGATAATCTTATTTATCTCAGTCTGATAAAGAATCCCAAAAGAGGTATATAGACCTCGTGAGTCCCCTATGGGTCCTATTTTTGTAGCAAACCGCTGGAAGAGGTGCATACCGGTAACATTGGCCATTGCATTTCATCCCATACCTTTGTATTGCATTAGCATTTGGATTGGTATTTTGATTGAGATATATTGTGTTATTATCGATATTAAACTGTTGGAACTTTTCTGCATGCACGGTTATTTTAGTAATCTTTATTCGATATAGTACCTATTTAAGTTCAGTCGAACTATGATGCCTACTGAGTACAAGTGCATCATACTCACTCTGACTTTTCTGAATCATTTTGATGTAGATCCTAGCATGAGCGAATAGCATGAGGCTTAATTTGTGCAGATTTTGTGGACCTGAAGCTTTAGTGAGCTCCTGCCTTCGGAGACTTTTCTGGCTTTCTTTATTATTTTGTTTCTGTCTTTTCTTACTTCTTAGATAGTTTGATTTTAGATTTTGGACACTTTGTATTAGAGTCGCTCATGTACTTATGACTTCTGAGTCTTGGAATGGATTGTACCTCGTTTGGATCTAGTTGAGTGGTTTTGAGACTTCATATTTATCATTTGTGTTGTCTTTCTTAATTATTGCATTTTTTTTGTTGGCTTACCTATTATGTTTGGGGTGGAGTAGGTGCCATCAGAACCTGTGTGATTTCGGGTCATGGCACAAATTCACATAAATCATTATGTAGCTTAAACCAAATTTAGTTTACATTATTAATTTGTTGACCAATCTGTAGAGGAAGGTTACGCAATATGCAAAAAAAATAGAAATTCTCTTCTTTTTTTTCATAAATTTTTGGATATTATTAGCTTTAAAAACTTAACAAAACATCATATTGGGCTGAGGCCCAAGTCTGAACACAAAGCAGAAAAAGGAAAAGGGGAAAAAGGACCCAACTCGGATCCTTTTTCATACATATAAATAATCACCTAGAGTTTCCTAACTCCTCCACTTTTCATTTTTGTCCAACTCCTAGGACATCTGAGACAATGTTGTTGCCTTGGGAGAATCTTTGCCTCTGTTTCCTTCTTCTTTGGGTCTTGAATGCTCTGCCTTCTCTTCTATGTGATGCTGATGTATCAGCTTGCAGAAGTAAGCTCCGATTATACTTTATTTGGTTATTTCTTGCTCTTTTTCTAACTCACTTTTCCTTCTTTTGTTTCAGCTGTGTTCTCTGGTGAATTGGGAAATCATTTAACCTGTGTGTTTCTATGAGAAATCCCATCATTAGTGTTGAGTAAAGTTACTTGGTGGGTTCTGTGAGTCCTCTATTCATTTTCTCCTTTGTTCTTCTTTCTCTGACCCTTTTCTTTTGCAGGTGGAGCTGGTATGGAGTATCCAGGAAGCTCCAAACCACTACTACCTCTCAGTACTTCTTTTAGTTTCCAAGTTATAAAACTCCAATCTGATAGTGTGACCCTCCCATTTTGTTGCGAGTCCTTTTTGTTGGCTGAAGTAGAATAAGCTAGCTAGCATTTTCACTATTTTGTTGCCCTGATGGCTTTGTAAATATCTCTCCTATGAAAGAAACTTATGTTGTAGCCTTTCCAGCCCCTTCACTCTTTGTATGGTGACAATCTTAAATATGGGCTTTTTAATTTGTCATTGTTTATAATTATCCTTTTTGTTGTTGTCGTGCTTTGAAACTCTGTGTATCTGTTGTTTCTATTATCTAGTGCTAAATTAGCAAAGTAATATGCTAAATGATTCCCTTCCCTCATTATATGTTGTACTTCTACTTGTTTGGTAGCTAGAATCTCCTTTACTTTAGTAATCATGTCATTAATGTTCCAAGGGCATGCTCATTCTTCTAGTATTACATGCTTTAACATTAATGAATCTGTTTGAATGATGATCTTACTGTATTGTACCTGATTGTTGTGTCTGCATGCCTCTAGGATTGCTCTAGCCTCAGCTTCAGTGTTAGTAGTATCCTCCATTCTTGCCCCTTCGGCATACATTAGGTCTCTATTTGAGTTTCTCACACAGTAGGCATAAGAACTGTGGCTTGGGTTTCCTCTTGAAGCTCCAACTGTGTTGTATTTGAGCTATCCTCCTGGAGGAAATTCCCACATAACTTAAGTGACCTTAATAGAAGGTCTGTATTCCTCCAATTCTTGCATCATATCAGGCCAGTTGTAGGAGAAACTTTTGTTAGGTTTTCTGACTTGCACTAGCATGTGGAGATTTCTTGTAATGTTGTGCATGAGTCTCTTAGTAGACAACATCTTTCCATCATGTTTACTACTATTTCTTCTTTTCCATAACTCCCACACTATGATGCTTGTAAGGCTTTGAAGTATAGTTTCATTCCTTGCCTTACATGTGCATCCCACCATTGTCTGATGACCTCCCTTAGGCTTAGTCCTTGGATATTAAGACCTGTAACAGAAGAAAAATAGGACCAAGTCATGTTAGATGTTTAGGAGTTGAGGAACACATGGGAAACTGTCTCCTAATCAGGGTCTGTGCAACACCAGCATCTAGAAGGCCCTTCATATCCCCAATTTCTGATCCTTTCTTCAACTGGAATTTTGAATTTCCATAATCTCCATATCAAAAATGCCAATTTGAATGGCAGTCCCTTCACCCATATCTCTTCCAGTCTTTTATTAGGTTTCTCTTTATGCCTAATATACTTCTAGGCTGACTTAACTGCGAATGTTCCCTTAGTCTCCAGAGTCCATTGATGTGCCGGGATTTGACAGCACTTTTGACGCTTAAAACAAAGGATTTTTGGGAGTTCTTAAGTACATTTTGGTGGATTTAATGTCGTTTGTTACTTGTACAGGGAAAAGTATGAAATAGGCGAAAAGATCAAAGTTTTGCAGTTTTCTAGGTAAAAAGACAAGCCATCACGGGCATCACATCTACGATGGCCCGTGGGGCAAATCGTGGGAACGTAGCAACTCAAGGGGCTAAGGCATTGAAGCCTGACAGGCTATCGTGACGCCCATGGAAGACACGATGGGATGTTGTAGTGCCCATCGAATTGATCCAGGGAATTAAGCAAGAACCAATACCGAGCGATGGGCGTCCATGATGCCCATGATAGTCACAATGCCCCATTGGGTTACCCGTGGATACTAGGCAAGAGAGCTGGAGAGCAACCAAGTGCAGGAGATGTGAGGGCCACAACAGGCATCGCAGCCTCGACGTCCTGTCACCTCCACCTATGAGATCTTGGCAGAGGCCTTGACATGAAGACCTGAAGATGGCCGACGGGTACCCACAACACCCATCGCACCCACAACGGCCCGTGAGGTATCCCATCGGTGATACCGCATCCAGTTTCTCTTAGATTTGTTAGGATTTGGTTTCTTTGTCTATAAATACTTCCCCTTAGGTTTTATTTTGGCTGTTACGCATTATTTTTGAATAGTTACTACATTATTATTTTGGTGTTGACTTTAAACACAAGTTCTTGATTAATTGAAGTTCTCTTGATATTTTTCTTCAAGATTCCGGATTTATTTGCTCCAGCTTGTAAGTATTTACTGATGATTGCACAAACAACCGTTAATTATGTACTTATGAACATGAGTAGCTAAATCCACAACTAGGGTTGTGGGAACCATGAAAAATTAACAAAGTAGGCAAAGTACTTAGTAATTCTAGGGCGATATTTATACATGTATTGTTCTTCCCTTCATATTGATTGCTTTCTAGTGGTGTACAACGTTAGAACTCGCCTTATACTTACTTGCCAAACAAAGGAGGTAACAGATGGGAAAAGGATTGTTCAACAACGAAGATTTGAGGCTACCAACCCTCATCTAATAGCTTGACCTTGTCCGGGAATAGCTAATCTGGGATCCAGGGTAAGGGTTAGTAAAGCATACACCCACGGCCTGACCAAGGCGTGTGGTGAAATTCATCTATCTATCGGACCTAGGAGTTAGGTGAACCGAACTTACCGATTCTGCATGCTAAGTATCAAACTAGTTTACCAAGTACAAATGCCTTACTAAGTTATGATCTCCTGGGGAACACTACCCTAGTCTCTTCTATTATTGACAACAATTGCTGAAATTGACATCTATTAATTGTTACGAATTTGATTTACGTTACTTCACTGTTACTTAAAACATCCCTTCTCAAGGGAAATAAATGGCTAACCGCGCAAATAAACACTAATCGACCATAGTCCTACCATATTCCCTATGGGATCGACCCCAACCTTCGTTGGGTTCTATATTTGAACAGCAACCGCTTACGCTTCTTTTAGAGGTGTAATTTGGGCGTATCAAATTTTGGCGCCGTTGCCGGGGAATACGGTTTAGGATTATGAGAGATTGTGTTTATTTCACTATTAGTCCTTATTTCCTGATTTTACTTTTCTGTTATTTTTGTTTTGTTCTATAGGTTGCACACTTGTGTATGCACAGTACAAGGAGTCAAGGCAATCCCTCGATCCCATACGATCCTGATCTCTCCAAAACCGTAAAAAACATGGCTAAAGAGGGAGAACACGAGACACAGGAGTAGATCACAGCACGCTTGTTGGTTGAAACTGAGCAGAGGAAAAAGGAATATGAGCAGAGGAAAAAGGCAGGGGAAGATGCCCTTGCTGCTGAAGATGCTCAAATTGCAGCTGACCTTGCAGCTCAAAAAGCGACAGCTGAGCAAGCAAGGCTAGCATGACAACATGCTGTTCGAGATGAGATAGCAGCTAGATGAAATTTTCCACAGAATAGGGGCCGACAGCTACAGCAGCCCACGAAAGCCCCTCGCTACTATGATTATGATTAGGATGATGAGGAAGAGGAATTGGGCATTACTGGACCCATAGTGTTGCCACCACTGACTGAGGGAGCAAAATTTAACATCACCAGCACCATGATCCAGTTGATGAACCATATGGGACTGTATGTTGGAAAACCTACAGAAGATGCAAATTTTCTTGTGAAAAATTTTACTCAGATTTTCAAGGCGTATAGTCTACCAGGAGTGAGGCAAGATGCTATTAGACTGAGGTTGTTTCCATTCTTATTAACTAGCGAAGCGACTGCGTGGCTCTCAGAACTGCCTGACAATTCCATATACACATGGCATAAGCTGAAGAATCAATTTTTGGAGAAATTCTTTCCTCCATCAAGGATGTTGCAGTTGAAGCAAGAGGTCTACAATTTCAAGAAGCTACCTACAGAGACATTAAATGAGGCTTGGTTGAGGTTCAAGAAGAAGTTGAAGCAATTTCCAAGACACGGAATTCCTTCAAGGCACTTGATGGAGATTTTCTACAAAGCATTGAACGCCAACAAAAAGCAATAGCTAATACTATAACTGGAGGAGCATTCATGGAGAATTCATATTTTGAAGCATCCGAGATGCTGGACAGGGTTTCCAAAACCAACAGAGCATGGCATACTAGAGAGGCAAAGACCCCAGCAGGTACATATGTAGTTGGTAAGTCTGTCGATTTTAATGAACTCCAAGACCTCAAACAGGACATTGCTGAGATGAACACGAGTGTTGGGTTGCTTGCAAAGAAATTCCTAAGTGAGGGAGTAGAGAAGGTGAAAGCCATCATCTCACAAGGGAAAGAACCAAGGCCAGATGATTACTCATCTGAGGAGGAGGTTAGTTATCTTACTGAATGATCAAGGGGCAGGTTTTTGGGCCTCTGGCCAAGGAAATCAAGGTCAGAATAGAGATAGAGATGACTACTACAATCGGTCCGGTTACAGAGATAGGGGCAGAGCTATAGACAGGGATGGTGACCGGCACAAAAAAAATGGGTACAAGAATTATAGAAGTGGTCTTTATGTCCCCCCTGGAAATCGCGAAGATAAACCTGAACAACCTACCATGAGGGAGCTGCTAAACAAAGTATTTCAAAAGGTGGATTCTATGGATGCAAGCATGAAAGAGATAAAAGCTGACCTTTCAAATATCAGTCAGAGAGTCAAATATCAGTCAGAGAGTGGATTCCCATTCTGTTTTCATAAAGCATCTTGAGACGCAAATGCACCAGATTTCCACTAGCATGAATCCGCGTCAAAAGATTACTCTCCCAAGTGACACCATTCAGAATCCTCAGAATAATAGACAGGTTATGCTTATGACTACCCAAAGCAAAAAGCAAACCATTGATCCTCCCATGCCTATAGTTGATAATGAGCCAGCCGAAGTTGAAAAGAATGATGCTGAGATTTTGGTTGAGTCTGAAGAAAAAGATAGTAGTGAAGGGCCGAGTGAGAGATAGTCTTCGGAGTTGAAAGCAAAGAGCAAAGAGGCACAAAGAATAAATAGAGGTAGACATCAACCCCGACACATCCCTCGAGTTAATGTTGATGATGATGATGTAGGAACCACAGGCCCTATAGTGTTGACACTGATGCTTGATGTATTAAAGTTTGATATTACTAGCATTATGATTTAGCTGCTGAACCTGAAGGGATTATTTGCTGGCAAGCCGACGGATGATGCTAACTTGCACTTGTCAAACTTTACTGGGATCTGCAGGGCCTACAACCTTCCAGGAGTGAATCAAGATGCTATCAGACTGCGGCTCTTTCCATTTTCATTGACTGAAGAAACGACGCTTTGGCTTGTAGAACTACCGGATGCTTCTATATTCACATGGGCTGAGCTGAGAGATTAATTTTTAGAGAGGTTCTTCCCTCCATCAAGGATGTTGTAGCTAAAGCAGGAGGTTTATAATTTCAAACAGCTTCTCATAGAGGCATTGTATGAAATATGGCTGCGGTTCAATAAGATATTAAAGCAATTCCCAAATCACAGAATCCCTTCAGGTCACTTGTAGCAGATACAGTGATCGGGGGAGCATTCATGGGGAATACTTATGGTGAAGCCTCGGTGATGCTTGATAGGGTTACCAAGATTAATAGAGCCTGGCATATGAGAGATGCAAAATGCTCAAAAGGAACTTATGCAGTAGGGAAATCCAGCAACCATAAAGAATTCTAGGAAATTAAATAGAACTTTTCATCTTTGCAAACTACTGTTGATCTAATTGCGAAACAAATTCTTAATGGGGGTTTGGAGAAGGTGAAGGTTGTTGGTACATAAGGTAGAGTACCGAGACAAGATGAGAACTACTCAGATGATGAAGAGGTTAGTTATCTCAATGATCAAGTGGCGAGTTTCTGAGCTAATGACTAAGGAAATCAAGGTTGGAACAGAGATAGAGATGACAACTACAATCGGTTCGGTTATAGAGATAGGAGCAGAGCTAGAGGCAGAGATGGTGATTGGAATAAGAGGGATGGCTACAAAACTAATAGAAGCAGTCTGTATGTCCCTCTTAGAAATCGCAAAGATAGACCTGAACAACCATCCATGAGGAAGTTGCTCAACAAAGTATTTCAAAAGGTTGATTCTATGAATGCAAGCATGAAGAAGATGTGTGTTGACCTTTCAAGTATGAGTCAGAAAGTGGAGGCTAATTTTGTTACCATAAAGCAGCTTGAGACTCAGATGCACCAGATGTCTACTAGCATAAATCTACATCAAAAGGGTACTCTCCCAAGTGACACCATTCATAATCCAAAGAATGATCAACAGGTTATGGCTGTGACTACCCAAAGTGGAAAATAGACTGTTAAACCTCCTATGCCTATAGTTGTTGATGAGTCGGCCGAGTCTGAAAAGGAGGATGCTGAGATTGTGGTCGAGTCTGAGGGAAACGATAGTGGTGAAGGGATATGTGAGGGGAAGTCTTCTAATTTGAAGGCAAAGAATAAAGAGGTTGCATTGGTCTTGAAGCCCATGCCATTGCCTCCTCCACCTTACCCACAGAGATTAAAGAAAAAGGTTGAGGATGACAAATTTCACAAGGTCATCTCCATGCTAAAACAACTTTCAGTCAATATTCCTTTAGTTAAATCATTGAAGCAGATGCCTGGATATGCTAAATTCATGAAGGATTTGGTGACTAGGAAAGGGATGGTAAGCTTTGAGCCAGCTGATAATTTACACCACTGTAGTGTAATAGCTTCTCATTCTTTGGTGCAGAAGAAAGAAGATCCGGGAGCTTTTACTATTCCTTACATGATTGGAGCATTCTACTTTGCTAAGGCGTTGTGTGATCTGGGTGCGAGTACAAATCTAATGCCATTAGTATTGTTTAAACAGTTGGGTTTGGGAGCCTACAAACTGACTACAATGCGGCTTCTTATGGCAGATCGCACGGTGAAAAGTCCTGTAGGGATTCTCTATGATGTGCTTGTGAAAGATGATACTTTCATCTTCTCTGCAGATTTTGTGATTCTTGACGACAAGGTGGATTTTGAAGTCCCTATCATCTTGGGGCGACCATTCCTTGCTACTGGATGCACGCTTGTTAATTTAGAGACTCGACAGATGAAGTTCAGGTTGAATGATGAGGTAGTTAATTTTAATGTCTGCCAGTCTATGAACTACCATGATGACATGCGAGTGGTTTTAGTTATTGATGTGGTTGATGAGGATCAGTTAGTTGTGCCGGTTAAGGAGAGACTTGGTGTTGAGGCACTTGCAGCTGTGATTATGAATTTCGAAGGAGATGATATTAATGAGTATGATGAAATGGTTGAAGTACTAGCAGGTATGGGGTATTACAGCTATGCTCCAAAGAATCTTGATTTGGACTTGAAAAATAGACAGACGCCGCCTGCCAGACCATTTATTGAGGAGCTGCCCATCTTGGAGCTCAAAGCACTTTCAGCCCATCTTCGGTACGTGTTCCTTGGAGAAATTGAGACCTTACCGGTTATTATTGTTGCATATTTAGTTGAAGGGCAGGTTGAGGCTCTGGTTTCTGTGTTGAAGAAGTTTAAGAGGGCCATTAGTTGGACCATTGTAGACATCATTGGAATTCTGCCTGTAATATGTACACATAAAATTCAGCTCGCGCCAGATTCTATTCACAGTATTGAGCACCAGCGTAGGTTGAATCAGCCTATGCAAGAAGTCATCAAGAAAGAGATTATTAAGTGACTGGATGCAGGTGTGGTTTACCCTATTGCGAACAACAAGTAGGTGAGCCCGGTTCAGTATGTGCCAAAGAAGGGTGGCATTACTGTAGTCCCAAACATAAAGAATGAGTTAATTTTGATGAGGCCAGTCACAGGCTGGCGCATATGCATGGATTATAGGAAGCTGAATGCTTGGACTGAGAAGGACCATTTTCTAATGTCGTTCATGGATCAGAGTTAGATCGTCTTGCATGTAGAGGATGGTATTATTTTCTTGATGGTTATTCGGGATACAATCAGATTTTGATTGCTCCTGAAGACCAAGAGAAGACCATTTTCACCTATCCATATAGGACATTTTCTTTCAAGAGGATGCCTTTCAGTTTATGCAATGCACCAGTGATATTTCAGCATTGCATGATGTCTATTTTTCAGACATAATGGAGGACATGATTAAGGTACTTATGGATGGATTTTTGGTGGTAGGTGACTCTTTTGAAGATCGTCTAGATCATCTGAGTTGTGTACTAAAACGATGTGAAGAGTGCAGCCTAGTGCTGAACTGGAAAAGTGTCACTTCATGGTGAAAGAGGGCATAGTGCTTGGTCACTGGATTTCTAAGAAGGGTATAGAGGTTGATAGACCAAAGATTAAGGTGATTGAAAAATTGCCTCCACCTGTTTCTGTGAAGGGAATTCGGAGCTTTTTGGGGCATGATAGCTTTTATAGGAGGTTTATCAAGGACTTCTCCAAAATTGTTAATCCATTGTGCAAACTGTTGGAGAAAGAGGTAAAGTTTGTGTTTGATGATGTATGTCTGAAGGCATTCAAGTGCCTTAAAGAAAAGTTGGTCTTAGCCCTTATCATTATCTCTCCTGATTGGTCCCAACCTTTTGAGGTTGGCACTAGGAGCAGTCCTAGGACAAAGGTGTGAAAAATTCCCCATTCGATATACTACGCTAGCAAAGCACTTAATTCGGCTCAGAAGAATTATACTGTAACTTAACAAGAGCTGTTTGTTATGGTCTTTGCATTCCAAAAATTTAGATCTTACTTGCTTGGCACCAAGGTGGTGGTGCACACTGACCATGCAGCTCTTCGTTATCTCATGGAAAAGAAGGATGCTAAACCAAGGCTGATTAGATGGGTGTTGCTGCTACAAGAGTTTGATATTGAATTCAAGGACCGAAAGGGTATAGAGAATCAAGTAGCAAACCATTTGTCTAGGTTAGAAGAAGAGGCAATATTGAAGCTGAATGATGAGCAGGAGATAGATGACTGGTTTCCTGATGAACAAGTGTTAGCCGCTTCTCAAAAATTGATCCAATGGTTTGCTAACATTGCCAACTATTTGGCAAGTGATTTAGTGCCTGATGATATGTCTGTCCACCAAAGAAGAAAGTTCATGTCCAATGTCAAGAAATACTTATGGGAAGAGCCATTCTTGTTCCGTGTGTGTGATGATACTATGATCTGGAGATATGTGCCTGAAGCTGAGATGATGGAGATATTAGAAGCATGCCATTCATCCCCTGATGGGGGTCATCATAGTGGTATTCGAACTGCGCATAAGATTTTACAATGCGGCTATTACTGGCTGACTATTCACAAAGACGCCCATGAGTTTGCTAAGGCTTGCAGCAGATGTCAAAGGGAAGGAGGTATATCAAGGAGGCATGAGCTTCCTTTTAATCCCATCCTTGTGGTTGAGCTGTTTGACGTTTGGGGTATAGACTTCATGGGTCCTTTTGTGCTGTCCAATGGAAATCGGTACATATTGGTAGCTGTGGACTATGTATCTAAGTGGGTGGAGGCGGTTGCGCTTCCCAATAATGAAGGCAAGTGTGTCACAGAGTTCTTGAAAAAGAACATCTTCTCCAGGTTTGGTACGCCAAGGTCAATAATTAGTAATGGATGCTCTCACTTTTGCAACAAGCTATTTCAAGCGCTGCTTGAGAAATATGGAGTTAAACACAGAGTTACAACCCCTTATCATCCTCAGACACGTGGGCAAGTGGAGGTTTCCAACAGAAAGATAAAGTTAATCTTGTCCAAGACTGTCAATGCAAATAGGAAGGATTGGTCGTGGAAGTTAGATGATGCTTTGTGGGCGTACCGGACTGCATTCAAGACCCCAATAAGTATGTCACCATATCAGCTTATGTTTGGTAAGGCATTCCATCTTCCGATTGAGTTAGAGCATAAGGCCATGTGGGCGTTGAAGAAGCTAAACTTAGATTAGTCTGAGGCATCGTTGCAGCGGCTTGGGCAGTTGAATGAATTGGATGAGTTTCTCCTGAATGCATATGAGAGTTCAGCTCTGTATAAAGAGAGGATGAAATCGTATCATGACCGGAAGATAGAAAAGAGAAACTTCAAGCCGGGTGATTTGGTCTTGCTCTTTAATTCTAGACTTTATTTGTTTCCTGGCAAGCTGAAGTCCAAGTGGATTGGACCATTCAAGGTAATGCAAGTATTTTCTCACGGGGCTGTTGAACTCAAAAACCATGAAGGAAAAAGGTTCGAGGCAAATGGGCAGCGGATCAAAGCTTATTTCGGCACAGCAGAGGAGCTCAAAACGATTGAAGCCTGGAGCCTTGATGAATTCGTCCCACCCAAGGAGCTTGATGAAGTCTGAGTAATCAAGCAATCTGCGTCATGCCGCGACGTTAAATCAGGCGCTGCATGGGAGGCAACCTATGGACTTTTACATTACTTTATTTATTTTTAGTTTTTGCGTTGGTAAAGTGTTTGGTGAAGTCTGAGAAGCCAAAACACTTGCGTCATGCCGCGATGTTAAATCAGGCGCTGCATGGGAGGAAACTCATGGACTAATATGTGTTGAATTTGCAGGAAATAGCGAGATGAAGTCTTAATTGCAAAAACTGCAGGTAAAAACAGGTCCCACAGTCTCTGTAATGGGCCATCGCAGACTGGGGACATGCAACCAGAAAATTTTCTATGTATGGAAGCATGGTGGTCTGCCTCATTTCCACGTACCACATGACGGGACATCGCGGCTCCGACGGGTATGATAAATAAATGTGGATCCCCTCACAAAGACGAGGAAATGCTAGGCCACTCCCACGTCCCCCATGATGGGCCATCGTGGCTTCGACGGGCGTGGGAGGCCAGGCTCAGCCATCTAGGTAAGTAAGGTTTGATGGGTCATCACTCACCCGATGGGCGTCGCGTAGCCGTTGTCTGGCCTTGGTCAAGGAATGGTCAACGAATTTTAAACCTTTTTTAATTTTGACCCGACCAGACCCGGACCCCCACCCCCTTTTTCCCCACGTCTCTTGAGCTTTGACCTCAATCAAATTGAGGTCAAAATCTTTATCTCCTCCCCGATACTTTCCCCTATACCACTACAAAATCTCTACTCTCACTCCCCACAATTTCGTCCCTCACTACTCACAATACATACAATTACTTGCATCATCTAACTAGTTCCAATATCCAAGACATAAGTTTATTCAAGCTTTGTGCAAAACCAAGAGAAAGTTTACTTTCTCATGGATTTCTAATAATTTCTTGGTGTGAAAATGTCTAGGGGTTTGTAATAAAGCTACTAAGTTGTTAGAAATAGCAACCAACGTTAAAGAAAACCCTAGACTTGAACTATATGTTGTATGCACTTTGTGTGAATCAAGAAATTAGGGTTGTGAGATTTGTCTGGGAAACGGGGTGATGGATATAATGGTTTTTTTTGTATGGTTGTTATGTGGGTAGTGAGGAACTGGTAATAAGTATAAGAAAAGAGGGAGAGAGAGATTTTTTTGTACTGATTGGATCCCACGGGCCAGCAGACGGGATGTCTGAGGCACCACGGGCGTGGAGCCAGTCTAAAACTTGAAAAAGTTTCTGGTCAGATCCGACGCCTAACCCGACGGGACGTCGGACCTCCCACGCCCATGGCAAGAGCCCCTGGCAGGACAGTTGTCCTTAATAACCCCACCCAACATGCTCCGACGACCTGTCCCGTGGGACGTTGTACCTTCCACGCCCGTGGCACAGGGTCGTGGGAGGGAGAATTTTCCTGTAAAACTACACTGGACCATTCCGACGTCCTAGGCCACGGGACGTCGTCCCTCCCATGCCCGTGGGGAGCTAATTTTTCTGAAAAGTTTTCTAAGTGTTCAATTTTTTCTTATTTTGGGACTTTGATCTCGGTTGCTAACATTAGTTACATGGAGGTACTAAATGGCACAAAAGACACTGCTACGACGAGGGGGGCCCAAAAAGCTAAGGACACCTCCAATAAGTCTCGGCTAAAGGATCAGCCTACTGATTCCAAAGCCGAAAAGAGCGACTCAGACAACACCCCCTTGTTTAGACAACCCATAAAAAACTGGTAGTCACTCATTCCAGTCTGACGAGGAAGGAGGCAATGCATCTACAGAAAAGCAAGAATCATCTTTCGGCTCGTCTGAGTCTAGTGCCGAGAGTGATCATGCAAAGGACGGGAAAGAACTGGCCACCCAAGTCTCGAGTGGCACAAGAAATGAGTCGAGAGATGGGGATGGTTCAGGTTCGGAGCACAGTTCAGCCAAAGATAAAGAGGGAAATGGTGACTCCGACACAGAGACTACCACTCCAGACAGGGAGACTCCTTCACCTACTCCGTCTGGCCCTGGCACAGCACTGGTTCTTCCTAGAGAGAGAGCTAGATGAAATGTTGAAGATCCATTCAAGCTAAAAAAAAAATCTCCAAGATGGATGAATATTTCCGGTACTACAAATTGGGTTGGACTAGCAAGCCCCTATCATATTTTCAGTCGACTCTCATGAGAGAGTTTTATGCAAACTATCAGGCCATCCAGGAAAGTTTATGTAAAAAGGGACAGAAGATTATAGACTTGCCCGCTCTTGAGAGCATACCAGTAAGAGGTGTCCCGATCAACATCTTAGCCAAAACCCTAAATAGATTTCTCTTTGGGCCTGAGTATGTGGTGACCACGGATACCTTTGATTACGACTTTTGGATGAAGAATGAGTAGAAGCGGACAAAGTGGTTGACCAAGCGCCTGATAATAACCAGGACCCTAAAGTGGCTCAACCAAGACAAGCCGCAGATCCATAAAGCTTCACTATCTTTTGAGGCAAAATTCTAGTGGGCACTGGTATGACTCCGGCTCATGCCGACAGGTGCCGATAATCAGCTAACTCTCGAATGGGCTATCTTAGTGGTGATCCTGATATCTAAGTACAACCTGAATTTTGGGCAGATCATCGCAGAGGAAATTAGGGACAGAGTCACAAAAATTAGTTCGTCCTACCCATTCCCCTGCCTGATTACTGAATTATGTGAAGAAGTAACTGTACCAAAGTTTGGAGGGGTAGATCATGCTGAGTGAGCCATACGGACACATCCTCTAGAGAGGTCCAAAAATGAGACAAGAGTGATGTGTTTGAGCGGTGCATCTGAACCACTGGCTCTTACACTAGAGGCACATGCACCGATTCCAGAGGTGACAGAGTCCCCTATGGCTAGACCCACTCCACAGGGTAGCCAATCCGAGCACACCGCAGCTGGTCCATCCACTACTACAGCGGGTCCATCCACTTCTGCAGCACCCGTCAAAGGAGGATCCTGAATCCATCTTTGCTTTTCATCCGGCAAATTTTACCGATATAGTGCAGAGGACCATTAAGCTAAAAGGAAAAATGAAGGTGTTTGTCGAGCAGTTCCAGCCAATTATTAATGCATCAATTCAGAGGGCCATAGCACCTTTTCTCAATGTGAATGCCTGTATTGATGCACTAGAAGATAGGGTGGATGAGAAGCTATAAGAAATAGGAGCGGTGGAGGTTACGGAACTCAAAAAGCAGCTATCAAAACTTCGGGCCGACGTGGATTAGTTGAAGAACCCTCCACCTTCTCAGGCTAGGGCTCTAGTAGTCTTACCACGGATTGCTCCGGAGCCTACTCTCAACTTATGGGACTTTATGGACCCCGACCTCTGAATGGCAAACTTAGAATCAGCAGTTTCAAAGGTACCAGAAAAAAAAAGCTGAACTACCTCCTGAACCCTCTGAGCATAAAATAAAGAGGAAGAGAAAAGACAAGAAGGCCCGAGCAGATGATGCACCTCTTAGCCCAAAATCCTAGAAAAGAAAGGAGGATCGCAAGGCTAAGAAGGCTAAGAAAGATAGGAGGCAAGCAGAGAAAGAGTCCCTCGCTACACAGCATATTCGATAAGATGCCATTGGGATCGGTGGATCGGCTAGTAGTGTTACCGATGTGATAGAAGAAACTTCTTTAGACCCCATTGTGGGAGCTGGTGATGTTGATGCTTCCCGGGCAGCTGATATTGTGATTGAGAGGACTGTAGAGGAAGCCTCTATTGTTGAGACTTCTACGAGCACTAATTTAGAGGGCCCGACTTCTGCTACACGTGATGATGGCGCTTAGGTGCCACAAGTATGCCTAGTATCCCTTGCTTATCATTTTTTTAGTGCATTGGGGATAATGCACAGCTTTTTAGATAGGGTGGGGGAAGCTGTGGTCATCCGGTATTTTTGTAGAGCATTTTGGCGAAGTCTGAGTAGCAGAAACACTTGCGTCATTCCACAACGTTAAATCAGGTGTTGCATGGGAGGAAACCCATGAGGGTACTCACAAG
Source organism: Jaltomata sinuosa (assembly GCA_003996215.1). NCBI lineage: Eukaryota > Viridiplantae > Streptophyta > Magnoliopsida > Solanales > Solanaceae > Jaltomata > Jaltomata sinuosa. The sequence continues at coordinate 187,454 of QJPP01003738.1, forward strand.
GTACCCGAGTCCTTGGGGTTTTCTTGCCTGTGTTCTTTCCCTAAGGATTTTTAATTTCTGTTGAAGCTGCATGTTTAGTATAGGATGTGTGTTTGTAGAAGTGAATTAGAAACTAATTGCAACCATGATCTGATTTTTGAAATAAAGCTTTGCAAAAAATGGAGACCCCTCTAAATTTTTGTGCAATAAAGTGTTAGAACTGACCTAAGTGGATCTGTAAATGAAAGCATGCATATAAATGAGACAAGTAGCTTAAGCTAAAGCGTGAATCGGTAGTTAGCTAATCTGTAGCCTGAACTCTGTGACATGTCTGAAGTGAGTTGCTTAGGATCTGTTCTTGTTGTACTGTGCGATCTAGAACTTGCCTGGTTAGTCGTGCTTAGGTTGTAGAATGGTTTAGTTGAGACATGATCATAGTCCATTTTTGAAATAGTCCACTTCAGCCAAAATGACCTACCAAATGCAAAGTAATCCCTTTGATCCCTAACTTTGAGCTTAAAGTGAACCTTTTTGTTATTAGCCTATTCACCCTCCCCGTTTTCTATAAGTCTCTAGTTTGGCCCTGGTCCCTCCTTGGACATTGTGCACCTCAACTCAGGCTAAAAGCCTAAGTTGAGGGTGGCTACTGTAGGGGTAAGTAGGAAGTGTTAGGTATGAAAATATTGAGGTAGTAATAGAAAGGAAGAAACTGGGTGTGGTTTGGGTGCTAAAAAGAAAAAGAAAAAGGAAAAAAAAGGAGAGAGATAAAGTGAATGAAAAGAAAAGTGCAAAAGGAATGCGATAGAAGCCACACCCAGAGCTTGATAAAAGTAAAGAAAATTGAACGAGCGGAGAATAAGGGAGACAACCGGTAAGCACTGAAAAGTGGAGAAAATAAAGAAGTAATTGTAGTCTCAAGGAGGGCATAGTCACTATTTACCCAAATGTACCATTCCCGTCCCTAAGCTTACATTACAAGCCTAGCAAAGTCCTATAGTGATCCTAACTGAACAGTTTGAAAGCCAAAGCATAGAAAATAAGGGCAAGCCTATGATATCGTACACGTACAGCTTGAACTTCTTTGTGAGAGTGAGCAATTTTCCAGTCCCTGTTTGTTAAATTTATATTATGTGTGATTCAGGACTTCTTTGTTGTGAGGGCACTAGAGTAGACTGTAATTGCTAATTATTTGGTTTGAATGTCTGCTGTGTATGCTAGCTTACTCATGAATATCGTGTTGTCACTCATGGATCCATCTTGTGTTATTTTGATAATTTGATAAAATGCACCGATTTTTGATCTATCAAGGAGTGGGTACTATCTTAAAAAGTGAAAGTTTAATGAATTAGGTTGCCATTGTAGTTTTTGGTTTTCTTTTACTTAAGCATCGTTTAGTTTTATTTTTGTTTGTTGGTTGAGTACAAGCAAACATTCTAAGTTGAGGGTGTTGATGTGCTAAGATTTGACGGCACTTTCGACGCTAAAAATGAAGGATTTTTGGGAGTTCTTAAGTACATTTTGGTGGATTTAATGTCGTTTGTTACATGTACAAGGAAAAGTATGAAATAGTCAAAAATATCAAAGTTTTGCAGTTTTCTGGGCAAAAAAACAAGCCACCACGGGCGTCAAATCTACGACGGCCCATGGGGCAGCTCGTGGGAATGTAGCAGCTCAAGGGGCTAAGGCACTGAAGCTTGATGGGCTGTCGCGATGCTGGTGGAAGACATGACGGGATATCACAGTGCCCTTCAAATTGATTCAGGGAATTAAGTAAGATCCAATACCAGGCGATGGGCGTCCACGACGCCCGTGACAGTCACGATGCCCCATCGGGTTGCCCGTGGATACTAGGCAGGAGAGATGGAGAGCAGCCAAGTGCAGGAGACATGAGGGCCATGATGAGCATCGCAGCCTCGATGTCCCATCACCTCCACCCATGTGATCTTTGCAGGGGCTTGGACATGAAGACCTGAAGATGGCCGACGGGCACCCGCGACGCCTGTCGCACCCACGATGGCCCGTGAGACATCCCGTTAGCGATGCCGCATCCAGTTTCTCCTAGATTTGTTAGGATTTGGTTTCTTTGTCGATATATACTTCCCCTTAGGTTTTATTTTGACGAATAGTTACTACATTATTATTTTGGTGTTGACTTTAAACACAAGTTCTTGATTAATTAAAGTGTTCTTGATATTTTTCTTCAAGATTCTGGATTCCTTTGCTCCAGCTTGTAAGTATTTACTGATGATTGCACAAATAACCATTAATTCTGTACTTATGAACATGAGTAGCTAAATCCACAACTAGGGTTGTGGGAACCATGAAAAATTAACAAAGTAGGCAAAGTACTTAGTAATTCTAGGGCGATATTTATGCATGTATTATTCTTCCTTTCATATTGATTGCTTTCTAGAGGTGTACAATGTTAGAACTCGCCTTATCCTTACTTGCCAGACTAAGGAGGTAACGAATGGGAAAAGGATTGTTCAACAACGGAGATTTGAGGCTACCAACCCTCCTCTAATATCTTGACATTATCCAGGAATAGCTAATCTGGGATCCAGGGTAAGGGTTAGTAAAGCATACACCCGCGGTCGGACCAAGGCGTGTGATGAAATTTATCTATCTGCCCGACTAAGGAGTTAGGTGAACCCAACTTACCTATTCTGCATGCTAAGTATCAAACTAGTTTACCAAGTACAAATGCCTTACTAAGTTATGATCTCATGGGGAACACTACCCTAGTCTCTTCTATTATTGACAACAATTGTTGAAATCGACATATGTTACTTGTTACGAATTTGATTTATGTTACTTCACTGTTACTTAAAACCCCCCTTCTCAAGGGAAATAAATGGCCAACAGTGCAAGTAAACACTAATCGACCATAGTCCTACCATATTCCCTGTGGGATCGATCCCAACCTTCGTTGGGTTCTATATTTGAACAGCGACCACTTACGCTTCTTTTGGATGTGTATTTTGGGCGTATCATCGACCATGCTTTATCTATTTCTTATGTATCCCTTGGAGGTCTGATATTATGGCCAATGTGGATTGTCATTTCCATAGGAATCATCTTACTGATCCTTTGAAAGTTCCACCCTCCTCCTTGCACCACATCATTCACCTTATGATATCTATCATCCCATTCATAGCTTTTTTCACTAATAGAGTACAGATTTACCAATCTTGTCCAATTATCATGCCATAGATGTGTTGTCCCACTCTTACCACCATATCTGATGTTCAATGAGATCCCTGGCTTTTAACATTTTTTTCCATACTTGGGATCCACAATAGTCTGGTCTCTACATTACTATGTTGTGGTTTTCCTTCTTGCAATATTTGTTGTGCATGAAGGTTCTCCATATTGAAGGTTTGGTTCTGAAGTTCCACCAGAGTTTGCAAAAAAGAGTTGTTGATATATCATGCATCAACCAGAATCCCAGTCCTCCTTCGTCCACTGGTAAACTGCTCCATCTAGTTCAGTGTTTACCTCTTCCCCCAATGAAGCTACTCCAAAAGAATTGAGCCATCATCTTCTGTAACTTATTTAGTACATTCATTGGTGGATTCATTACTGATAATCAATGTATAGGAATACTCTGCAGTACATGCTTTATCAAAGTTGCCCTTCCTCCAAATGATAGTAGTTTACCCTTCCAAGCTTGTAGTTTGGTACTGACTCTGAGAATGATTTGCTTGTAGTAAGCCTTCTGTTTTCTCATATAGAATATAGGGCATCCCAGGTATGTGAATGGGAATTCTTTTCTGAGTATTCCAGTTACAACCTCTGCTACTATTACATCTCCTTGGAATACATTCTTGTGAAGGTAAATGGCACTCTTTTCCTTATTTATCTTCTGGCCAGAGATCTTTTCATATATTTCCAGTGTTTCAGTCACCAACTGCATTATTCTTACTTCTGCCTTACAGAGAATAATCATACCATCTGCAAAAGCAAGGTGGTTGATTCTTGGGCTTCCTCTAGGCATTCCAAACTGTTTGAACTTATTTTTATGTAATAGTGCTTTCAATGCTCTAGACATAACTTCTTCAGCCATAATGAATAGAGTAGGTGATAGGGGATCTCCTTGTTTCATACCTCTTATTGATTGGAAGAATCCCTTAGGTTGTCCATTCAGTAGAATAGAATAACAAGTGTTGATTTTCAACTTGTACACCATGCCTATAATCCTTTCTCCAAAGCCCATTTTCCTCATAACTTTAGTGAGGTAAAGCCATTCCATCCTATCATAAGCCTTTATCATATCTAATTTAATGACCATATTTGGGGGCTTACCTCTTTTCCTGATTTCTATAATGATCTCATGTACCATCAAGACATTCTCGGCAATACTTCTACCCTGCACAAATCCAGCTTGCTCCTGTGAGATGATCTGTGGTAGAACCTATTTGAGTCTCTCATGGATGATTCTTGAGAAAATTTTGTTTACAAAGTTGCTCAATGAGATGGGTCTCATGTGTGAGAAGGTGTTGATTACCAATTTTTTGGGTAGGAGGACTAGATTTGTATGTGTGATGAATCTAGGGAGTTTTGTCCCACAGAAGAAAGCATATACCATATGACATATATCCTCTTGAATAATATCCCAACTATCTTGGTAAAAAGCTCATGTCATGCTATCTAGCCCTCTAACACTATTTTTGTTCAAGCCCTTTTCTACTTATTTCACCTCCTCTTTTGTAGGTATTTTGTGCAATTCTTCATTTTGTTCTTGGTCTATCATTCTGGGTATTTCCAGCATCTCAAATTCATTAAGGTCTTCCTGCTTCTGAAACTGGTCTCTGAAGAATCTGATTGCTTATTCTGCTATATCTCCCTACTGTTCCAACCATTCCCCATCCCCATTCTGGATTCTATTGATTCTCAGTCTTTTTCTTCTTTCTTTCACAAGAGTATGAAAGAACATTGTGTTTCTTTCTCCATCCTTGAACCATTCCATTCTTGCTATCTGTTTCCAGAATTCCTATGCTCTATTTAATTGCTTGTTCAAATCAGCATGTGCTCTGTGAAGTTGCTCCTTGTTTCCTCCTGATAGGTCATTTTCAAACTGCATTTCCTGCACTTTCATAATTTCTTCCAAGGTGACAATTTCTTGGAAAATGTTGCCCATTTTTTCTCTACTCCACTGAGTGAGGACTTTCTTTACCTTCTTAAACTTATGGTGAAATAAGTTAAAGGGGTTTCCTTTAAAATCTGTATTCCACTACTGCCTTATTACTTCTTTGAAAGTCTCCTCCTTTAGCCAGAAGTTTAGAAATCTAAAAGTTTTGACTATTTCCTCATTACTGGTGCTGAATGTGACTAGTAGTGGTGAGTGGTCAGATCCACTTCTTACCAAGTGTTCCACCTCTATAACTGGCAATACATTCTGCATATCCTCGTTGCATAGTATCCTATCCAGCCTTTTAAAAATGCACTCCTCATTGATTCTTCCATTCCACCATGTATATTTTCTCCCTTTGAATCCTGTGTCTTTGAGGTTACAAATATTCATACAATGTTTGAAGTCTTCTAATTCTGCTATTGTGACTGGTAGTCCCCCAAGTTTTTCATCCTCATGAGTGATCACATTGAAGTCTCCTCCTATCATTCAAGGGGTCTGTATTGATTTTACTACCTCCTCTAAAGATTCCCAAAGAGTCAATCTTTCACTTTGAGTGTATTTAGCATAGACTGGATTTGCCACCACCTTTATTCCTTGATCTTGATCTTGTAGTTTCAAAGTAATTTGTTTCTCTTCATCTCTCACTATGTTGTATTCAATTGCTACATCCAGAAATATCCATATCTTCCCGTTAATAGTTGCCACTGCATGTTGCATCCCAAGATTCCTCCTGTATTCCTCTATTGTTTGCTTATCTTAAAATGGTTCCATTAATTCCACTAAATAGAATTGATGCCTCTTATTCAAAGTAATTTGTCTAGTGAAAGCTTCTTGAGTATTCACTGACCTAATATTCCAGATTAAAGAATTCATTGGAATCTATTATTTTTGGAAGCATTACTTCTTGTTTGTCTTTCCAGTGACTATGGGGGCAAGAGTCTTGCTATTGATTGATGAGTGACATTCTCTTCTTGCTATTGATTGATGAGTGACATTCTCTTCATTCCCTTTCTTCTTTTGTTTACCATGACTTGCCTTTAACTTGTCAATATGTTGGGAGATAAATCCCCTTCCTTGTTTATATTATTGATGTTTTTTTCCAAGTCTTCAATGTCTATCTTATCCCCTTTGTTGCCACTTGCTTCCATCTGGTTTTGGGTTACTAGTGGGAGTATGGCATCAGCCACCACTATTGCTCATATTTCTTCTTTTGGCATTTCTCCCTCCTTCTCTTCTTTATCCTTGGACTGTTTCTGCTCCTCCTTCTGTAGGCCTGTATCTTTCTTTTGTTGCTCGTGTTCTTTATCTTTGCTTTGGTTTACACTGGATGTTTCTCCTTCCTCTTTAACTGCTGGTGTTTTATCTTGTACATCCCCAAAACTTTGATCAACCCACTCTCTTGTGTTTTCTTTCTGCTTTGGTGGGTCAGTATGTTGTGCCCCTTACTGATTTATTTCTTCTCCATCCCCTAATGCAGCAAAGGCATTGGCACTAATGACATCCTCATTTTCTTCAATATGCCCATATCTATCCTTTTTGTATTTACTTTTTCTTCTCATCCATTCCATTTTGTTATGTTGTTTTCCCACAATTCTACCACTTGTCAATACTTTCTTCTTTTGTGTTGTTGTGCCCATTGTGTTTTCTTGTTCTCTTTCTTCATCTGCTTTTTGTTGATTCTCCCTTTCTTCATATAATTCAGGGTGGATATTCCAGCATTCTGCTTCTTCATGTCCTTGTATGCAGCACTCTTTACAGTATTTTGGCATGTAGTCATATTGAATCTGGATCCATTTAGACTTTATTTCCCTCGTAATGTCATCTTCTTCATTGATTCTCACTCTTTGTGGTAATTTTGCCACTAAGTCTACGTCCACTTTCACTTTTGCACAACTTGATCTCGTTTGATTCCTGGTGGCCATGTCCACTGTTAGTGGATTACCTACTGCTGATGCAATTGAAAACCTTACTTTCTTGGCAAAGAAATTTGGTGATAGATCTGGCATTGAGATCCATGCCACTCCTATGGTTGTCTCAATATCCGATTCAAATCATGGATCCCATTTTAATGTGCGCATTTGCCAATATCTTTCCCTTGCTTTAATGTAGGACGCTGATATAGATAGTAGTTTCACGTAGTCCTCAAAACCTGACAGCCTTATTAGTATATATCTTGTGTTTAGTACTCTTATTGTGCATTTTCTTTTGATTCCACAGTGGCTTGGAATAGTTTTCCTGAGTTCTTGTATGTCCAGCTTCCTGTAGGAGAATTTTCCAATGATGGCATATTGTAGATTCTCTTGTATGATCAGATTTCTGACTTTTGAGGCTTTCCATGTGATGTTTGGTTCTCTATGCAGCATAATAACTGGTTTAGGTGGACTTTAGGTAGGTTAGATCCAATGAGTTTGGGTTTGAGAAGATTAGCATATTAGAGGGGATTTGGTTTGGTTTGTAGTGGTGGGAATTCCTCCGGTGGGATCAGCCCACTGGTGGTTGTTACCATCGGCGACGGTGGGTGGTGTAGGGTTTAGTTTTTTAGGTTTATTTTCTAGAGAGCGTTTTTGACTTGTCCCTGAGATGTCACCTAACATTGAAAAGGGAAAGAAGAAAAATAGAAATTCTCTTTTCATCTATGGTATGTCTCTTTGTTTTTGTTATTGAGTCATACATGGGTTATTGTGTAATTCTCTTTTATATTTTTCAAAGTACGTAAATTTATTAATTATTTTTTTATCAATATTATCAATAAAATTAGAATATTTTTAAAGTACACTTTTACATTCCTCTTAGCGTAAGACAAAACTTTTTATCATCAAGAGGAACATACGAAAAATTAAAAAGGAACAATTCTTTTAGTACAGTTTTTATCTTAAATACAATTTTTTAATGTTTTGTACTAAATCGTATACTGTACACACAATAATTTATTATTTTTATATACATTTATTATTGATTAATTTGATACACCACGTTCAAAGCACGTACCACTTAACTACTAGATTCTATTATATAAAAGTGCCCAGAAGCATGTGAAGGCGGACATGCCTTCTTCTGGCCGAGGGCATTTTAGTAATTTATTTATTTAATTTTTTTAATTTATTATATATTTAAAATTACGTTAATAAAATAATAAATTATAATAATTAATACTTAAAACATCTAAAAGATATATTAAAAATTTGATTGACTCTCGAAATTTTATGAGTGACGTATAAATTGGGACAAAGAAAGTAACATATATTATTTGAAAATAACGTAAAATTTTCTATTATATAGAAGCGGCCAGAAGGAGGTGAAGGTCGACATGCCTGCTTCTGGCCGAGGGCATTTTAGCAATTTGTTCATTTAATTTTTTTTAATTTATTATATCTTTAAAAATTACGTAAAAAAATATAATAAATTATAATAATTAATACTTAAAAGATATATTAAAAATTTGATTGACTCTCGAAATTCTATGAGTGACGTATAAATTGGGACAAAAGAAGTAACATATATTATTTGAAAATAATATAAAAAATAGTATGAATCACAATAATTAACAACTTAAAATATTTAAATAAATATAAAAAATTTGGTTGACTCTTTAAATTATATCAATGCCACATTAATTGGGATAGAGAAAGTAACAGATATTAGTTGAAAATTACGTAGAACGTACCATAAATTACAATAATTAACAACGTAAAATATCTAAAAACTATATAAAAAATTTGATCGATTTTTCAAATTTCATTAGTGTCACATAAATTGGGACAGAGAATAACATATATTATCTGAAAAAGTATGAAAAAAATATTACAATAATTAACAACTTAAAATATTTAAAAATCATATAAAAAATTGATTGACTCTAAATTCTATCTGTGTCACATAAATTAATACAAAAATATAGTATATATTGGGCTCTTGCAAGCGTGGGCTCGAAGAAATTGGTGGAATGTGTTGAAGGTGTGACGTCACAATTCACATAGATGGTGGAAGAAAGTTTTTTCTAGGAAAATCTCGCGCTTTTCTCTGCATACTGAAAACCTCCACAAACAAATATTTCCTCCTTATTCCCCCTTTTAGTTTATTTCCAAATACAAAAAAGTTGCAAGGGTTCTTTGTCTCTGTCTTTCTGTTTATGGCTAATTCAATATTTTTCTGTATACGGGTTTTCCTTCATTGATTCTGGGTATTCTTCTTTTTCCCTTACTTTTTGAAATATATATTTTAAATTCCATGTCTTTGGATGTTGGTAAACAGGGAGATGATCCTTATTTTATCCTTTTTGTTTTTTTCTTTTTTCTTTTCAATAATTGATATATTTGGGTTTTTAAATTTAAATCAACGGATGATAAAAAATTGTCAGAGATAAAATCAGTGTTTAATTTGTTTATTTGCTTTGAATTGTTGTCTGGTTCTTCTTTGATGTCAAATTTGGAAAGAAATTTGATTTATAATTGGTGTCTGAGTTGCTTTGCTTGTTGGAATTTTCTATTAGAAAAATTACTTGTTCCTCTGTCAGTCCGTCTTTGGTCCTTTCAAGCATATTTTTGGCATATTACTCCCTCTCTCAATTGCTTTTTTGAGGTACCCTTTTTGTGTTATTTCCAGCTTTTTGATCAATCTTTAAACAGTACCAATAATTGTTACTCATTTTAATTCAATTCTTGATTCTTCGTCAATTTTCCAAAAATTTGAAGCTTTGTGGATATTGTTAACTGGATGGAGGTCTCTTCTACAGTTGAGGATTATCAAGACATGTCCGAATTGAAGGGCCTAGGAACTCTTGATGAAAAGAATATGGCCAAAAAAATGCCAGGAAGCATAAGTAGCAAAGATATGATTTTTCGGGCGGACCAAATTGATTTGAAAAGTTTGGATGTTCAATTGGAGAAGCACTTGAGTAGGGTTTGGTCAAGCAATGTGGAGAACCAAAACCAAAGGCCCAAGGAAGTCTGGGAGATTGAATTTTCAAAGTTGGAAATAAGATACCTTGTAGCTCAGGGAACATATGGTACTGTTTACCGAGGTACCTATGACAATCAAGATGTTGCAGGTACCGCGTCTTTCCCGCTGTACATGTTCTGATAGAGAATGATGTATGTATCTGAGAATTATAGGAATCATGTCATCAGTTTTGTATTATTATTGTATTTGGTGATATATTTGTTCCCTTAAAGTACTAGGAGTATTTGACATAACTAGACTGAGTTCCATGTTTTTTATAACTTGAACCTTTTATGATACAATTTGCCATGTCTTCTGAATTTATGCTTGAATATTGATGTGGCAATGACTAGATCCTTTCCGGCTATGTTGCTCGGACTCTTCAAAAATGTCAACGGGTGCGTGTCGTATTTGCCAAAATTAGTGTATTTTTGGAGAATCTGACACGGGTGCGGCATCTAAAGTGAAGAGTCCACGCAACTTAGCTTTCCGATACTCTTGTGAACAAAATTTGCATGTACAAATGACTAAGTCAAACTTTTCGAGATTTAGTTGTTTTTATCAAATACTGAGTTGTCATACGGAATCTTAAGTAATAAAAAGTTCTTCCTGATGGACCTGTTGCCTTTGCTTTTGGTTGCATCAATGAAATTTCTTGGAGTTCGTTCTGATTGGAGTATAATTTTTTACTTTTGCATTGAATGCTTCAGAGAAGTCTATATGCAATTCTTGCATAACAAGGAAAGAGAAAAAAATGTCTATATGCAATGTCCTAGAGAAATTTCTAATTGAAATATGTACTTGTCAAAATTGCAATTGCTTATAGTGTCTATGGAACGCTCATGCACTTGGTAGGTTTGAACCCACCACTCAAGAGAGAGAAGTAGAGAGTAAGTGATGGAAGTAAGTGATGATTTATTTATGTTCAAAAGACTTCTTTATATAGAAGTCGGATAGTAACTTGGCCTTTACTATTTATTGGCCTTTACTATTCATATGGCCGACATACTATTCATATGGCCGACATACTATTTTACTACTATTCATATGGCCGACATACTATTCATATGGCCGACACACTTTTCCTACTTTACGACTTTTTACATATAAAAACAAAAGACTCTACTTTTACATTTTACATCTGTCTAATATATTGGCCGTTTATTTTGGCCGATACTACACGACTAAACTTATTACAATAATTACATAACTGCTTTTGTCAATATCTTCTTTGTAGCTATCTTTGGTATCTGCAAGCTGTCCTTTTTTTGTTAGCTGAACTTCTGGAATAACGTTATCTTCTCCTTTGCATTTGGAGCATATATGATCTGGATATTTATGGCCGATTAACTTGCAGTATCTGGTTAATAGTTCTTCTGAAATGAACCCTGTCTTCAAGGCTCTAGTTGTTGGTTGTATTCTGGTTTTAATAAAGATAAAATCCATTTCTGGACTTCATCCATATCTGCTTGTCGTAACTCTCTTGAATTGGCATAGATCATTAAATGATCTCTGGAATAATAACTCCATATAGCATTGCCTTGTAGATAATTTGTAGCTAATTCCTGGATAATTGTTGATATACCAATTATTCTTTTATTTGCATAAAATCTTGGTATCTCAACTTTTGGTATCTCTGCTTGATGCGATATATCTTCTGGTATAATCATTTCCCTGGTCAGGCCTATTTTGACTACCTGAATTAGGGGTTTTATCTCATCATATAATATTTCTGCTGGTGCTGTGTAGAATTTTATAAAAAATAAACTTCCTTTTGTAATTCGTTTATATGTAATAAAGGCTTTGTGGAGTTCTGGAATTCCACTTATCTCTTCGCCGTCGTATGTATATACGGTGCTAAGTAATCCGTAGTTATAGCAAGTTCTAACTAGGTTTGGATTTGTTTTTGGCTGTGCTATCAGCCGGTTGTATCCTTGTAACTTTTGTGTTAGATAGTCTTGTGCTTCTTCGAGGGTAGTGGTAGATCTCGGGTTAAGGTTTAGGAAAGTTTGTATTTTGTATATATTGTCGATGTAGGATTGGGTGATATGATTGTATATTTTTTTATCTCTGTGGAGGCTATTTGCATATGTAGTTATTTGGGGTATGGCACTTGGTATCTCAGTGGGTTGCCTTTTGTGGGTAAATGGTTTATCAAATATCTTGTTCAAATTTGTATTTGTAAATGGTTTAATGCTAGTTTTTTTATTTTCTGCAGCCTTGTTTGTACCTGCAGCTGCATTTAGCAAACCGTTATGGGTTTTAAGGAGTTTTCCATCGTCTCCTTTTAGCTCTGGAATTTTAAGTCTTCCGATCGACTTAGCTCCGCATGTTTAGAGTCATGCTGCTGACTTAACTCTATCTTTTGTAATCTCGTTCCTATACTGTCCACTTTCAGGGAAAGCGTAGTAAGGACTGAGAGTATATCTGGAGTATTATCCTCCGTCTGTGTGCTTTTGTCTTGATAAGTAATCTGCAATTGCATTCTTGTCAGTTGAAATTACCTCAATTGTAAATGTAAAGTTTTGTATATTGAGCACAAGTCTCCTTATTTTTAATATTTTATTTGGTATTGGGTAGCTATATGTTTTGGTTTTTGCATTTAAATTTCTATAGTCTATGACCATCCTAGTTTTTCTTCTTTTTTGTTCACTATGTTTATTTACTATGAAAGCTGGGCTAGAATGTTTACTATTACTTTCTTGTATATAGTTCTTTTCTAGTAATTCATTAATATGCATCTTAAATTCTTCTAAATCATTGAAGTTATATTTTAAAGGTTTTTGGGTTATAATACTATTTTCTTCCATTAGTTCTATTTTAACTTTTGTTTTATGGTTTTCCCATCCTTTTATTGGTTCTTCACTATATAGTGTTTCTAATTTATCTTGTATTGTTTTTATTTTGTTTATTGAGAATATGATTAATTCTATTTTATGATCTAACTGATTTATGTTTTCTAATTTTTGGTTTATTTTTTCACTTCCTTTTATCCATTCTGTTGTTTTCCTATTTTTGTTATTAACTCTTTTTGCTCCTACTTTGTTGTTACATGGTGTTGTGAACCACCAATGCGTTTTCGTTATAGTGTGTGGATATAGTTTTTCTAAAAAGGGCATCCCTAATAACATATCTTTCGTTGTTAATTCGTAATTATATACTTCTTCTATTGTTAGTATTTTATCCCATATTTGTATTTTTATATTTTTTGCTTTATGTGTAATCATACTTCCTTCGTTATTAAATCCTGTTACTATTATTGGTGTTTTTAGCTTTTCCCATTTTTCTTCTGGTAAGCAATTATATTTAAATATATTAGCTTCTGCTCCTGTATCTATCATTGGTGTATAATATCTATTATTATATCCTTCTACTATTATTTTTGCTAGTATATATATTTTCATTTCATAGTTTTTTAAACTCTTTTTATTATTATTCTCTTATTATTATGTGTTATTATTAATTGTTTATTTTCTATACTATATGGTTTCATTTTTTCTAACCATTTTATTCCTAATATTGTATTTTTTTCTTGGTGTATTTCAAATTTTATCTTTATTGGTATTCCTCCTATAATTATTTCCTTTTTTACTATTTCTTTAGTATTTACTAATGTTTTTGGTAGGTCTGGACATGACTGGTTTTTTACTTTTATTTTATCTTCCATAACTAATTCTTTTGTTATGTTATTTTCTTCTTGTCCTATATCTATTAATATTAAACATTTTTGTTCATTTATTACTCCCGTTATATAGTATTGTTTTAGTTCCTCTTTTTGATGTTTTATTAGTCTTGTAGATGATTCTTGTATTTCTGGTTCGTAATTTATACTTGTGCTTTCATATCTTCTGCTGCCTGATATGCTTAATCTTTGTTCATAGTTTATTCTTTTAGATGTACTTAGTCTTTCTTTTACTATTTCTAAATCTTCGTCAAAATCTATCTCTTTATAACTATAGTCATTTTTGTCTATCAGAGTAACTATCCTTTCAAAGGGGTTTTCTATTTTTATCCTATTTATTTTATTTTTTGCTGTTATTTTATGTTTAGTAGTTAATACATACAAGTTTTTACATCTTGCTGTAAATATCTTACTGCCTGGGGCTAGTTCTATTCCTGACATTTTCCAATATAATACTAAAGATTTATCTATATTGCTATCTGATACTGCTACTGAATAATTAGCATTTATTATAAATTTAAACTTTTGGTATATTAAATTTCCTTTAACTGCACTTATTATGCTTTTTTCTATAGGTTCTATTATCCTATCTGCTAAATATATTTCTATTGGTGTATCTATTCCTTCTCTAAAACAAGCTTTTATTAATATTTCTGTTCCTCCTAGGTGTACGTATTTTATTGGATCTCTTGCTTTTAGATCTTGTATTTCTTTATTTATGATTCTTCTGCTTATTAAGGGTATTTTAGCTTTTCCTTGTGTATATTTACAATCTATTACATGTTCTTTTTGGCTTATTACATAGTATTCTTCTTTCTGTATTTTGAATAAATTTCTAATAATTGGTATACTAAATATTTTATCTACACTTAAGTCTAATTCTTTTCCTTTTATCTGGTCAAATATGTTATAATCAAATATTATTTTTTGATCCGTAAATTCTTCGTCTAGATATTCTTCCTTTTTTATTATTTGTATTTCTTTTTCAGTCATTATCTGTTTCACTTTCTTCTTCTGATATTTCATATATACTATCATCGCTATTTAGCTCATAGTCTATGTATTCTATTTGCGTATATTTTTCGTCTTCTTCGAATATTATCTCTGATATTTGTTTTCTTTGCGGGTTTCTTGGTAATCTACAATTTTTGGTTATATGTCCTAATTTTCCGCAGTTATAACATGTACATTCTGTTAACTTTCGCTTTGGTCTATATGGGCTTTTTGTTTTATAGTTCTTTACATAATACTTCCTCTTTGGGTTTATATTTCTATACTTAGATTTATATTTTTTATATCTCTTATTTCTTGAGTATGGATTTTTATAATAATTGATTCCATCTTTACACCCGAATTTAGGAGCCACTTTATTGTTACAACATACTAGATTCTTTATTAAAGTTTTTTTTATTTGTAGTTTTTCTCTATATTCTTCACAAGTATTAGAATACCAGTGGTGTAAATATTTTATTCTAGATCCTAATGTATCTGTTAGTCCTGCTTCTTTTCAATTTTTTATTATTCTTGAACTAAATGGTTCAGGTAATTTTGTAAAATATAACTGTCTGATTTCCTTACTTTCTTCTGTATTATATGATCCTTTGTAATAATATTCTTTAAATGCACATGTATACTCGTCTATATAACACATATTACATATTTCTAATTTTGTCATTAAATTTCTATTTATGATTTTTTCTTTATTTTTTTCTTCATATTCCGTCGTCGTACTACTAAATTCGTTTCTTATTGCTGTTTCATATTTTTGTAGTATCTCCATCGATGTTGTCGCTTTTTCGCCGCTTATGTTTTTATTATTTCTTAATGTATTTATACTTTCTTCTGTTAGATTTAGTAACCATAATTTTGTTGTTCCTATTAATGTTCTTTCTATGTATCCTGGTACTTCTGCCATTGCTATTTTGTTGTCTATTAATTGTTTTGCTATATATCCCATCCATAATTGGATAATTTTATTTGTGTCTGTCACACAATCTAGATCTAAGAAGTTATATTGTTCTACTGTTGGAGTTGGTGTCGATTTCTCATTATATCGTTTTTTCCATATATTATCCTTTGTATCCGAGTTTTCGTAACTCCTTGTATAGTATTTTGGACCTGGTTTATGGTCTCTTTTTCTGATGTACTGGGTTTTTCTTCTACTTTACTCATGTTTATTTCTATGTTTTCATCATTTTCTATATCTTTTAATAATTCAGTATATGTTTCGCTTGCTTCTGAATTTTGTTCTTCATTAGTTTCACTTATTTCATCTATTCTTAATTCTGGTAAATTATGCTCTTCGTTATCTTCTTTTAGTTGTAATTTTTCTTTAAATGATCTTATTTCATTTTGTAATTTTTCTTCTTGTTCTTTTTCTTTTTGTCTATTTTCATATATTTCTTTTAATATTGCTAGTTCTTTTTCTAATTCTTGTATTTTTGTATTTTTAATATTTTCTATTTTTTGTACTTCTATTTTTGCTTCTTGTTTTATTTTATTTATTTCATTCTTTCTGTCTATTTTTCGTTTTCTTTCATTATTCTTACCATAGCCGTTAAGCTATCTTCTAATTTAGCTGATTCTTTTTCTAGCATTAGGTTCATGGTTTCTCCTATTTTCTTATATCTTCTTCCTAGATTAGAAAATACTATTTTTATTTTTATTACCTTCTGGATTTTCGAAGGTTTTTTCTTCTATTACATATTCTTCCTTATTCATTTATAATTTATTTTGTAATTTATATGTTAGTTTTTGTAATTCTATGTATAGGTAGAATATCTCCTTTCTTTGTGCCAATATTGATCTATGGCATACTCCTGCAAATATGTTTTCACTAAGTTTTTGTTCTCTATGTGTAATTTCTTGTCTTGTTTGTTTAATCATTTCTGTTAGTTCTTCCTCGTATTTATTCATTAAATGTTTTAGTATAATATTCCTCTTTTAAAGGAACTAATCTTTGTATTTCTTTTGCGCATTCTATAATATATTCAAGATATTCTATATCTTGAGTTTTTTGGTAGTCTTCTATATTACTTTTCATTAGGCTAATTGTTAAATTTATGTTTTCTACAGTTACCATCCAATAACTTAAATATTCGTAATTAATCATTAATCTGAATATGTTATTTCTAGATCTGAATATATTTCCAATCGTTATCTATATTTAAATTGTCTAGATCTATCTCATACCATTGTTGTTCTAATAATTCGTCTATTTTATCAAATATTTTTTCCCATATAATTCTTTTTAATTCTATTATCCTTATGTCTTTTAGTGCATATAAGACTAATGTTTTGTAATTTTTTATCGCTTCTTCATGTAAACTAGTCATTTTTATGATGTTTTTTTCTCAATTATTCCCTCTAATCATATTTTATGATAGTATACTTTTTATATAAGCTTACTATAAACTGGATTATTCTTGGACCATGTTTATTCGTCACTACTGGTATTGTACTCGGCATGATACTCTTCTTCTTTAAACAACATTTCTCATACTATCGGTACTCCCTAACACGGCTTCTTGCCTCAACGGTTTCCCTCTCATGATAGTACTGTTCTTTGAAGTTTTCTCTCCTTTCCATACTTACCAGCAAACTATGTAACATGCTATGAATAATTTCAATATATAGTAACAAATATAAAATTTATTCTACCATAATTATGATTATCAGGAATATGTGAGTTTAGCTATGCATATTCATATGACAGTATACCTGCTCGATATTTTCCTCGTGGGAGTTAGCTTTTGCCATGATGATTACTTTTTTTTATCTAGCTCTGATACCAAACTTGTGCGGAATGCAGAAAGTATTAGAGAGAGAGAAGTAGAGAGTAAGTGATGGAAGTAAGTGATGATTTATTTATGTTCAAAAGACTTCTTTATATAGAAGTCGGATAGTAACTTGGCCTTTACTATTTATTGGCCTTTACTATTCATATGGCCGACATACTATTCATATGGCCGACACACTTTTCCTACTTATTTCAAACTTGTGCGGAATGCAGAAAGTATTAGAGAGAGAGAAGTAGAGAGTAAGTGATGGAAGTAAGTGATGATTTATTTATGTTCAAAAGACTTCTTTATATAGAAGTCGGATAGTAACTTGGCCTTTACTATTTATTGGCCTTTACTATTCATATGGCCGACATACTATTCATATGGCCGACATACTATTCATATGGCCGACATACTATTTTACTACTATTCATATGGCCGACATACTATTCATATGGCCGACACACTTTTCCTACTTTACGACTTTTACATATAAAAACAAAAGACTCTACTTTTACATTTTACATCTGTCTAATATATTGGCCGTTTATTTTGGCCGACACTACACGACTAAACTTATTACAATAATTACATAACTGCTTTTGTCAATATCTTCTTTGTAGCTATCTTTGGTATCTGCAAGCTGTCCTTCTTTTGTTAGCTGAACTTCTGGAATAACGTTATCTTCTCCTTTGCATTTGGAGCATATATGATCTGGATATTTATGGCCGATTAACTTGCAGTATCTGGTTAATAGTTCTTCTGAAATGAACCCTGTCTTCAAGGCTCTAGTTGTTGGTTGTATTTCTGGTTTTAATAAAGATAAAATCCATTTCTGGACTTCATCCATATCTGCTTGTCGTAACTCTCTTGAATTGGCATAGATCATTAAATGATCTCTGGAATAATAACTCCATATAACATTGCCTTGTAGATAATTTGTAGCTAATTCCTGGATAATTGTTGATATACCAATTATTCTTTTATTTGCATAAAATCTTGGTATCTCAACTTTTGGTATCTCTGCTTGATGCGATATATCTTTTGGTATAATCATTTCCCTGGTCAGGCCTATTTTGACTACCTGAATTAGGGGTTTTATCTCATCATATAATATTTCTGCTGGTGCTGTGTAGAATTTTATAAAAAATAAACTTCCTTTTGTAATTCGTTTATATGTAATAAAGGCTTTGTGGAGTTCTGGAATTCCACTTATCTCTTCGCCGTCGTATGTATATACGGTGCTAAGTAATCGTAGTTATAACAAGTTCTAACTAGGTTTGGATTTGTTTTTGGCTGTGCTATCAGCCGGTTGTATCCTTGTAACTTTTGTGTTAGATAGTCTTGTGCTTCTTCGAGGGTAGTGGTAGATCTCGGGTTAAGGTTTAGGAAAGTTTGTATTTTGTATATATTGTCGATGTAGGATTGGGTGATATGATTGTATATTTTTTATCTCTGTGGAGGCTATTTGCATATGTAGTTGTTTGGGGTATGACACTTGGTATCTCAGTGGGTTGCCTTTTGTGGGTAAATGGTTTATCAAATATCTTGTTCAAATTTGTATTTGTAAATGGTTTAATGCTAGCTTTTTTATTTTCTGCAGCCTTGCTTGTACCTGCAGCTGTATTTAGCAAACCGTTATGGGTTTTAAGGAGTTTCCCATCGTCTCCTTTTAGCTCTGGAATTTTTAAGTCTTCCGATCGACTTAGCTCCGCATGTTTAGAGTCATGCTGCTGACTTAGCTCTATCTTTTGTAATCTCGTTCCTATACTGTCCACTTTCAGGGAAAGCGTAGTAAGGATTGAGAGTATATCTGGAGTATTATCCTCCGTCTGTGTGCTTTTGTCTTGATAAGTAATCTGCAATTGCATTCTTGTCAGTTGAAATTACCTCAATTGTAAATGTAAAGTTTTGTATATTGAGCACAAGTCTCCTTATTTTCTTTTGTAGTAACTGAATCTTGTATTTTCCTTGTAAGCCACCATCTAACTTGTGTATTATCTGTTCTTACAAGAAATTTATTATAAACTATGTATGGTTCAAAGTTTAGCAAACATTTGTATAATGCAAATAGTTCTTTCCTATTTATTTCCCATTTTATTTGTGGTTCTGTATATGATCCTGAGTAATATATACAATGGTGTTCTATCTTTTCATTTTCATATTTATATTTTAATACTCCACCATAGCTATGATCGCTAGAGTCTGTTTCTACTATGTAAGTAAATTGTTTATTTTCATCTGGAAAATATAGTTTTGGTAGCTGCCTACACATATTTTTAATTTTTCTTATATGGGTTTTATCTGTATCATCAAAATGGTATTCTATGTCCTTTTTCAATTTTTTCTGTAACGGCTTTAAATTTTCTGCTAGCTTAGGTATATATTCTCGTACTTGGTTAACTAATCCTAAAAAGGATTGTAGTTTCTTTTTTGTGTCAAGTGTTTCGTTCAATCCAATTATTTTTTGTACTATATGTGTTTGTACTAATAAATGGACTAACAAAAGAAGGACAACTTGCAGATACCAAAGATAGCTACAAAGAAGATATTGACAAAAGCAGTTATGTAATTATTGTAATAAGTTTAGTCGTGTAGTGTCGGCCAAAATAAACGGCCAATATATTAGACAGATGTAAAATGTAAAAGTAGAGTCTTTTGTTTTTATATGTAAAAAGTCGTAAAGTAGGAAAAGTGTGTCGGCCATATGAATAGTATGTCGGCCATATGAATAGTAAAGGCAAATAAATAGTAAAGGCCAAGTTACTATCCGACTTCTATATAAAGAAGTCTTTTGAACATAAATAAATCATCACTTACTTCCATCACTTACTCTCTACTTCTCTCTCTAATACTTTCTGCATTCCGCACAAGTTAAGTTGAGAAACTGCAATCCGTTTTTTGCATATTTATAGTCACAACCTGTACAATTAAGAGTGAAAAACATGATATTTTTAAGATCATGGAGCACCATAATGATATTCTTATTGATGAACTTATGATATTTGAGGTTAACTTAGAAACCAAAAATTTTAAAAACATTTTTGAAATGAACTTTGAGTTAAAGATGGATCCAACACTAGTTTCACTTGAAAAATTGAGTGACATACATTCGGAGGAGTTTGGGATATGGCATTTGACAGAATTTTATTCTAAAGGAGATCAGTGATTGGACTAACTTGGATCTACTGATTTTGAGTGTGTTATTTTATGAAAAAGGATGCAACCTGTGAATGTAGATACTTTTGAGCAAATTCTCCAACATCTTGTAGGGGAATTTTTGCAACACAGTTGTAAGACTTTCTTATGTAATATTATTTGTGCAGTGAAGCTGTTGGATTGGGGAGAGGATGGCATGACCACTGCTGCGGAAACCGTTGCTCTGTGGGCATCATTTCAGCAGGAGGTTACTGTTTGGCAAAAGCTTGACCATCCAAATGTTACGAAAGTACATATTTTTCTTCTCTATTGTGTGCTTTTCAACATTTAATTTTCAACCTACTGCAACAATTGTAGATTAACACATGCTCACAATTTTATATTTGGTAATGTTTATCTCATTAAGTTACTCATGCTTCTAAATTTTATTTGATTATCTTTTTCATTTTTAGTTTGTTGGTGCTTCTATGGGAACCTCAAATCTTAAGATTCCTTCAAAGAATCCTTCTGAGGGTTACACCACACTTCCTTCTCGGGCTTGTTGTGTACTTGTGGAATTCCTCCATGGAGGAACATTGAAAAATTACTTGTACAAAAACAGGAAAAAGAAACTTCCCTTAAGGATTGTCATTCAACTTGCTTTGGATCTATCTAGGGGGTAAGTGTCTTTGTCTAACATTATTGAGTTGTCATTATACTGGATGACATTTGTTTTCCTCTTGAATTTGTAGGTTGAGCTATTTGCATTTGGAAAAGATTGTACATCGTGATGTGAAAGCTGAAAATATGTTGTTGGATACGGATAGAACTCTAAAAATTGCTGATTTTGGGGTTGCTCGTGTTGAGGCAAAAAATCCTCAGGACATGACTGGAGAAACTGGAACTCTTGGATATATGGCTCCAGAGGTATACATATTCTTTTACAAGAAATATAGGATTTGCTATGAATGTCTGACATGATGCTATCATGTCACATCATATCACCATTGGTTTACCCTCTCGTTTACTTGTAGTGTTTGATATCTGCAATCCTTTTACTTTTCTTTAGAAGTAATCTTTTGTATCCACAGATAATCCAATTCTTCTGATGTACTGCTTAAAGAGACTAACTGGGTATATTGTTTAGGTACTTGATGGCAAGCCTATAACAGAAAATGTGATGTATACAGCTTTGGTATTTGCTTATGGTAGATTTATTGTTGTGATCTTCCATATCCAGATCTTAGCTTTGCTGAAGTTTCTTCTGCAGTTGTCAGACAGGTTTGCTTGTTTCCCAATTTTATCCTGTTGTTCACACCATAATTTTCCCTGTATTTTTTGGTTCTTTCTTGCGTCTTCCGAGTTCTGCATAAAGCAGAGTAGTGTTGTCTGAAGCGGTCTTTGACGAAGGGTCAAATGTCTATGTGCATAGCTCTAATAGAACGAGGTCCTATGAAGGTTCTTGTTTTATGTATCTTTCAGATATTGAGTGAAAATCAGGGATAGAACTTTCCATGTCAAATCTGAAGAAGTCAAGAATATAGCTTCTCAAATTTCCTATTATACTTTGCAAGTCACAGTTATAAAACTGTGTGGTTACTGATATATTTGTTTTTTTTTTTTGGAACTTGACTCAATATGATGTATACTTATTATGTATAATTGTATATAATTTTTTAAATCCAAGTGTTTAAGTAACCTGAACATCCCAATAGAAAATTCATGTCCCTAACCTTGCATTTGTTCCAATGCAATCAGTCTTGGATGGATGATTCCATGTGTAACTTAACTTGCCAACACTTTTTTCTAAGGAGTGGTTGCTTCCTTCTGATATTATTAGGTCCATGTCATGCTGGTTTAACTACACATAATTTCTTTGACACTATTCCTTCATACCCTTTAAAACTGGAACAATAATTTGTTTTTCTTGAGTTTCAGTTGTTGTAGTGATCCGGATCATCGACTTGCTGCTAATGTGCTGATCATTTACATATTGCCACCTTTCATTATTTTTGGTTCATAAGACACATAGGGTTGCTTTCTCCTAAATGATTCACTTTATTAAAACCTTATTCTTGCAGAATTTGCGACCAGAAATTCCTCGATGTTGTCCAAGTTCTCTATCGCACGTGATGAAGAAATGCTGGGATGCAAATCCACAAAAGCGACCTGAAATGGACGAGGTAGTAAGATTATTAGAAGCAATTGATACGAGCAAAGGAGGAGGGATGATACCTGAAGATCTTGCTGTTAGCTGTTTCTGCTTTCGTCCAACCAGGGGTCCATAATTTTCTATAGTTTAT
Source organism: Jaltomata sinuosa (assembly GCA_003996215.1). Taxonomy (NCBI): domain Eukaryota; kingdom Viridiplantae; phylum Streptophyta; class Magnoliopsida; order Solanales; family Solanaceae; genus Jaltomata; species Jaltomata sinuosa. The sequence continues at coordinate 210,410 of QJPP01003738.1, forward strand.
TGTTGGCTAAATCATTGAAATTGAATAATCAATCAGAAGGCAAGCAAATACCTGTTGAACTTGTATTTTGGGTTATTGACATCTCCAACAAATGAGTTTAGAGCTTTTGTATGCTACCTTCCATTTGTACAGAGTTGTTCTTGGAAGAAAAAGCTGTGAATTGTTACTCTCGGGTGTATCTTTTAATTAGGGGAACTTAACCTTTGAATTGATTCATGAATAGCAAGAATAACATGACACTAGCAAAGAAGGGCATCCTATTCTACTATCCATGTTTCTGGTTGTCTTGCCCTATTAAATATGGAGTGAACACAATGTCATATGTACTTCATTTCATTTTAATTTGATTTGGTCATACCTATTTCTTCATTTTAGTTTGATGTTAATCCCTTTTATCATTTACCAGTTATTCATCCTTGAGTGTTTCTTTTCTTGAATAAGGATTCTTGAGTTTTATAGATATTCAAATATGATTTCACCAAGGGACAGTTTTCTTAGCTTTTTCTCTTTTTTATTATTCATTATCATGTTCAGCTAGTATTCTATAATAAAAAGCAGGAAATGCAAACGATGGTATTAATCAAAAGTGTGTAACCTACAATCGCCCAGCACTACTCCTATGAGAAAATTAGATGGGAAAGGGTTAAAAGTGCAATACTTCAATGGTAAAAACTTGAAGATTAATTTATCAAGTTTAAATTTTTTCTTCGCCTCTTTCAAACAACAATATGTCTTAGCCAATTGAACCTATTAATCCGGAATCTTTGATTAGCTCAGTGGTATCTTCTGACCCTTTCCCATCTAATTTTCTTGTTTTTGACTAACAACAACAACATACCCAGTGTAATGGCACAAGTGGAGTTTGGAGAGGATAAAGTGTACGCAAATCTTACCCCTACCTCATAGAGATAGAGAAGTTGTTTCCGATAACCTTGACTCAAGTAATGTATCTCAAAGTAGTTTAAGAAAGTAAATACGAAAATGAAAGCAATAACAACAACAAAATAAAGCGCTAAAGGGAAATATAATACGATAATTGAAGCAATGAAAGTAACATGCAATACTAAAATCGAATAATACAATAGTAGGAGAGTAATAATAAACAACCTCCTCTTTTGCTTCCTCCACCAGCCCTTCTCCTTTCATCCAAATCGAAACTCAATTATTGTTAGGTGATAGAGTTTCTTGACGCAAAGTAGCCTCTTTTTTTCTTGTATTATTTTATAACTGGTAACCTTTATTTTTTTTTTCTTCCATCTGATAGGATTCTTGAGAAAATTGAGTTGATGGTGTCAAACAAGTCTCAAAATTTAAAAAAAAGTGACAACTTTAATCAGTTACGGTCAAAGTTCCTTTTAATTATGGATGAAGTTAATTGAAATTTTGAATTAAGGATGACAAAAAAGTTTCAAAACTAAGAAAAAGCGACACAAGTCTTAATTATTGAATGGAGATGACAATTTTAAGATTCATATTAATGACACTAACTTTAAAAATTCCAAGTTCTATTATTTACACAATGGTCCTACTATACCCCCCACCGCTTCCTGGGATTTTGGATTAATGGTGACAAAAAAGTTTCAAAATTAAGAAAAAGTGACACAAGTCTTAATTATTGAGTGGAGCTGACAATTTTAAGATTAGTGTTAATGACACTAATTTTAAAACCCCCAAGTTCTATTATTTACACAAGGGTCCTATTATACCCCTCCTCCCCCACCCCCACCCCCACCCCTTCTGCCACCGCCGCCACCACCACCTTCTCCTCCACTACTGTTAGGATATATACTATTAACCATGCGTTTAGATATAGTATATTATAACAATTGTGGTGGCTAAAAGTCTAAGTGAGAGATTATTGGGATATATATTATTAACCATGATATATACTATTGACCATGTGTTTAGATATAGTATTTATTATAAAATAATTGTTAAATCAATTTTAATAAAAGATTTAATAGACCATGTATTCATTTATGTGTTCGTTTACTTATATAGTAGATGATTTAGTGTATAGAGTTTTAGCTTATACAAAAATGATTAAATCATCGATTTTTATAAGTATAAAGATTTTTTTTCGCAATCTAGGATGGAAACTGGACAAGCCATTGGTATGATTGTAGCACGAGATTAAATGTAACTTATCTTGATTATGGGAATGGTGTAGTTCCGACTTCTTGTACCACTACTAGAAAAACAGGGAAAACCGACCTCAAAATACCGACATCCGGAGGTCGGTTTTCCCTGAAATACCGACTCAAAACCGACTCACAAGACCAAGTCGGAAAAGGCTTGGTTGGTTTCGTATACCGACATCGTGAGGTCAGTAAATACCGACCTCCGGATGTCGGTTTTAATTTTAATTCCAAAAATTAAGAATTTAATATATATTTTATTTTCTTTTATTTCCGACTTCCTGAAGTCGGTTTCTTTTTAAAAAAATATTATTAAAAATATAATATACTGACCTCCGGAGGTCGGTATTGTTTAATTTCTAATTTATTATCTTTTTGGTGTTCCGACCTCCGGAAGTCGGTATTACTGAATTTTTAATTTATTATTTTTTTGATTTTCCGACCTCCGGAAGTCGGTATTACTGAAATTTTAATTTATTATTTTTCTGATATTCCGACCTCTTGAGGTCGGTATTATTTAAATTTCATTTTCCTATTTCACTTGATTCCGACTTCCTGATGTCGGTATTTTTGGTAAATTTACCAAAAATACCGACATCAGGAAGTCGGTTTTCTGAAAAATTTACCAAAAATACCGACCTCTGGAGGTCGGTTTGTTGTCGATATTATGCCATAAAATTGGCAGTAAATTGCTGCAATTTGAATTGCCCACCTGCATATTTGATAATGCATATATTCAACCAAAACCAGCTCAAATAGCTATCAAGACGATATTTTTCTATATTTACGTTTCACTACTTCAAATTAAACTTAAAATACGATCAAACAATCTAAAAAGTGTACAAACTATATATACTAAGTTCAAAATGTCTAGTAGTTAGGTACAACACAACTACTCATCATTAGCATCATCATCCTCATCCTCATCCTCTTCACCCTCCTCATCCTCTTCACCCTCCTCACCCTCGATATCAGACTCATCCACTAGGCATCGACGTTTATCACTAGCACAATGAGGAATAATCTTTCCCGACTCAAAAAGAGATTTTAACTGGGACTGAAGCTCCGCATACCTCTTGTTCTCTATCTCCTTTGATGCTGCAATCTGTTCAATCTGCTCGTCTCTTTTCTTCTCCCTTTCGTTTGATGCAGCAAGCTCGGCAGTGAGCATAGATATCTTCTCCTTCATTACAGACACGACCGCTTTATCCACATTATCGAAGCCTGAAGATGATGGACAATAAAACCAGGGTTTCTTCTCCGCAAAAGCCTTTTGTGTGTAACCATAGACTGAACCTCTTACTGGTTCACCCGCACTCTCTCGCCAAAATTGTTCTACTTGTTCATCTGTAAGCGGTGTGTCCTGACTTTCAGGAGGTTGAGTACTACGGTACTCCTGAATTCTTTGCACAAACGACTCCTATATTTAAATGAATAACTCTTAGCATATGAATATAATAGATAAAAGAAAAAAAAGAATAAAAAAAATAGTTTGAATGCAGTTCTTACATGTGTCTGTTGAGCACGTGTCTCACACCAACTTTCATCTGTGGAATCTTTTGGCGTCTTTGTGTGACAAACTTTGAATAACTCTTCCTGTGTTACAGGCCTACCCAAGTCTTTTTCCTGCAAACAACATGCATATAATGTGAATATTAATCTCCAAAAGCTACTTATCAAAAAGGATAATTTTATTTAACTAAATTAAGAAAATATACCATTCTCTTCTTTCTAGTAAGCTGGCTAATGGCCCCACCAGTGTGCAAAGAGCCGCCCTTATCCGATGCTCGAGCCTTCTTCCCGATCTCCCTTCTCTTAAGAAATTTTTCATCACTTTTCCAGAAATTCAATAACTTGGCCCACATATCTGGCACCACAAAAGATGGAACTCTATTTTCTGCCGACAATCAGAAAATAGGCCACTAAGCGCCTTCCCAGCTCTATATTTGAAGTTACTTTGAACTTTATTCTCATGCTCAGGAGCCCATACGTAATATTTCTGCAATAAAAAATAGTTAAATATTTATTCTAGAAATGTGTAGCGAATTTAAATGTATATAATATGAATTTAATTGAAAAATATTTTTACCCTAAATATCCATCTGGCATCTTCAAACTCTGCACCCACTCACAAATTTTTCGCCTTTGTTCCATTGTGAATGAATAACTGGCCTTGGGCTTAAGCAACTTCTCATTGGCAGACTCTTGTAAATGTAACTCTGGTCGTCTACATGACACCAGGTGGTCTTCTATTTTCACGGTGCCATCTCATATGAGGAGCGGAGCTATTTGATGCATACAACCTCTTCAACCTTGGTATAAGAGGTAAATAATGCATCGTCTTAAAAGCAATTTTCTTTGAAATATAACCACGCTTATAGCGAGGGTGTCCACAGAACTTACATGACTCTATATTGACATCCTCCTTAAAGTATAACATGCAACCATTTTCACAACAATCAATTCTGATCGAGGAGAGCCCTAACTTTGAAACCAATCTCTTTGCCTTATAGTAAGAATCAGGAACCTTTATATTGGAGTCAACTAATTCATTCATAAGGTCTATCATAGAGTCCATTGCTCCTTGAGCAACATTCCAATCAGATTTGATACTTAACAATCTAACTGCAACAGACAATTGAGAGTGCGGACTCCCCTCAAAGAAAGGACGACTAGCATCACGCAATTGTTCATAAAAATTGTGTGCTTCTTCATTGGGAGGTTCTTCTACATTTTCCCCAAATTCAAAATCAGAATGCATCCCAAAAGCATCATGAATCATATCCGGCATTCTAGAATCTTGGACATAATTATGTTCCTCAGATCTACTACTTTCACCAACAACAAAGTTACTAAACCTATTAATGTTACTATCAACTTCACCATGACTAGTCCAAACTGTATATCCTGGTTTAAAACCCTTGAACATAAGATGCATAGAAACATTCTCTGTTGTTTGATATCTCACGTTGCTACAGTTAATACAAGGACACCTAATCAACTTTGAAGTTAAAAAAGGCTCAAGTGTCTTTGCATGATTTATAAAACGAGTGACACCTTCTGCAAATTCCGGAATCATACCCGCTCGACCAGGATTGTTTCTATTATACATCCAACTACGATCAGGTTCCATCTACACAAAGAATAAATCAAACTAGAGCTTAATTAAATCACATTTGAACTAATTCTAATAACTAAATCACACTTCACTATTTTAAGTCATTAGTTCATAATTCCAAAATTTTAACTTACTACACTTTACTTATTTTAAGTCACTAGTTCAAAATTTTAACTTACTACACTTCACTATTTTAAGTCACTAGTTCAAAATTCCAACTAACAACTAACTACACTTTACTTATTTTAAGTCACTAATTCAAATTTTAACTTACTACACTTCACTATTTTAAGTCATTAGTTCATAATTCCAAAATTTTAACTTACTACACTTTACTTATTCTAAGTCACTAGTTCAAAATTTTAACTTACTACACTTTACTTATTTTAAGTCACTAATTCAAATTTTAACTTACTACACTTCACTATTTTAAGTCATTAGTTCATAATTCCAAAATTTTAACTTACTACACTTTACTTATTTTAAGTCACTAGTTCAAAATTTTAACTTACTACACTTCACTATTTTAAGTCACTAGTTCAAAATTCCAAAATTTTAACTTACTACACTTTACTTATTTTAAGTCACTAATTCAAATTTTAACTTACTACACTTCACTATTTTAAGTCACTAGTTCAAAATTCCAACTAACAACTAACTACACTTTACTTATTTTAAGTCACTAATTCAAATTTTAACTTACTACACTTCACTATTTTAAGTCACTAGTTTAAAATTCCAACTAACAACTAACTACACTTTACTTATTTTAAGTCACTAGTTCAAAATTCCAACTAACAACTAACTACACTTCACAATCTTAAGTCATTAGTTCAAAATTTCGACTTACTAAATTTCACAATTTTAAGTCACTAGTTCATATTTTCAGTTTATATGCATGATAATGATGTGCCAAACATAATCAGTAGCCCAATGGCTCACAAATAAACCTATTGGCCCTGCACAGGCTCCAATCGCTCTACAGCATACATAACCAGCTCTATAATCGAGATATCGATGTCCGAGACTCACGAACATTCCCAAATAACCCACCATCTATGGTCCAGAGGCATAATCAAGGCCACACAGGGCCACAAGGGTAATACTTAATGCTAATTAGTATTAAGTGTCAACACTAGATGGACATAAATTGATCTTGCAAGAAAATCAATTTTGTCATCAATAGGATCAACTAGTCTTGACACTTACTAATCAACCACATTATAATCAAATTAAAGACTAAGTGTCAACACTAGATGGACACAAATTGATCTTGCAAGAAAATCAATTTTGTCATCAATAGGATCAACTAGTGTTGACACTTATGCTAAATAAATACATTATAACTAAATTAAAGACTAAGTGTCAACACTAGGTGGACATAAATTGATCTTCCAAGAAAATCAATTTTGTCATCAATAGGATCAACTAGTGTTGACACTTATGCTAAACAAATACATTATAACTAAATTAAAGACTAAGTGTCAACACTAGGTGGACATAAATTGATCTTCCAAGAAAATTAATTTTTTCATCAATAGGATCAACTAGTGTTGACACTTATGCTAAACAAATACATTAACAATGACATGCCCTAGTTAAATGATAAATCCTAATTTAGTAACTAAAATTAACAAAGATAAACCCTAATTTAATAACTATAATTAATTAACAAGAAAATTAAAATTACTTACCTTGATGGACCCCCACCGGAGCAGCAACAGAGACGGCGATAGGCGGCAGCGGCAGGCGATAACAAACTTCAGTAGCAGCAGCGACAGCAGCAGCGGCAGGAGAAGCGGCAGCAGCAGCGGCAGGAGAAGCGGCAGCAACCTCAGCAGCAGCAGCGGCAGCAATGTGCAGCAGCAGCGGCAGCGGTGCAAGGCACCAACAGCGTCAGCAGCAGCAGCAGCGGCGGCAGCGTCAGCAGCAGCAGCGGCGGCAGCGTCAGCAGCAGCAGCGGCAGC
>QJPP01003739.1:0-194511 GCA_003996215.1 Jaltomata sinuosa
ATAAGCAGAAGCAGAATGTAAAGGTAGACAAAGAGGAAGCAAAACTCGAATATAAATACATAAAGGAAACTACACCCGCCCCAAGACTTGGTATATATAGTACAGAAGCTTCTAATAGAGTACTAGTGCTAGTAGAAAAAAAATACAATATAGATCTGTATCCGAAAGTACAAGGAACAACAGTACAATAGATGAGATTTAGACAATCCCCGACCATCAGGCGCTTACCGTACTCTCGAAACTCCCAAAAGTTGCACGAGTCTCCAACGCGATCAAAAGCAAAAACTCAACTAATATCTGCACCAAAAAGTGCAGAAATGTAGTATGAGCACAAAAACAATGGGTACTCAGTAGGCATCATCGGTTGACTGAGCGCATATAAGATATAAAAGCAGTAAGTAACAGATAGAAAGAAAGTAGTCAATAAAGCAATAAATAAGGCACAAGGAGCTAGCATAGATCATCAGCAATCAAGAGCTACAATTAACACATGCCAGCATAGAGGATATAACTACACACAATCACAGGTGAAGGTAAGGAGAACGCACCTGGAGTCCTTGTACAACAATATAAGTTAAGAGAGAGAGAGAGAGTTGAGAAAATGGCGGTATACTGATAACCTCAAGTAAAGGAAAAGAAGGGAAGCAGTCTAATATACTCAAAAATGGAGTCGACAAGTATAAGAAAATCATAACACCAATCCACTGGTATGATAGCATAAACAAGAATCACCTTACAAGTTCAACCCTAAGATGGAAATAACTAACCCACAATAACCAAGAAATACCACTCACTCCCAGAAAGAATAGAACTGGAATCTCCCACTCTGCTCAGAAGACCACACAAAAGTTCCTCAACAAGATAGGACTCCCTAGCCCTCTCAATAATCAGAAATCCCACAACCGAAGCCTCAACAGGATAACTATCACTAATCCTTCAAGAATCGCGTGCCAAGACAAGTGCTAAATAAAGACAGGAGTAAATATTATCTACCTACAGTCCAAACGTCCACCCATACAACCGAGGAACGCAATCAAGTGAATACAAACCCTCTGGCCGCCCATAAAACAGGAGCGTACAATGAACACACAGCAAACACGGGTGGAATCCAATGTATGATAATGATGTGATGGATGAAACCTCAGGGTGAAATAGAACCTCTTTATGTACCTCCTCTGGTGCCGATCGGTCCCAGCAGGCAGGTTCCATGGAAGGACTCAGCCCGTATACCTCTACTCTACCATATACCCTTCCCCTCGACACACGCGGCTCAAAGCCCCAGGATTAGAGAGGCAAGGTCCATGGAGGTATTGGACCCCATACTATAACTCAGAATAAAAAACGTGCCCTCCGGAATTGAGTTCGGGTTCAAGCCAGTGGCTAAAACTCAAAAGGTGCATGTCTAGACCCTGTCTAGGACTAAAATAGTGAAAAAGATGTCTCAAAACCCTTCCAAGGGTGCCCGGGCACAACTGGGTCAAAATCAATGATAAAAGCCTCAGTAACCCTCTCAAAGGGTGCCTGGAGTGTGGCCGGGTCTAAAACTGTAGTAAATCAAGTCTAGTACTCCTCTCGGCAGAGACTAGTATCAGTAATAAAATCAAGTCTGGTGCTCCACCCAGCAGAGACCAGTATCAATAATAAAACCAAGTTTGAAATCATCCAAAATCCCCTTTTTCTCATCATATATACCAAAAATGGGCTCCCGGGGCCATGCAAGTTTAGGAAAACCATCTATGATGGCTCGCAGCCAAAATCGTAGTAACACATTCAGGGGAAAACCTTTTTCATGGATGATATGCTCGCACACAAATATAAATTATCCCAACAGCTCACAACAAATCCTATCAGCCCTGCACAGGCCTAGCAGCAACTCAACATACATAACCAGCCTAAAAGGATAATCTCTATGTCCGGGACTCGCGGACATTCTCAATAAGCCACCTTCTATGTTCCAGAGTCAATACAAGGCCGCACAGGACCACAAGGGTAATACATAATACTACACGAATACTACACATAGCGTGTGAAATAGATGGACGAAAGGCGGACAAGGTCTGGGGTGCCAACCTATAACAACCCACCCAAGGATGCTAATTAATGCAGTTATAGACTATATACGTAGAATCTAGATATGGGAAGCCATAACCTACCTATCGTCCAATGATAAATTGTTGAAACAATGATGTTCAAGCCCGAACCACATGAAAAAGCTCCAAAATGAAATTAAACTCGAATTTAGGCTTTAATAACTTGACGTAGATAATTGATTTTCTCTCAATGACCGAATATTGCGTCAAACAACTTTCTTTTCCCACGAGGTTGTTCTTGTCGTGATAAAAAAATATGTACAAACTCTACATGTATATCCCTACCAAATCTGTGCGTATACATGTTGGCTATAAAAATGAAGATAGCTCAAATCTCAAACACTTTGCCAATTAGAAAAGAGAAATCCAAAATCCCCACCAACTGTTTGACCAAAATATATTTTTTTACCAAGAGAATCTCTTTTTCTCACAATTAAATTACTACTTACATCAATAACAAAAGGTTGCCAAGATGAGTTAATACCCATCTTTACACCTGTTGCCACTATCCCAATTAAGGGTTGATGTACGCTCCCTCCACTTTCCACGTGGGAGTGGAGGTGACACACCCCAAAATATTTTGGTCTTGTTATATATATACTCGGGTATTGCATAGGTTCATGGTAAAATAAATATAACTTTTTGAATATATCATAATAAATAGAAAATCATTTTAAATAGAACCTATTATATTATAATAATAATATTCAACATAACTAAGTTTTCTATCTCTGTTAAAATATTAATAAATCATAAAACATTTATAAAATAAATACATGCCCAAATATATCATAACAAAAGTAATTTTTCATAAACATTTAAAATATTTTAAGAAGGCAATAAAAATATAAATTTTTACCACATTTGACTTTTAAAGTAAATATTTTCAAATACGCGCGATATTAATAAAATTCTCAAATTTAGGCTCGCAAGAGTTTGATACGGGACGAAGGTTAAAGTCATACGACACCTCAAATCAGGATCGACCTGCCTATAAGGTCAGTTGAGGTCATACGATCGCAAATCACTATCGCACGATTTTGACAACTCAACGCTTAAGACTCAGCTCTAAAATAGGAAAATAGCCATAACAACCAAATGAACGGCCAGGGCATCGAACCATCGGTCCCAGCAAGCCATAAATGACTTGGGTCTGCTACAGGAAAGCTCTAACAGTACAATAAAGGCAAAAACGAATAAATAACCATAAGGGTCATTACACCAGGGTACGTCTACTCAGAGCAACACAATTGTTGAAGGTGATTCCAGTAGTAGCCATGCACATACTCGTATTTTTCTGACTTCTGCCGGGTTAGTCCATTCTTTTTCTATTATTCTTATATATTATCTTTGATTTATGATAGGCCTTCAAATAATATCTTCAAATTTATATAGGTTGGAACCTTCTAAAATATGCTCTTGTTCCATAACTAGGTTTTTCAGAAGTGATGTTTATCTCAATGGAATCAATTGGAAAGGTGTCTCAAATGATGTAAGAGATGGTTAATTTGGAGAATTCAAAGTAAAAACTGTTTATCATAATTGAGCTTAGAAAGTGAATTCACTTTTATAGATAGAATATTAATGTATTACGTTGAAAATTTATTTCAGAAGAAATTTTATTGGGATGCTTCCATTAGTGAAAGTGTAGTGAAGAGACACTGGTTGGCCAAGGCAGCAATAAACTACAGGAATTTCATTTCTAAAATAAATGGGGGTGAAACTAAACTAGGTTTTGTACTTAACCATGTGTGGGAAAGTTGGAGGCGACTTTGGGGAAGTAATGAGTGCATTAAAAAATCATAAACAAATACAAAGAATCATTGTGGTGGCCGTGAAATTATTGTTGAAACTCACACGGGCGGCTCTATCTCAATTGGAGAGCATCGCAAGAGACTTGTAAGTATATATTTCACAAATTATATAAGTAAGATCTTTATGTTTTCTGGTATATACGCTTGTATCTAAACATAGATTACTATCTAGAAGCATTGTGTTTCTATAACCAGATTTCAATCAATAATGTTTTTGACTGGAAGCTGATAGTTTTCCTAATGTCCAATGTAGTGTGTACAAGAAAGTAGGAAATCTTGAGCAGTCAGTCATATGTGACCTTATGAATCTGCAACATATACAGTAAGGGAGAAGAAGTCATTCTAGTTTAATTTTGTGACTTGAGAAGATGCCAGAGATTTGTGGGTAACTGGTTGGTGTAGAGTAGCATTATTTTCAATCATGTTGTGCTTCTATATTGAATTTGGTAACCCTCGTGTGATCATTTGTCTTCAATATTCTTTTTTGATTTCTTTCCTGTTATGTTGCATTTGTTTGTGCTGGAAGATATGTCAGTGTTGTCAGCTATATGCAACATGGAAGAAGAACTGTAAGAGCAGAGTATCATAGAAGATGTAAAATCTTATGTAATTTCCCATTCATTTATGTAAAAATTTCATTTTATGTGAGGGGAAAAAATGTGACTTGAGAAGATAAGATGATCTTGACCAAAATGCTCGCTCTACCTCCTTACATTGCTAATATTATCTAGTTTAGTTTCTGCCATACTGCTGGAATCAAGTATTTAATAGAAATATCTCTGAAACAAGTAATTTTCTTTTGTATAGGTTGTTGAAAAGGGACGATATCCAACACCAATTGAGCTACATTTTCACGTCCATACACATGGTCATAATGGAAAATCTTTTGTTGATGAGCATTCCCGACTTGTTCATGTAAGTCCAAAACTTTGCAACTTTATTGCCTTTATATTTAGAATTCAACGCAATTAACTGTAGATCAGAGGAAGACTTGCTCTCTGTTTCAGACCTTGGGTGAGTATGTTTTAATTAATATATGCTAATGTTTATGAAATCAAACTTTTATACCAAGGGTGTGACCGTTGATGAAGTTGGAACGAATACCATGACAGAACAGAATTTGAATTCCACTAGAGGTAAAAAGTTTTGTGATTTATTCCATTTTGGCCAGAATTACTAGTACCTGGAATAGTGTAAGAATGGAGGTATTGTATAATAGTGGATGTGTTCACAAGGTGATTTAGACACTATTCTTATAAAAAAAAAGATCCAAACATTTCTGAAATGCCACAACTTTATATAAAATCTTCATGATGGATGTGTGTTTTTTAGTGGATGTTATCTTCTATGATGGTGAATAGGAGAGTTGGCTTTGAAAGGCAAATGTCAAGGTTTTCATTTAACATCTTTTGTTTAAAACTAATTCAGCCATTTTTAGTTTCCCTTGGTTTATATTCTAGTCACCTTGAAAATTGACAGTTTCTTTTGGAAATTGCATAATGCATAGTATTTTGTTAGGAGTAAACTGAATCTATTGTCTTGTCTGATGATATAGACTGTTGTATAGCTTCATGATTAGTTAGAAATTTGCAATTTATCATCCTTCTACTTCCTGCATTGTTAGTTGCTATAGAAAACTCTATATTTATTCTTTCAAAATTGGAAGACAAGATTAAATGATAAATGAATGAAACATAAGGAAGTTAATATTCAAAGGTGCAAGATTGAAAATCCCTTAGGCTTAGATAGGGTGTTGTTGTCCTTAGTTAGATCAATTCTTAACATTGAAGATTCTTTTTTTTTTGGTTTGGAGAAGGCTAATGTCTTATTTGGATCTGTGTTGGACTAAGTTTATACAAGGCAATGTGGAACCTATTTTGTTTATATATGGTGAATTTATGCATTTGGTGTATTGTTAGATTGTATATAAATAAAATTGAGTGTTCATTGGTGCTTCACTTTAGTTTTGCTACCTTGTCGGTAGGTGTGCGAGTTCATTGTGCACTTTATTTCCATTTGTGCTTCACAATCTATTTTAATTTCTCTACTTATTACAGGAAAGATATGAAGAAATAGTACGAGAAAAAATAGTCTCTCGATCTAATATTGATCAATATGAAGCATATTATCAAGACGCGAGAGGAGAAAAGAAAAGAAGAATATATGTTCTTCGATGTGAAGCAAAAAGATACTACAGGCAGAATCTTTGTGTTTCATCATCAGTACCACCTTTGATTTCTCAATCAACACCTATAATAAAGTTGGATGAGTTTGTGAAGGGATTGATTCCTGCACTTACTAATCACTTTCTTCTTGTAGTTATTGAGCGGGTGACAGCCATAGTTCCTCCTCCTGCTACTACTAATGTGGACGAGGTTGATCCCTTAGTTTCAAATGAAGATCGTAGCCCTTCACCCTTGCATTAATTTTTGATATTGTCTATTTTGTTGGGAAGTACAAATATATTGCACTATTTTGGGACCCTTCATCAGCTGTCATAGACATTTTGCAGGCTGATAAAGAAAGTAAAGTGTTCGATAGTGTCACGACCCAATTTCTTAGGTCATGATGGCACCTAGAACCCCCCTGTAGGCGAATCGATTCTCATAACCCAGAACGGTTAGTAATGGGCTACTACCTAACAAATATGCACAATAAGCAGAAATATGCGAAAGCATATATAAAGTAAAGACAATACAAAACCAACAGCCTGAATAGATATATATACATAAGGAAACTACACCAACCCCAAGACTTGGTATCGATAGTACAGAAGCTTCTAATAGAATAGTTCTAGAAGTAACAAAATAAAATATACAATTGTCTCCGAAAGTACAAAGAGTAACAGTGCCAAAGGATGAGACATAATCAAGCCCCAGTTGTCAGGCGCTCACCCTAGTCTCAACGCGATCAAAAATGAAATCTCACACTAATATCTGCACCAGAAAGATGCAGAAGTGTAGTATGAGCACCAATTGCTAAGTAATGGGTACCCAGTAGGCATCATCGATCGACAGAGAGCATATAAGATATAAAGACAGTAATATAGCATAATACAAAGAAATAGTCACTGAAGAAATATAAAAAGCACAAGGAAACTAACACAGAGAGTAGTCAACCAAGAGTTATAAGCATACAATGCTAGCACAAAAGATATACATAACACAGAAACACAGGTGAAAGAAAGAAGAACGCACCTGGAATCCTTGCAATAACAGTATATCTAAGAGACAGTTTAAGGAGACGGGTGATGTACCAGTAACCTCAAGAGAAACAAGGGAAACAATTAACATACTCAACTAGAAGCACTAAGCTTAACGAATACATACTTAAAACCTAGTCTTCAAGATAAGCATAGATATAGAACAATATCTCAAATGCAACCCTAGGATGGAATAACTAAGCCATAGAGAACCGAGATCCACAAATCAATAACCACGATAGAGAATAGAACCCAATATCCCACAACCGCTCAGAAGGCCACAAAAATAGTGCCTCAACAATTTAGGACCCACTAGCCCCTCAATAATCACAGTCTAAATAACCAGGACCTCAATAGACTAGAAACTACTAATCCATCAATAACAAAAGGCCATAACAAGCTCTATAATATGATAGGAGTAGTATAATCTACCTACTATCCCAATGGCCGCCCATACAATTGAGGAACACAAATAAGTGAAAACAAACCCTCTCTCCTCCCATACAACTGGAGCGTACACTGAGCATATAGCAAACAAGGGTGGAATTGGAATACAATATGCATGATGATATGATATGATAGAACCAAGTATGATAGAAGTGTCGTATGTTACCCCCTCCGGTGCCCCAAAGGCCCAATAGAGGCAGGATCTATGGAAGGAATTCTCTCGAGTATCTCTACTCTGTCGTACACCCCCCTCTCCGGTCACCCTCGGCCCATAGCACTTGTTCTAGAATGGTAGGGTCCATGGAGGCCTACTCATTGACCACATACTAAAAACACAAATCTCAATATATAGCTCAATAATCAAAACCTTGTAGTACGTGCTCGGAATCGAACTGAGTAAAACATTAGTCAAATCTCAATAACCCTTATAAAGGGTGCCCGAGTCTAAATCAATAATCGA
This sequence comes from Jaltomata sinuosa, assembly GCA_003996215.1. Classification (NCBI taxonomy): domain Eukaryota; kingdom Viridiplantae; phylum Streptophyta; class Magnoliopsida; order Solanales; family Solanaceae; genus Jaltomata; species Jaltomata sinuosa. The sequence goes on from QJPP01003739.1 coordinate 8,014, forward strand.
GTCTCAAATCCCTAAACAGGGTGCCCGACACGTATCCGGGTCTAAATCCATAGAAAATCATATCTAGCACTATGACACAGCCGAGCCTAGTGTCAGTATGAAAACTAGTGGTGAGATCATCAAATACCCTATTTACTCTAAGAGGTCTCATAACAGTCAGTACCAAAACCCTTTTATAATAATTTTACTGAAAATAGGCCCTCAGGGCCATGCAAAGTTTGGAAAACCATTTATAGTAGGCCCAAAGCCAAATCAGTAGTAAAACATTCATAAAATCCTTTGCATGAATGATATTCTCGCAAACAATAGATTAGCCTAAAATTGCTCACAAACATTCCTATTGGCCCTACACAGGCACAATCAGCTCTACAACACAGATAACCAGTCTAAAGTAATATCATAATGTCCGGGACTTATAGACATTAACAAATATCCCACCGTCTATGGTCCAGTGGCATATACAAAGGCCACACAAGGCCACAAGGGTAATATAGCAATACTACATGAATACTACAATCAACGTAAAAAATAAATAGATAGAAAAGGCGAACAAGTTCTGAGGGTACCAACCTAGAAAACCAACCCAAGGAAGCTAATTAATGTAGTTATAGCCTATATACGCCGAGTCTAGGTAGGGAAAGCCATAACCAACCTGTCATTTGACGACTAGCTGCTGGGACAGTGTCGTCCAAGCTCGAACTGCTCTAGGAAGCTCCGATTCACAAAAACACTATCAACACAATAAACTATGAATCAAAATGAAACCAACAATACCTATAAAGCTATAAATATGATCGGGTCAAAATTTGGGTCACAGGCGGGCCCATGGGCCCCACAACCCAAAGTTGGAAATGAAAAATACCCATGTGTTCCCCACATACATGAGAGAACATGCTCAAAAATTGAGCGGAAACGGACCATTAATGGGTTCAAAACAGCCCCTCAATACAAGAATTAAAAAGCGGAAATCAATGGAAGAAAATGGAAATTAACGAGGAATTTACCCGATTTAGAGGCCAACAATCGCTCAAGGATAAACAATAAATTATCTCCAAGCTGATGGGAATGGACAATGGTGAAAAATAGAGGTTTTGGGTTCTTTGTTAATGGTGAAACGAGTTGGAGGATTTGGGAAAAAAGAAGGAGAAAAAGAGGTTGTCAGCCTTAAAATAGACCCGCACAGGCGTAGGTGCACCCAAGACAGCGCAGGTGCACTGGTGCAACAGCACCCAGGCAGGCGCAGGTGCGCTAGTTCAACGGCACCAAGGCAGCCGCAGGTGTGCCCCAACACCAACAACAACATGCCAAGGTAGAATTTTTAAGCAGTGGGCCCCCGAGAATGCATTCGAGTCTCGCAAACACAAATGAGCTGAGCTATTAAACTAGAAATGGCATTCCGAATCCAATGGAATCAACAAAAATGCCATCGAAGGATGATCTAATAAAAAGTGGGCCCCGCGCCTAAAATCAACCTTTAGGCTAACTATTCCCAAAATGGAACCTAAAGGCCCAAAATCAAGTCTGAAAGCCTCGAGACCCGAACCAATGATCCCTCTAGCCTAAACTCGATGTTCCAGAGCTAATAGCATTCTCAGAATTTCCATTCGGGGATTTCTTCTCTAAATGTTGACCAAAGTAAACCAAACAAGCCCAACTAACCTAAAAACACAAAACAAGAGAGAATTCCAAGCTAAAAAGCTCCCGGATCCTGACCAAAGGTCCTTCTAGACCAAAGTCCACGCTCCGGAGCTAATGAAACTGTCAAAATTTGATTCTGAGCAGGATAGCAAAGAATATTGACTGAAGTCAATGACTTCCTAAGTTAAAGCTCTAAAATAGGAAAACGACCATAAAGTCCAAATAAATGGCCCGGGCACCAAACTATTGGTCCTAGCAAGCAATAAATGACTTAGGGTTGCTATAGGCTAGCTCTAACAGTGCAATGAAGGAAAAAATACTTAAATGATCGGAAAGGTCATTACATCATCCACTACTAAAAAGACTTTCATCCCCAAAAGTCAGGAAAGAAGGAAACAATTAGAAACTTAAGAACAGCGGATACAAAGCCTGCACCACTCTCTCAAAAACCTGGGTAGCCTCCTCGACTGGATGGCACCCAAAAGAATGAAGCCAAAGAAAAGCAACCAAGCCTTAACTCCTTACTAGCCAAGCTAGATTCCACCCTTTAACTCCAAAACTCCAAAGATCTGCCAACCAAACTGAACCTCAAGAATCTCAACTTAAATGCACCCCAACATCGAAACCAACAAGGACCAAGGCGATCAACACACAAAACTCAAATCATTGCTACCACTACCAAGTTCACTCAGAAAGTCACCAACCAAACCTCTAACTCATGAACCTGTTGATCCACAAAAATCCTTTATTCTGACTTGAATCCTTTTACATCATAATCATGAAGCTCCAAATAAGCAGAACACTTGAGCCACCCCCAAAACATCAACTGATCCACCGGAGACCTATAGTTCCTGCTTATACTCAACCACGAACGAAGTCAACATTTTTACTCAAACCCTTTCCAAGACAAGCTATAGTCTACTAGCCTTTGCCATCTAAGATAGAAACCCATAGCATATCATCAAAAACTAAAGTAACCTATCCCAGCTGACCATCAACCAATGAACGAATGCTTTTTCTAGGATCAATCCCGATAACTGAACTCAACTGAACCAACCATTGGAGCTCAAATGAAACTCGTACACCAGGGTTGGGAAAGGCATGTATGAACACCCTGTGTCAACGGAGAACCTTCTAACTGTAGAACAAACCCAACCTCACTGAACCATGCCAAGTCTGAATCAACTGAAAGCGAATGAACCAGGGCAACTGATAAACACTCAAATATACTCTCCAAGATGGAGGTATCAGTGATCGTCAAGCAAAACACATTGATAAGTTTCCCAATGGATGTCGGGGTCATACCCACAAAGACTTGTAGATACCACAATGATGATTGTATTGAAATGACTTCACTAAGAGAGTAAGTGTTTGAAGACACGAAAGTACATGATTGGGGGAATTGGGATTCTATCATAATAATCTCAATTCAAGCAAGACAGTAAAGTAAAACAGGTATGCAAATGAGAGTAGACTACTAGGGATGTGCATCCAATGGGGCTCTAGTGTGGGATAGGGTAATTGCCTATTCACACAAATTCTTGCTCATTGACATAGGTAGCCTTGGTTTTAGGTATGGTTATTCATCTCTCGATCAATAACTATATGTCCAACAGTCTCGGTTAAAGTACTATCGGTTTAACAATAAACAACCAAGCTAAAGCTTAGGGAGGTCATACTATTTCTAGATTAGACCCTTAAATGGGTGATTTCATCGATATGAGCTATTTCTAGCCTCAATCTAAATGAAAGCCCAAGTTCCCACTAGTAATTTCGCATCTGAAGCTATGAAATTCTCTTTCAAGCTACAACATAACCAAGTAAGGAAAATCAATATTTACAACCACCAATTTTAGGATTAAAACTTGGTGAAACTACTAGACCCATGTCAAATAAGCAATTATAAGCAAGAATTAGCAACACCCACACCCATTTGTCACGCACCCATTATCAACACATCCCTAGATAATAAAATTAGCTACTCATGGTAAAGGAAGAGATATACCAAGTGGGTAAGTCAAATTTCTCTTCATTCAAGTGTAATTTCAATATCTAAGCTCAGTTTTGTACACAAATGGTGAACTAAGAATTGGAAGAGAGAATTGATTGAAACCCTCCTTTTCTTCTTAGAGAGGAAACTTGTTCTCAAAGCTAAAATTACTAAAAAGTATTCAGAACTGAAGAATTTTATTTACAATTATGCCTTAAATGGGTTTAAATATTTTCCCAAAATGCCACTAAATTTCTGGACAAAATTTCCCTTCGGGTGGTGTGCAGCATGATGTGTGGTTCACACATCATGATGTGCGCGTTGCACACCCTATTTTTAGTTAAACCAGTGACTCAGCAAACTTGGGAGATGTCATACGAAAGAGGTGCGGTTCACACCATGAGTTGTGCACGTCGTACAGCGATCGCATCTCATAATAGACCCTTCAGTCAATTCAAGGCTCCATAGGGTGAGAGGTGCGGAATACACCAAGGCTTGTGAGTGTTGCATATGCACCGCATTCAGGGGATTATCTCCATCCTTTTCGATCACTTCACACTTCACTCCTTTTAAGCTCTTTTTGGGTCCATTTCCTTGTTTTCCATCTTTGATCACAAGTACCTATATAGACATCAATAAAGTCCATAACAACCTCTAAATCTATTCAAAACATAGCAATAATTCATCGAATAAGGTTCAATAAGTTGGTAGATTACATACTTATCAAACCCCAAAACTTGAACTATTGCTTGTCCTCAAGTAAGATACTCACAGGGCAAGGAATGAATTATGCTCTAGACTCAATCAAAGCTTAAAAGACTAATCTATGCTAAAAATCAAGAAAAAGAATAAACAAAAAGACTCTAACAAAAAGACTCAGTCTACAATGCTAAACTCAATTTGAACCACCACAATATCAAGGAAATTGGTCATTTCAAAACCTTTTTCAAAAGGACTTCATTTCTCATTCAAAATCAAGTGAATTTTGTCATTCAAAACAAGACATTTAAGCTCTCAAGTAATTAGCATGGACCATCAAGGTTCTCCTCAAGATTAGACACACAACTTGTCTCATTCATTTCTCTCAATTTAAATAGAGACTTCATATTTCAATTCGAGTGAATGATGTCTCTCACCACACGAGAGAATCCCACTCACAATCAAAAAAAATCAAATCAAAGGGATTATAGGAGACCCAAGAAGACTCTCACTCTCTCAAGGAATTTCAAGTACACACACGTCGAACCATACGCTTGCGCTTCATGTACATCACCACTAATGTAGGGTAGCCAAGCTCGAAATCACTAAGGACTTGCTGGTTACAATGTTGGCGAGGGATAAGGTAATAATTTCATTTGGTTCAAGTGACTACACCTCTCTAATGCTCTTTGTTGTCATCTTAAACACCACTCACATTTTCAAATTTCAAATTCACCTTATTTCTCCCTCACAAAACCCAAGCTTCTCCTTTTAAATTAGGATCATTCAAACTCCTTGTATCACCTACATTTGGTAGCACCTATTCTTGCTTTTCATTTTGTTCATTTAATTGAACTTTTGGAGCAATTTTCAATTCAAACTTAAAGTGCTACCTTGCACTTGAAGTGCATTCCTTTCTTTCTCCTCATTTGATCATATGCACCCCCAAACTTAGGCATTTGCCCATGTTGTCTTTTTATTTCCCCCCAAACTTAGGCTTTTAAACTACGTTTCACTTCCAAGCAATTAGGGAGGATGGGAGCCAAGATAGAGGTTCCAAAAAGGTCAAGGTATTAAACAAGGTGCCAAAGAATGGTCACAAGCTCAAAGGGGTTCACTAGGATTGATGTTGAGGAAAGTCATTTGGGTGAAGTGACTATCAAAAAGGGTGTAAGGTCATCTCTCAAGCTCGATCACACCTAGAATTTTGCCTTGAATTACATTTGGGGAAAGTTCTAGAAAACACGCATGCACGAGAATCAAGGTAAAGCCTCACCACAGAAGGCATCATGCCACAAGACTTCTCTTATAAGTCTCAAAATCAATTGGGACAAATGACTTTCGACAAGCTATTCCGAGTTTATTACACACTCATTTGTGAGTCAATCAAGCCAAATCCAGAGTGTGCAAGTCATGACAAGAGAATGCTTTTTCTCAAAAATTCACTTCCCTTCTTCCTTTTATTTCCAATAACAACATACCAAGAAAAAAAATTCGATGGGCCCATTTCGATATAAGCAACTACGGACTTAATTTTAAACTAAAACTTGGCATTTTCCCTTAAAAAAGTTGCCTCTCAATCTATTATAGGGAAACACCAACCTGGTTCAATACAAAAACAAAAATAAAAGAAAATAAACAAAAAATTTGCTCCTTGGGAAAGAACCGTGGTATTAATAAAACCCTCGAAGTTTATTGCTAAACTACTATTAACAAGGCGATAACCAAATTGTGCGCTCATGATTCACTTAAAAACAAGCCTTGGCTTAGGCCTTTAGTGCATTTGTAAAGCACAGGTAGTGAAATAATGGGGCGTGTAAGCCCAACCCGGCAACACCATCAACACAAAAAAACAAAAATGAATCCCGGAAAGGGCAAAATTAGTCTCAAAATAAACTAACATAAGAAAAAGGCCTGGCGAGGGCAATGTCATCACATCAAGTTTCACCAACAATGTAAATCGTTACAGGCTCCCTCAAACTTTAAGCAAGCATAGCCCCGATGCATAAAAAGTTATACAAATAAGAATGAGTGCCAAAAACTCCCTGAATAGGCTAATGATAATGATGGTGCCTCCTTGAGTAGAATCGATATGGTGGCCTAGGAGTTCGAGGAGCCGGTGGGGATGGTGGTGCCGGTGGTGATATGTAGTCATGTGTCGGGTCTATCTTAAACCTCTCCACTGGTGGAATCGATGGGCCCCACTAGACTTGAATGAGTCCAGATGGTTCCACAACCCACTTTCTGAGCATGTCATCGACTCATGGTATGAGAACCTCGGCTGAAGTCCCCATTCTCTCACATATATTATGGGAGGTTTCGGGTGATCTTGGATGACTGACTCTAAAATATCGAAGGCAGTCTCTGTCGGTGCAACTTCCTCCTGTACCTCAGATATTTCCTGTTTATCAATCGGGTCTGAACCTATGCACCAATCATCAGAAGGGCTAGCACACCTCAGAGGAGAAATTAAATTTAGAGCTGGTAGATTAAGATCCCAATTTGGCTCAACATGCAGGATCACTTGCTTAAGTTTATCGACCTCCACTTATATGGTGTCCAATCTAGCACAAATTTTTCTCACACTTGACACTACCAGTGTCAAGCTGATTTGATGGGGCTTTGAATTAAGATTGGAATGTCCTTGGCCAACTTTTGTAGGAGCTCCTCATTTTTGTTAGTAAGTTGAGAAAGTTTTACCTAGTTACCTGAGGAAGAGGTGGGTTGGTATGTCACATGCATTGTTCTCGATGCTCCTCATGATGGAGGTGAATTCCCCTCTTGATCATGCATAATGTGCTCAACTTGTGCTCTGCTTGCAGTTGCACTTGGTGTTTGAGTACTGTGCTTTCTTTTGACATGCGGAGCATCTTTATCCCTCTTTGTGTCTAAACAAACCATGCCCGTAGCTTGGCTAACTTTGTCTAATGATCAAAGCAAAGGGCACTCAGCTTGGGTGCACAACAAACTAATGAGGACTGGAAAGGCCATGGAGGTGGCATCTTGTCTAGCTTTCCTCTTGAGGTGTTCCTCTATGATTTCCCCTTCATTCAAAGGGAGGCTCTCCATGATGTATGCAATGAGTATGGCTATATCTATGGTCACTTTAGTGGTGTGACTGGTTAGGATGAGTCTTGTACTTACAAAGTCAAGCCACATGCGAGCTTCAAACCTGAGATCCGAGCGATAGATTTTCCCTTTTGAGATGGCCCAAAAGGGGTTCCCTTCAGCAATTACACTAGCAACCCACTCGTATTGATCTTACTTTGTAGCCACACGCTCAAAGTACCTTAACTCTATAATTGGTTCATTATCCCAATGGAAAAATGGATGGCTGAAGGGGTGATGTCCACCTCTTTACCTCGGACTAACACCCACTTGAGGCACGATAACTTTCTTAGCGGACCCTTGTGTTTCAGCATGTCAAGTCAGGCCCGGTACAAAGCATTGAATTCTCGTACCAACTCAGGAAAATAGGGACCCAGAGTCTTGGCGAAATGTTCCCAAGCTCTTATGTGGAGCTATTTTGGCATGTTCGAGAATTCCTCTTGAAAATCTTCCACATTGAACCCTTTCTCTTCCAAGAATGGTCACTTTTCCCAAAACTTGAGGTAGTAGGCTTCCATCCCCCTGAGCCCAAATTGGATTTCTTATTCATTAGGCTGCTTCCCTTGCATAGGAACACCAACATTTGGAGTGTGTTTTATGGCACGCCTCTTTTGATGGAGACTGGTAGAAGACATATTCTTGCAAATTGAGGTTAGTATAAGGCAATATGTATGTATATATGATCTAAAAGAAGCTAATAACTAAGACGGATGGAATGCAAAAGAGTAGAAGACAAAGTAGGAGACCGTTGCCTCATGCAAACCATGTGAAAACCGCATTAGACAAAGTGAGCGTCACACGTGGCATCACATGAGCTCACAAAAACCTGCAGTGGTTTAAGCTCTGATGTGGAGATTTAGTGCGGACCGCTCTAGACAAAGTGCGCATCGCACTATCAATTGCATATCCAAATAGTTACTCGCCATTCTTTTCAAGTATGGTGTGATGCCTTGTGCGACCCGCACATCAAGATCTATGCATCACATGCAAAACACACAAAAGCACAATTGGAAATTTTGGTTCCTTGTGTGTTTGTGAGTTATGCACGTGGTCCATAGAGCATGATTTTCTTAGGCACTTGGCACCACATAACAAACCAACAATATTTAAACAAAAGGTGCAAGGGATATCATCACCACAAACATCTGGGTAATCAGACTTCCCCGAATTTCCATTGACAAATCCAACAAGAAAGAAAAGAACTTAACGACTTTCCTTAAGATGGACGTTACCCCATCTATCATCAGGAACATCAAGCCCTCACTTGCAATAATGGGCACCAACAAGTTTAGCAATAATTAACCCCTCCCCGCACGAGATCACACACCCAAGAACAATTTCAACAAAGATCATGGGCATACAAGTAGAAAAATTCAGCCTTAACAAACTATTCTCAACAAAACCTAATGACAAATGATGATTTGCCCCAAAAAAGACGTCACTCAATCTATCATCAGACCAAATCATGCATCAATCACAAGTGGGATACTCAGACTTCACCCCAAACAGAGGTTTCAAGGCTAAAAATCATTGTCAATCAACATGCATTAACAAAATTCAAGTTCTACCAAGTTGACACTAAGAAAAAATCTCAACACAATTCAAAATTTGGGAACCCAAAATTTTTGAATCTCACCCAAAATCAACATGTCATTTCTATTTAGCATGCTTCACAATATGAGTTCCCCATCACCATAAAAAAGTGTATTTAACATTGGGGAACTTACCATAAGTGATGATTAGGCGGAGAGAAGTAAAAATTGGAGCTTTTAAAGTGCAACAATAGTGACCCAATCAACTTACCTGGAGAGACGAACGGCAGCGACGGTGGTGGAATGAAGGAGATGGTTGGGTGAGAGGAGGAGAAGATTTTAGGGAAGTTTGAGGGATTTAGAGAGAATTTAGGAGAGGGATTGAGAAGTTTGAAGAGAAAATATGGAGAAAGAGAACAGGGGTGGCAGTTTAAAAAGAAAAAAGAAGAAGAAAGGTTGGATGAGTCATCTCCGGGTTGGGTCAATCAATGGGTTAGGTTAATAAAAATTCAAATTTACCTTTGGTTCACCGCGACATGCGATTCGCACCAGCCTTGGTGCGGAATGCATGTCATTTCGCACATTGTCTTTTTATGCCCTAGGTTTGCCTAAGCTTCTGGTTCGCCATGCGATAGAGGTGTGATGCGCACTTGGGCTCGTGCAGTCCGCATGGCCCAACGCAAATTACCTCCAATGGTTTCATTTTCTCCCAGGCCTTCTGTTTTGGCATGCGGTGAGCCGTGTAACACACACAACTATTCATGCAGTCCGCACAGCCCATTTTCACCCTGTTTTCACTTCAACTCGGTGCTAAATACTACGCCCAAAATATACATATATCTCATACATATCATGTGACATATCTAGATGTCAAAACTATTCGTAAAGTATGTGGACATACACTACGATAAATGTGATATTTAGCTACGAAATTATTAGGTACGACATAAAATTCGTCACTAACTATTCACTTTTTATGGAAAAAATTACATTTCATTTTTAAATGCATGAGCAACATACTTTTAGTGACGAAACATACAATTTTGTAGCAAAGTTTTGTCCACTAAAAATTTTCACCAAAAAAAAATTTGGCGCCATTTATTAAGTACCATTAGTGATGAATTTTAAATTATAAGTGACACATTATTTTTTCGCTAATAATGTATCCAATTTGTGACAAACTATTATTTGTCTTAATTAGTTATAATTTTGGACACGGAAAAATTTCGTCACAAGAAATAAGTTATTGCAATAACAACAAATTAGAGTTCGTAATTAAATATTGTAAGCTTTAGCCACAAAAAATTATATTTAATTATGACCTTAGTTTTTGTCACTAATAATATAACCAATTAGTGACGGTCATTTTTGTAATAACCCTTCCGGTCATTTATCCGTGTTCACCTTTCTTGTACCGTTAGAGCTTGCCTGTAGCGGCTCCAAGTCATTTATAGCTTGTTGGGACTGGTAGTTCGGTGCCCGAGCCATTTGTTTGGTCTTTTTGTCCATTTCTAGTTTTAGATATTTTAACTTTGGAAATCGTTGACTTCAGTCAACATTCTTGGTCAACGTGCTCGGAATTAAATTTTGACAGTTCCGTTAGCTCTGGAGCGTGGACTTTGGTCTAAAGGGACCTTTGGTCGGGATATGGGAGCTTATCAGCTTAGAATTCTCTCTCATTTTGTGTTTTCAGGCCAGTTGGGCTTATTGGGTTGACTTTGGTCAACATTCGGAGAAGATGGCCTCAGATGGAAATTCCCTCAGCGCCGTTAGCTCCGGAACGCCGAGTTTGTGCTAGATAGTTGGTTGGTTTGGGTTCCGGGTGAGCCAGACTCATTTTTGATGCTCGGTTGGCTTTAGTTAGTGTTGACTTGGGTCAACATTCTTCCAAAACAACCTCGTATGGAAATATTGACAATTTTGTTGAGTCTGAAACATCGTTTCCACTTTAATAGAACTATTTGTTTTTGAGTATCGGGTTTCGATTGTGCCTAGAATGCCCCATAGAAGTTTTGGTTGTTGCTGGTTTTTTTGGTTCTGGTGGCCTTCAGCGCGATTGCGCTGATCTGAGTTTTTCTCTTCAGCACAATAGCGCTAGTCTGGGACTTTTCCTTCAGCGCGATCGCGTTCCTTTAGCGCTATAGCGCTGACCAGCGACCTACAACTATATAATTCATTGGCCTTCGTTTTTCCCAGCTTGTTCCTCACACTTTTTCAACTCTAAAACACAAATTCTCTCTACCAAATTGCTCCAAATTAGTTCTTGAACTTGGGGAATAATTTGCTCATAAAAAATCCGTGTTCCCTCGGCTATTGGTAAGTCTTCTTCCCCAACCTTTTCTTCTCTTGTTTTCCTAAAATCCTCCATTGTTGCTTACTTTCAAGAGCTTGGGATTCTTGTAGAATCAGCCCTATTGAGCTTTGCATGATCATGGATTCTGAGTTCTTACTCCTGTAGCTCATCTTCTCGTGGTGGTAAGTTTGTTTTGTTTAATTTCCGGAATTATTTCTTGAAATTCCTTCTTTAATTCTTCACATGAGCGGGTTGTTGTGAGCCCCAATTGTTGTTAGTTTTGATTCAATTTTTGATCATGTGCTCCTGGTATAGTAAGGAACATGTGTGTATTTTTCGTTTCTGGTTTTGGGTTGCGGGGCTCACAGGCCCGTTTGTGACCCGTATTTTGACCCTGCTATTATTATAGCAATATGGGTATCGTTAGTCTTGTTTTAATGTGTAGATTATTGTGTTGATAGTGGTTTTGAAAATTAGAGCTTCTCGAAGAAGTTCAAGCCTGGACGACACCATCCCCGCAGTTATTCATCGGACGACAGGTAGGTTATGACTTTCCCTACCTAGACTCTGCGTATATAGGCTATAACTGCATTAATTAGCATCCTTGGGTGGGTTGTTATTGGTTGGTAATTCAGACCTTGTCCGCCTTTTCTGTCCGCTTATTTCATACGTTGATTGTAGTATTCGCGTAGTATTGTATATTACCCTTGTGGTCCTGCGTGGCCTTGTATTGACTCTGCAACATAGATGGTGGGTTATTTGATAATGTTCGCGAGTCCCGGACATAGAGATATCCTTTTATGCTTGTTATGTCTGATGAGTAGTTGTTGCGCCTGTGTAGGGCTGATAGGAAATATTTGTGAGCTGCTGGGATAATTTATATTTGTGTGCGAGCATATCATCCATGAAAAAAAAAATTCCTTGCATGTGTTTACCACGGATTATCGAGCCCACTATAATTGATTTTCTAAACCTTGAATGGTCCGAGGGTACCATTTTCGGTATTATCCTTTGAAAGGGTTTTGAATCTAGCTTTTGTGAAACCCCTTGGAGGAAAGATGATGTTATGATGACTTGATCCCCAGTTTTTATACTTATACTAGACTCGTCGAGGCCGGGCGCTAGACTTGTTTTACTACCAATTTAGACTCAGCTATGCTCTGAGCACCCTTGATAAGGGTTATTGTGACTTGATTACTGATTTAGGCTGGAATACACTTCGGGCACCTTGTAAAGGGTTTTTGACATTACTACTACTGATTTAGACCCAGGTCAAAACCGGGCATGTACTACGAGATTCTAAGGTTTTAGTTACACTTGAGATTGCGTGATTTTGTATGTGTTCAAGTGGTAGACCTACATGGACCCCTGTCGTTCTTGGGCTACAGGCTACAGACCAACGCAACATGCCAGGAGGGAGGTGTACGGCGGAGGAGAGGTACATGGGAAAGAGCCTTCCATGGGTCATGCCTCTATATGGACCCATGAGGTAACTGAGGGGGAACATACCAGTTACTTTCACATCATATCATTATCATGCATTTGGCATGCCAATTCCACCCTTGTTTGTTGTGTGTTCAGTGTACGCTCTGGTTGTATGGGCGGCCGAAGGATTTGTTTTCACTTGATTGTGTTCCTCAATTGTATGGGTGGCCGTTGGGACTGTAGGTAGGTTTTATTACTCCTATTACTTCCTGGAGCTAGTTGTGGTCCCTGGGTTCTTGTGAATTGGTAAGTTTTAGCCTGTTGAGGCTGTCGAGTTTTGGGCCTGAGATTATTGAGGATCTAGTGTGTCCCATCTTACTGAGCTATTGATTGTGTAGCTTCAGAGCGATTATGGGGTTCTTGATTCAAGTTTTATCCCGTCTTGAGTAGTAGTTTTGAATGCATTGGGTTAGTTATTCAATCTTAGGCTTGATTTGTGAGTGTTTTGCGGCTATTCTACCTTGGCATTGATATTTAAGGCTTGTTTCTATTAGTGTGTGATTCTAGCTCGATTGTTGGTTGCTTTTCTTATTTCCTGTTATTTTAAGGTTATCGATATACCATCCATCTCTTTAAATTCTCCTTTTATATACTGTTGTTGCAAGGATTCTAGGTGCGTTCTTCTTTCTTACACATGTGTTCTGTATATATTTGTTTTCTGTGCTAGCATTGTTTGCTTATGACCCTTGGATGTCTATTTTCCATGCTAACTCCTTGTGCTTTCTCTATTGCTTCCGTGACTGCTTTCTTGCTATCTGTTACTTACTGTTTTTATATCTTATATACGCTCAGTCGACCGATGATGCCTATTGAGTACCCGTTGTCTTGGTACTCATACTACACTTCTTTACTTCTTGGTGCAAATATTAGTTGATCTTTCGTTGTTGATGGCATTGGAGACTCGTGCGGCCTTTGGGAGATTCAGGACTAGGGTAAGCCCCTAACGGTCGGGGCTTGTCCATTTCTCATCTTTTTTACTAATACTCCTTGTACTTTTGGAGAAGGATTTATATTGTATTTTGTTACTTCTAGCACTTGTACTCTCTTAGGAGCTTTTGTACTGTCGATACTAAGTCTTGGGGTTGGTGTAGTTTTATTTATGTATATATTTGGGTTTTTCTTCCGCTTATTTCTGCTTATTGTGCATTTTGGTTTGGTAGTAGCCCATAACTAACTGTTCCAGGCTACGGGAATTGGTTCGCCTACTGGGAGGTTGTAGGTGCCATCATGACCTGAGAAATTGGGTCATGACAGCTTGGTATCAGAGCTCTAGGTTCACCGATGTCGTGGTATAGAAGCAAGTGTCTAGGTAGAGTCTCATGGATCGGTACAGTTACGTCTGTATCCTATTTGTGGGAGGCTACAGGGCATTGTTATGAAAAGTTTCATCTTCTTGGCTCCTTATCATGCCTTTCTGGCTCTATTAACTTCTAAACTTCGATTGTTTCATTCCTTTTCAGATGTCTAAGACGAGTTCTATAGTGGTTGGGGTCAAGGCTTCTGTGCCTGTTGCTTTTGTGCTTCCATCAGTGTCAGGACTTCAGAGTGAGGGTTTGCAACACCAGATAGGGGGTGTGGGGTCATCCCAACCTCCGATTGGATTTATAGCGACCCCAGTTCTTCAGGACACTGTGGCTAGGACTTTGAGTCCTCTGTTGGGTATTTCAGTACTCAGTTCTTCAAGTGGTGCTGCATTTAGGTTGAGCTTCCAGTTCTCCAATAGGGTTGTATGGCGATGTTAGACTATGAGGCAAGATTTCATGAGATGGTTAGGCTTACTGTTAGGATTGTGCCTTCAGAGTTTGATAGGGTTCAGAGCTTTGTTGGAGGTTTGATTTCACCGCTCTGTCTGGCGACCGAGCATTTGCTTACAGTTGGGATGACCTTCCTTCAGGTAGTGGATCATGCTTTGGCTGTTGAGGGTTTATTTCATGAGGCATATGGGGGCAGTAGTAAGAAATATCATCGCCAGGACAGTTCTCGAGGTTCTCAGAGTCGAGGTAGGGGATTTTTTGCTAGGGAGCAGTTCCGTTGCTCTTTATCTCGCAGGTCGGATTCAATTGCTCCACAGGTTTCAGAGAGTGGTTGTGTAGGGCATGTTGATCAAAGTAGAAATGTTCAGATCATATCCTTCGGGGTTTGCCTTCAGAGTGTGTAGGCTATGGTGGCCAACCAGGTTCAGTGAGATCTTTTCGTCGAGCTTGATCTGGTAGAGGTTGTTTTAGATGTGGTGAGCATGGGCACTTTGCTAGGAATTGCCCCACAATTCTATATCCTGGTTAGCCTAGTTGTTATTATTTTGGGGAAGTCGGTCACCTTTATAGAGTTTGTCCCTGGTGAGGGATAGCAGAGCTTTCAGCTTCGACTACTCAGTCCAGAATTAGATTCCATCAGTCTGATGCCCTTCTTGGTTGTCCATAGGTAGAGGTTCCTGATATCATTGCTCCATGTTAGGCTTTTGGTACCTTCGACATGTAATAGTCCTACTCACGTTGCGATCCTATCCTTTCTATCATTTAATTGCTTATATGCCTACCTGCTACTTGTTTAGTTGTTTGATTTCCGAATTGTAGCTTTTATGTATTATTTTCATAGTAGTTTATTCCTTATTAGTGGATAGGGTGAGATGTCCTTGAGAGATGTTTACCCGGAGTTGTAGCTCGTGGGTAGTTCTTTTTGGTCTGTTTCTTCATTGGGTTTATCCCTGTTTCATTGTGATTCTGGACTTGTGAGTGAGTCTTACCCTTTAAGAGGTCCTAGATGGTTGTTGCCTAGGCTGTTATCTAGTGTGGCTAGAGGTTCTTGTTTTGGTTTGGTGTTACCAGTAGTTGTGCTAAAGTTTGAGCTTCTGTCTTGAGATAAGAGGAGTTAGTTATGCTAGTGAGCATGGTTTGGTTTTGTTTTCAGATGATTAGAATCTACCCTCTTTATTTGGTTGGTTTAGGAGGTTGATAGGTATGTGGATTGTTCCCATAGTCTCCCTCAGTTTCTTGTCCGGTTGGGTTGTCTTATTATTTTCCCCGGTTCAAGTTGGAATGAATTTCGATCGTAGTCCTGTTGTTGAGCCTTTGATTGTGGCATTGCGATTGAGTTTGGCTTTAGCATTTTCGACTAAATGTTGACCGTAGCCTCGTGGTTGAGATGTATTCGTAGCATTCTGGGGGAGTTGGGCATCCGACCCATTTTCTCCTACCTTGTTGGGTTTTGACAATGTAAGTCTTGGAGCTAAGGGAATGGCTCCAGGTTCTTATTTTTAGAAATGAGTTTGTAAGGTTCAATATATGCTATGGAATGGTTTTGTTGGGTTGAAAAAGAAGGGAGATGACTCATTGTTTGTGTTTATGTTTTTTAGTAGTTAATTGAGGTGACGACGAACGTTTGCTTTGGGATTATGTGTTGGTGATTTGATTCAGCCGTCTATAGATTGCAGTGGTTTCCTTCGATTGGCTTGAGATTTCAGTAGCAGCTGCAGTTTTGGCAACTTGTTATTCAAGCCTAGTTGGCTTCGGTTCTGAAAGGTTCATTGGCAGCATACGGGTTTGACAAAGGCTTTGGTTGGCAATCTTAAAGTTGGGTTTCAGAATCGTGGACTCCGGATGGTTTGTTATTGTTCTTTCGATTGCAGCTTCTTGGGTTGGAAAGCATTGAGTTTGGACAACTTAGCTTACTCATTTTCTATTATGGGGTGACAGTTGACCTTGGACACCTAGTCCTTGGCTAACCTTGGATTTAGACTAGACATCCCCGATTTTACTGGTGTTTGTGATAGTGCGAGGTTTCTTCTACCTTGGTTGGACAGGCTTGGTGGCGTAGGTTTCAGAATCAGCGGTAGTGTATTATGTGTGCTCAGATAGTGCGGGTTGAGACTAGTGAGGCTAATATGGGTTCTAATGATACTTAGAGACTGCTGGTCACCATTGGTTGTCGAGAGTTGAAAGCTTGATTAGTTGATTCTTCAGGGGCTGTCTTCAATGTGGGGTTCCAGTGTTGGTTGGACTCGACCATTGTGGACTAGAAGTTGGTATGTTGTATGCTTTGGGATGGTTGTTTTATGTGCTGATACAATAGAGCGGTTGATTCGAGCCAAGGGGGTGAGTTCAAGGTACATGCAAAGATTTCTATGGCTAGATGGCAACTTTGAACCCCAGGCACCTTTTCTTTTGCCTTCGGGGTGTTTTGACTTGATATTCGTGGCATGGTGGAATTTTTACAGAGGTGCGATTCGTAAGTCAATTTCAAGTCTAAATAGTGTTCAAGTATTCAGAGTAGAAGCAGGTACTTCTTAGACTTTAGAGCTTAGTGATGGCTACGGACTTTGTGGTAGACTTACCACACTACTTGAAGGATCTTGGTTTTGGTTTGGATCTATTAGGTGGGTTGCCCTAGTTCATTCACTTCCAGTTGATTCAGACTTGACATGGTGCATTAAAGTTGTGTTCATTCTACAGTTTCGAAGTTTCTCCATCAACAAAGGGTGTTCATACATGGCTTTCCTAACACTGGTGTGCAACTTTAGTTGGGTTCAGATGGGTTGTTCAGTTGGGTTCAATTACCGAGTTTGATGTTAGCAAAGTGTTCATTCATCGGTTGATGGTCAGTCGGGGCATGTAACTCCAGTTTTTGATGATATGCTAAGGGTTGTTATCTTGAGTGGCAGAGGCTAGTAGACTATACCTTGGCTTGGAAATAGTTTGAGCAAAAAGGGCGACTTCGTTCATGGTAGAGTATAAGCGAGAACTATAGATCTCTGGTGTGTCAATTGATGCTTCGAGGATGGTTTGAGTGTTTGACTTGTATATAGCTTCTTGTTTATGGTGCGAGAGGATTTAGTTCAGAATAAAAGGGTTGTGCAGATCACCGGTTTCATGGGTTAGAGTGTTGGATATTGGATTTTTTGGTAAACTTGGTTGCGGTTTCGAAGATTTGAGTAATGTGTGTTGATCGCCTTGCTTCTTTGGTTTTGATGTTGTGTCGATGCTTCCGGTTGTGATTCTCGGGGTTCAATTTGGGTCGGCAGATCTTTGCAGTTTAGGAGTTGAGTTTGGAATCTAGCTTGGCTAGTAATGAAGTGTAGGCTTGGTTGCTTTCTTTGGTTCTTTTTTGTTGGGTGTCTTCCGATCGAGGAGGCTACCCGAGTTGTCCGAGAGAGTAGTGGGAGTTGTGTATCAATTGTTCTTTTAATCTCTAGCCTTTCCTTCTTTACTGACTTTTGGGGATGAAAGTCTTTTTAGTAGTGGATGATGTAATGACCCTTTTGGTCATTTACGCGTGTTTGTCTTTCTTGTATCGTTAAAGCTTGCCTGTAGCGGCCCTAAGTCATTTATGGCTTGCTGGGACCGGTAGTTCGGTGCCCGAGCCATTTGTTTGATCTTTTTGTCCATTCCTAGTTTTAGAGCTTTTAACTTCAGAAATCATTGACTTCAGTTAACATTCTTAGTGAACATGCTCATAATCAAATTCCGACAGTTCTGTTAGCTCTGGAGCGTGGACGTTGGTCTAGAGGGACCTTTGGTTGGGATCCGGGAGATTTTCAAAATTCTCTCTCATTCTGTGTTTTCAGGCCAGTTGGGCTTGTTCGGTTGACTTTGGTCAACATTCGGAGAAGACAGCCTCGGATGGAAATTCCGTCAGCGCCGTTAGCTCTGAAATGCCGAGTTTGTGCTAGTTAGTTGGTTGGTTCAGGTTTCGAGTGAGCCGGTCTCATTTTGGATGCTCGGTTGGCTTTAGTTAGTGTTGACTTGGGTCAACATTCTTCCGAAATGACCTCGTATTGAAGTTTCATCGATTCCAATGAGTCTGGAACGTCGTTTCCACACTAATAGCACTATTTGTTTTTGAGTATCGGGTTTCGATTGTGCCCAGAATGCCTAGTAGAAGTTTTGGATGTTGCTGGTTTTTCTAGTTCTGGTGGCCTTCAGCGCGATCGCGCTATTTTAGCGCAATTGCGCTGGTCTGAGTTTTTCCCTTCAGTGTTATCGCGCGCTGGGACTTTTCCTTCAGCGGGATCGCACTCCTTTAGCACGATAGTGCTGACCAGCGACCAGCAACTATATAATTTTTTGGCCTTCATTTTTCCCAGCTTGTACCTCACACTTTTCCAACTCTAAAACACAAATTCTCTCTACCAAATTGCTCCAAATTAGTTCTTGAACTTAGGGAATCATTTTCTCATCAAAAATCTGTGTTCCCTCGGCTATTGGTAAGTCTTATTCCCCAACCTTTCCTTCTTTTGTTTTCCTAAAATCCTCTATTGTTGCTTACTTTCAAGAGCTTGGGATTCTTGTAGAATGTTCCCTACTGTGCTTTGCATGATCATGGATACTGAGTTCTTACTCCCGTAGCTCGTCTTCTCATGGTGGTATGTTTCTTTTGTTTAATTTCCGAAATTATTTCTTGAAATTCCTTCTTTAATTCTTGACTTGAGCGGGCTGTTTTGAGCCCCAATTGTTGTCCCTTTTTGCTCAATTTTTGAGCATGTGCTCTCAGGATGTTAAGGAACACGTATGTGGTTTTCATTTTTGGTTTCGGGTTGTGGGGTCCGCAAGCCCATTTGTGACCCAAATTTTGACCCGGCTATTATTATAGCAATATGGGTATTGTTAGTCTTGTTTTAATGTGTAGATTATTGTGTTGATAGTGGTTTTGCAAATTAGAGATTCCCAGATGCCGTCCCCGCGGCTATTCGTCGGACGACAGGTAGGTTATGGCTTTCCCTACCTAGACTCTGTGTATATAGGCTATAACTACATTAATTAGCATCCTTGGGTGGGTAGTTATAGGTTGGTACCCCAGACCTTGTCCGCCTTTTCTGTCCACTTATTTCATACGTTGATTGTAGTATTCACGTAGTATTGTATATTACCCTTGTGGTCCTATGTGGCCTTGTATTGATTCTGGAACATAGATGGTGGGTTATTTGGGAATGTTCGCGAGTCCCAGACATAGAGATATCCTTTTAGGCTGGTTATTTCTGTTATGTAGCTGTTGGGCATGTGCAGGGCTGATAGGAAATGTTTATGAGCCATTGGGCTAATTTATATTTTTATGCGAACATATCATCCATGAAAATGGTTTTTCCCTGCATGTTTTACTACGGATTTGGCTTCGGGCCCACTATAAAGGATTTTTTAAACCTTGCATGGTCTGAGGAGCCAATTTTCGGAATTATGACTTTGAAAGGGTTTTGAATTTGGCTTTTGCGAAACCTCTTGGAGGAAAGAGGATGTTATGATGACTTGATCCCCAGTTTTTATACTTATACTAGACTCGGCGAGGCCGGGCGCTAGAGTTGTTTTACTACTGATTTAGACTCGGCTATGCTCTGAGCACCCTTAATAACGGTTATTGTGACTTGATTACTGATTTAGACCCGAATACACTTCGGGCACCCTGCGATGGGTTTTTGAGATTACTACTATTGATTTAGACCCGGGTCAAAGCCGGGCATGTACTACGAGATTCTGAGGTTTGAGTTACACTTGAGATTGTGCGGTTTTGTATGTGGTTGAGAGGTATACCTCCATGGACCCCTATCATTCCTGGGCCACATGCTACGGGCCGACGCAGCGTGCCAGGAGGGGGGTGTATGAAAGAGGAGAGGTACACGGGAAAGAACCTTCCATGGGTCCCGCCTTTATATGGGCCCGTGAGGTACCTGAGGGAGAACATACCTGTTACTTTCACATCATATCACTGTCATGCATTTGGCACGCCGATTCCAACCTTGTTTGTTGTGTGTTCAGTGTATGCTCCGATTATATGGGCGGGCGGAGGGTTTGTATTCACTTGATTGTGTTCCTCGATTGTATGGGCGGCCGTAGGGACTGTAGGTTGGTCTTATTACTCCTGTTACTTCCTAGAGCTAGTTGTGGTCCATGGGTTCTTGTGAATTGGTAAGTTTTAGCCTATTGAGGTTGTCGAGTTTTAAGCCTGAGATTATTGAGGCGCTAGTGTGTCCTATCTTACTGAGATGCTGATTGTGTAGGTTCTAAGAGATTGTGGGGTTCTTGATTCTAGTTTTATCCTGGCTTGAGTAGTAGTTTTGAATGCATTGTGTTAGTTATTCCATCTTAGGCTTGATTTGTGAGTGTTTTGCGGCTGTTCTACCTTGTCATTGATATTTAAGGATTGTTTTTGTTAGTGTGTGATTTCTAGCTCGATTGTTAGTTGCTTTTCTTGTTTCCCGTTATTTTGAAGTTATCGATATACCGTCCATCTCTTTAAATTCTCCTTTTATATACTGTTGTTGCGAGGATTCCAGGTGCATTCTTCTTTCTTACACCTGTGTTCTGTATATATTTGTTTTCTGTGCTAGCATTGTTTGCTTATGACCCTTGGATGTCTATTTTCCGTGCTAGCTCCTTGTACTTTCTCTATTGCTTCCGTGACTTCTTTCTTGCTATTTGCTACTTACTGTTTTTATATCTTATATGCGCTCAGTCAGCTGATGATGCCTACTGAGTACCCGTTGTCTTGGTACTCATACTACACTTCTGCACTTCATGGTGCAGATATTAGTTGAGCTTTCTCCGTTGATCGCGTTGGAGACTCGTGCGGCCTTTGGTAGATTCGGGATAGGGTAAGCGCCTGATGGTGGGGGCTTGTCCACATCTCATCTTTTGTACTGATACTCCTTGTACTTTCGGAGATGGATTTATATTGTATTTTTTTACTTATAGCACTTGTACTCTATTAGGAGCTTATGTACTGTCGATACCAAGTCATGGGGTTGGTGTAGTTTTCTTTATGTATATATTCGGGTTTTGCTTCCGTTTATTTCATCTTATTATGCATTTTGGTTAGATAGTAGCCCATTACTAACCATTCCGGGCTACGAAAATTGGTTCGCCTACTAGGAGGTTGTAGGTGCCATTATGACCTGAGAAATCGGGTCGTGACAATTTTCATGTCCCTAATCAACTTGTGACTTAGTGACAACATAGTTTTGTCACAAAATATGCAGTATTGAAATAGCGATGATATAACATTTGTAGCTGAATAATTTAACTATTTGCTATGAAATTGTTTTGTAGGTAAATATAAAATAATCTTTCGGTACGCTTATTCACGATTGCAAGTGACAAATGACAAATATTTTTTTCAACCACTCTCTATTGGTAACAACAAGATGAAATAGAATGATATAATAACATCAAACTATATCTTATGAAAATTCAAGTGACAATGCAAACATAAAACTTAATGTGAGTCGGAGTTGTGATGTCACAGAGAGCAATTATACAAAGATAACATCGATTTATAAGCCTGTATTTTGGAAAAGTTTAAAATGTTTTGTTGATTATTGATTAACTACGTTCCACCACTACTAAAATGCAATGACCATTTCGGTCATTCCTGCGTTTATGCTTTTCTTGTGCTGTTAGAGCTTTCCTGTGGCAGATCCAAGTCATTTCTGGCTTGCTAGGACCAGTGGTTCGGTTCCCTGGCCATTCATTGGGTTGTTATGGTCGCTTCCTTATTTTAGAGCCTTACATTAGGATATCATTGACTTCGGTCAACATTATTGGTAAACACACTCGGAATCAAATTTCGACAATTTTATTAGCTCTATAGCGTCGATTTTGGTCTAGATGGACCCTTGGTCAGGGTCTGGGATCTTATGGTTTGGATTTGTGTGGGTTTTTGTATTTTCTAGCCAGTTAAACTTGAAAGTTTGACTTTGGTCAACATTCGATGAAGACGTCCTCGGATTGAAATTCTGACAACGTTGTTAGCTCCATAATGTCGACTTTGGGCTAAAGGGACCTTTGGTTTGGGTCCCGAGGCTTCCAGACTCATTTTAGGCCATGGCGTTCCATTTTGGGATAAATTGGCCTAAAGTTGGTTTTGGGCGTGGGGCTCACTTTTATTTAAATCGACCTCCGTTAGGATTTTTGTCGATTTTATTGAGTCTAGAATGTCATTTTTAGTCAATTAACTCAGCTCGTTTGTCTTTGCGAGACTCCGGATGTGTTCCCAAGGGTCTGTCGGAGTCAAATTTCAAGTTGGCAATGTTGTTAGCAGCTGGTTGCTGTCATGGCATCAGCAGGGCATTGCCCACGCAGGGCTCGGCCTCATCCACACAACAACAATGCCAGCCGCCCCATTTTTCTCAGACATCGCCTAGGCAGTGCCTGGGTCGTGTGCGCGCTAGTTAGCACCTAGCTTGGCCGGAGCCTGGCCTACACATATGCCTGTGCCGCCCGCGTATGCATGGGCTGCGTAGGAAGCGCCCTACCAGGTATGCACAGGCATTGTCTAGCAGCTTTAAATTGGCTTCTCTCTTCTTTTTCATTTCATTATCACCCAACTCCGTTCCACCATTGGAACAAGCTCAAAAACATCCATTTCCTTCACCACTTCTCATCAACTCTTGGAGGAGATTTATCCTTGCTTCATGATCATTTTCCCGTCCTTGATTCGGTAAGTTCATTGCTAAATTCCGATTTAACTCTTTCAAATTCTCTCTTTAAATTCCTTGGTTTGGGTGGGCTGTTTTGGCCCCGAATTCTTGCTCAATTCTCCTAAAATTTTGGGCATGCAACCTTTGGGTCATTATGATCATTTTGCAATCTTTCATTATTGACTTTGGGTTGCAGGGCCCATGGGCCCATCTGTGACCCAAATTTTGACCCGGCTATAGTTATTGCAATATGAGTATCGTTAGTCTCGTTTTGATGTATAGTTTATGTTCTTAATAGTTTGATTTTCCATTTGGAGCTTCTCGAAGCGGTTCAAGCTCGGACATCGATGTTCCAGCAGCTTGTCATCGACGACAGGTAGGTTACGGTTTAATTCTTCTAGAATTAGCATATATAGGATGTAATTGTACTAATTAGCATCCTTGGGTTAGTTTTATTAGCTTGGTACCCCAGACCTTGCCCGTTCTTTCATGTCTGTATTATTTCACTCGTTTGGTTGTAGCATTAGTTGTAGTTGCTTATATCACCCATATATTCCTGTGTGGCCTTGTATTTGACTCTGGACCATTGATGGTGGGTTATTTGAGAATTTCGGTGAGTCCCAAACATCAATATTGCGATCTTTGGCTAGTTATCTATGAAATAGAGCGATTGGAGCCTGTGTAAGGCTGATAGGTTGATTGTGAGCTGTTGGGCTACTATTTGTGATTGAGCATGTCATTATCATGCATATAAAGAGGTTTTTCACATGTTTTACTATGGTTTTGGCTTCAAACCTACTATTGATAGTTTTCTAAACCTTGCATGGCCCCGAGGGCCTATTTTCGGTAAAAGTGGTTATAAAGGGTTGTATAAGCAATAACTATGGATATCCGGTGTGTCAGTTTATGCTTCGAGGGTGGTTTGAGTGTTCGACTTGTATGCAACTTCCTTTTTGTGGTGCTAAAGGATTCAGTTCAAATAAAAAAGGGCTTTTGCGGAACAGCGGGTTCATGAGTTAGAGTTTCGGGTTGATGGATTTTCTGGTAAACTTGGTATGGTTTTGAGGATTCGAGTTTTGTGTGTTGATAGCCTGGGTGCTGTGGTTTTGGTGTTGTATAGGTGTTTTTAGGTTAAGATTCTCGAGGTTCAGTTTGGGTTGGCAGATCTTTGGAGGTTTAAATCTAGCTTGGCTAGTAAGAAATTAAGGCTTGTTTTCGTTCTGTTGGGTGTTGCCCGGTAGTGGAGGCTACCCGGGTTGTCCAAGAGAGTAGTGCGGGCGTGGTATCGACTGTTCTTAAATCCCAGGTATTTACTTCCTTCCTGACTTTCGGGGATTAAAGTCTTTTTAGTAGTGAATGATTTAATGACCCTTCCGGTCATTTACACATTTTCGCCTTTCTTGTACCATTAGAGCTTACTTGTAGCGGCCCAAGTCATTTATGGCTTGTCGGGATCGGTAGTTTGGTGCCCGGGCCATTTGTTTGGTCTTTATGGCCGTTCCTCATTTTAGAGCTTCAAATTTGGAAATCGTTGACTTCCGACAACATGCTTGGTAATATCAAAGAATTAAACCAAGGTTCCAGGTTAAAGGAATTCCTTACTCAAAAGTTCGAGTTAAAGAAGTGCCTCGTGTAACACCTCGCCCGTTTGAAAGGTTTCAAGTAACCCGTGCCTTTGGGGTAAGATTAATAGTGTCTAATATACTAAGAAGGATGTGTTATGAGGTATTGGAATGGAAAAATGGTCGTATGATAAGTTTTGAAGTCAAGCAAGTTGCGAAACAAAAGTCGGAAAAAGTTATTGTAAATTCCTTTAAGGAATTTTCTTCAAATTTGGGTTAAATGTCTTGGGGTGTTTCTCCCTATCTCTAAAGCGTTAGTGGGCCCCCAATATACCAAATCAAAGGTCTACGAGTCTAGTTTCCAACGCACTAAACCGTTCATCCATACGACTTCAGAATAGAGAGATATTCACATTTTCGTAAGACCGCGCAAGCAGACACGTCAAGGTGGGGCCCGTATCCTAAGTCGGTTTTGCTTTATAAAAGGTGTTCCAGCATCGTTTTAATTCATAAAAATCACCCAAAAGATTCAGAAAATCAGAGGTAAAGTCCCTAAATAATCCATGGACTTTGATCCTTTCAATTCGGAAGGTTAACCGAAATTGTTCTACGTCGCGAGCTCGTCATTTTGGTATAGTTTTCCCCATCGATTTCATGGCGTATCTTTGTGGGTGTTGATGCAGCGAGCCAGCAGGTATTTTCTGAGTATTTGGCAGTATCTACGGAGTTATATTGGTGAGGTATGGATCCCGTACACTTATCTATTTGTTGAATCAAGATTCTAAGCTTCTAGTCACGAAAAGTTGTATTTTTCGATAACTTGTAGTAGTTTCTTGTTGGATTTGGATATGTTTGTTGTTACTGCAAGGAGGCAGGTTGTTAATCTTGGGTTATTGAATATTTTTGTCAAGGAAATCTCTCCCCTACGACCCTCCTTCATTATTATATGTTCTAGTATTGTTTAATAGATTTTTGAGCCCCGTAGTGGTATTTTGGATTTTTGGCTTTGGACAGCCCCTTTATCTTGTTATGTTTGGTTATTGTTGTGGTGTTCTGGTTGTGGTAAGGTGCTGGAGGGATTGGGAAATTGTGCGATTCTTTTTTAGATCGCATACGATAGTGATTGGATTGGACAACGTGAAGTACGCCTTAAAATAGTGCCTCGGGAGCTCGTCGCTCCTTTGAGATGTGGTTAACATATTATTGTTGGATTTAGCTTCCATTTCTTATTGTTATTGGCCTCATTTTATGTTTTGGAGTTGGCTGGTCGCGAGTGCGACATTAACACCTTATCAAATGGCTATGGCTCGTTCTTGCAGCCTCGTCGATTCTAGAAATTGTTCCATTACCTTGGTTGGTCAGCCTTCATAGAGACGTATTTAGGGCTTCAGTTGAAAGTATTTTTTTTTGTGTGATTAAGAGCTTCCAGGAGCAGTTTGAGTCTATACGACATCGTTCCCGCAGCTAGTCATCGGATGACAGGTAGGTTATGGTTTTCCCCTATCTAGACTCTGCGTATATAGGCTATAAATGCATTGATTAGCATCCTTGGATGGGTTGTTATAGGTTGGTACCCCAGACCTTGTCCGCCTTTTGTCCGTCTATTTCATACGTTGTTTGTAGTATTCGCATAGTAATGTATATTACCTTTGTGGTCCTGCGTGGCCTTGTATTGACTCTGGAACATAGATGGTGGGCTATTTGGGAATGTCCGCGAGTCCCGGACATAGAGATTATCCTTTTAGGCTGGTTATGTCTGCTTAGTAGCCATTAGGCCTGTGCAGGGCTGATAGGAATTGTTGTGAGCCGTTGGGTTACTTTATATTTGTGTGCGAGCATATTATCCATGAAAAAGGTTTTCCCCTGCAGGTTTTACTACAGTTTTGGCTGTGAGCCACTACTGACAGTTTTCCTAAATTTGCATGGCTCTGGGGGGGCCTTTTTGGTACTGTTGTTGATAGAAAAGGGGATTTTTGGATGTTTTTGCACTGATTTTATTACTAGTACTAGTCTCTGCGAGGAATAGCACCAGACTTGATTTTATTACTGATACTAGTCTCTGCGGGGCAGAGCACTAGACTTGATTTACTATAATTTTAGACCGGGTTACACCCGGGCACCCTTGGAGGGGTTTTTGAGGTATTATCTACTACTTTAGTCCTGGACAGGGTCTGGGCATGCATATTTCAGACTAGGTCTCTATCTTGATCCCGGACTTGCTTCCGGATGACATGTCTTGATACTGAGTTTTAGTATGGGGTCGGGGACCTCCATAGACCTTGCCGCTCTGGGCCTGGGGCTTCGGGCTTCGGGCTGCGTGCGCTAGATGGAAGGGTATACGGTGGAGTAGAGGTATACAGACTGAGTCCTTCCATGGAACCTGCCTGCTGGGCCCGATTGGCACCGGAGGAGGTACATACAAAGGTTCTATTTCACACATCATATCATATCATATCATGCATTGGATTCCACCCTTGTTTGCTGTGTGTTCAGTGTACGCTCCAGTAGTATGGGAAGCCGGAGGGTTTGCTTTCACTTGATTGTGTTCCTCGGTTGTATGGGCGGCCGTTGGGACTGTAGGTAGACTATATTTACTCCTGTCTTTATTTAGAGTTTGTCTTGGCATCGGTTCTTGAAAGATTAGTGATGGCTAGCCTGTTGAGGCTTTGGTTGTGGGATTTTTGATTATTGAGAGGGCTAGGGAGTCCTATCTTATTGAGGCACTTTTGTGTGGCCTTCTGAGCAGAGTGTGAGACTCTGGATCTATCCTTGTGGGAAATTCAGTGGTATTTCTCGGTTATTGTGGCCTAGTTATTTCATCCTAGGGTTGTACTTGTGAGGTGATGCCCTGGTTATGGTATCATATGATTGGATTTGTGTTATGATATCCTTATACTGGTTGATTCCATTTTGAGTATGTTAGACTGCTCTCCGTATTTTCCTTCCACTTGAGGTTACCGTATACCGCTATTTTCTCAACTTACTTATATTGTTGTGCAAGGACTCCAGGTGCGTTCTCCTTTCCTCCACCTGTGATTCTGTGTAATTGTATCTCTGTGCTAGCATGTGTTACTTGAAGCTCTTGGTTATGGATGATATGTGCTAGCTCGTTGTGCCTTGCTTATTGCCTCAGTGACTGCTTTCTTGCTATCTGTTACTTACTGCTTTTATATCTTATATGCGCTCAGTCGGCCTATGATACCTACTGAGTACCCGTGGTTTTGGTGCTCATACTACACTTCTGCACCTTTTTGTGCAGATATTAGCTGAGCTTTCGCCGTTGATCACGTTGGAGACTCGTGCAGCTTTTGGATCTTTGAGACTAGGGTGAGCGCCTGACTGTTGGGGCTTGTCTACATCTCATCTGTTGTACTGTTGCTACTTGTACTTTCGGAGGCAATTTATGTTGTATTTTGTTACTACTAGCACTTGTATTCTAATAGAAGCTTCTGTACTATTGATACCAAGTCTTGGGGTTGGTGTAGTTTTCTTTATATATTTATATTCGAGTTTTGTTTCCGCTTATTTCTGCATGCTGGTGCGTTTTGGTTAGGTAGTAGCCCATTACTAACCGTTCTGGGCTACGGGAATTGGTTCGCCTACTGGGGGTTGTTGGTGCCATCATGACCTGAGAAACTGGGTCGTGACACTAACAGAGTGAAAACGACATTCTGAACTCAATGGAATCGATGAAACTTCCATACGAGGTCGTTTTAAAGAAATATTGACCCAAGTCAACACTAACCAACAAGCAAACGAACACTCGAAACGAGCCTGGGATACCTGGGACCTGAACCAACCACCCACTTGACCCAAACTCATCATTCTAGAGCTGATGGAATCATTGGATTTCAAATCTAATGCTCCGATCATCGAAAGCTGACCAAAGTTACACTTCCAACTCCAAATGGCTTGAAAATAGAAAAAGGAACACAAAACCCACACCGACAGTTCTCAGGCCTCAACTAAAGGTCCAACTAGACCAAACTCAATGCTCTGGAGCTAACAAAACTATTAGAATTCCATTTCGAGTATGTTAGCTAAGAATGTTGACTAAAGTCAATGATATTCTAAGTTAAGGCTCTAAAATAGGTAAATGGTCAAAATAACCAAACGAACGACCATGGAACCAAACTACCGATCTCAGCAAGATAGAAATGACTTGGGGATGCTACAAGAAATCTCTAATAGTATAATGAATGCGTAAACGCAAAGATGATCGAAAGGGTCATCACAACATCCACTACTAAAAAGACTTTCGTCCTTGAAAGTCAAGAAGAAGGGAGTACCTGATGTCTCAAACAACTGTGGATATTGAGCATGTAATTCACTCTCAGTCTCCCAAGTAGCCTCCTCAACCGGGCGATGCCTCTACTGAACTTTCACCACCAGGATCTCCCTAGATCTCAATCTTCTGATATCTCTAGCCAGAATAGCTATCGGATCCTCAACAAAGGATAAACTCTCATTTATGTAAACTGAATCCCAATGCAACACATGAGACTTATCTATAACATACCGGTGTAACATCGAGACATGAAAAACTGGGTGCACAGCTGAAAATATCAGAGGCAAAGCTAACATGTAGGAAACACTACCAACCCTCTGAAGAATCTCAAATGGCCCAATGAATCTGGGGCTAAGCTTGCCCGGCCGACCAAATCTCATCACACCCTTCACGGGAAATACTCGAAGGAATACCAAGTCACCAACACTGAACTCCAAGGCACAAAGAGTACGGTCGGCATAGCTCTTTTGCCTACTTTAGGATGGTCTAAGTCTATCCTGAATCAAACAGACTCGGTCTAAGGAATCTCTTAGCAAATTTGTACTTTGTGGTCTGGACTCTTAACCATAAAACCAACCAATCGGCGATCTAAAATGCCTACCATACAAAGCCTAGAAAGGTGCCATATCGATGCTCGAATGAAAGATATTATTATAAGCAAACTCGGCCAAAGGCACAAACTAATCCCATGAACTTCCAAAGTCAAGAACACAAGCCCAAAGCATGTCTTCCAAGACCTGAATAGTCCTCTCTGACTGGCCATCTATTTGAGGGTGGAAAGCAGTACTAAGTTGAACCTCTGTATCCAAATCTCACTAAATAGCCCTCTAGAACTGAGATGTGAACTAAGTGCGCAGTCTGAAATGATATAAGCTAGG
Organism: Jaltomata sinuosa; assembly: GCA_003996215.1. Lineage (NCBI taxonomy): Eukaryota > Viridiplantae > Streptophyta > Magnoliopsida > Solanales > Solanaceae > Jaltomata > Jaltomata sinuosa. The sequence continues at coordinate 37,889 of QJPP01003739.1, forward strand.
ACCCCGTGAAATCGAACAACCTCACAAAGGTAGATCTGAGCTAACCTCTCTGCACCGTAGAAAGTCTGAACGAGTAAGAAGTGTGCTGACTTAGTCAGCCTATCAACAATCACCCATATAGAATCAAACCCATGAGAAGTATAAGGCAAACCAATAATGAGGCCCATAGTAATCCCTTCCCACTTCCACTCAGGAATGTGAAGTCGCTGCATCAAACCACCAGGTCTCATGTGCTCGAACTTAACCTGCTGACAGTTCAAGCACCAAGATACAAATTTTGCTATGTCTCTCTTCATACCACTCCACTAGTAAAGTTGTCTCAAATCTATATACATTTTCGTTGTGCTATGATGAATGGAGTATCTAGAATAATGCGCCTCACAAAGTATCAACAGAATCAAATCTCCAACCCTCAGAATACAAAGACATATATCGAACCTCAGAATACCATTAGAACCAAAAGTAGTCTGGCTGGCCTCACCCCGAACTACCTGATCATAAAGGTTACACAAACTCTGATCCTTAAACTGTCAGCTCTGAATCTGATCAACTAGAGTACAACGAACCTCAATACTGGCAAAAAATCTGCTAGGATCTGACAAGTCAAGCCTAACCAAATGGTTAGCCAAGGACTGGATTTCCAAGGCCTATGGTCGCTTAGAAACTAGAAGTGAAGCTAGGCTGCCCATACTCACTGCCTTATGACTCAAGGCATACGCTACCATATTTTCCTTGCCTGGATGATATAGAATGGTGAAATCATAGTCCTTCAGTAACTCTATCCATATCCTTTGCCTCGAGTTCAGATCTCGCTTACTCGTAATATACTGAAGACTATGATGGTTGGTGAATATCTCATAATGAACTCCATATAAGTAGTGCCTCTAGATCTTGAGCGCGAAGTCTACTACCGCCAACTCTAAGTCATGAGTCGGGTAATTTCACTCATGAATCTTTAGCTACCTTGACGCATATGCTATAACATGACCCTTGTGACACCCCATACACGTATCCAGCGAACCAAGTTAAAAACTTTAGAAAAATCCAAGTTTCAGGGACCACGAGTCAAGTCCACGAGTCTTGGAAGGGAATCGTGATCCCAGAACTGCAGACCAGCTCCAGTACTGACTTCCACGAGTCACTTACTCAACTCGTGGAACTTTCTACGAGTCATGATGTTGACTCGTGGAACTCCATCAGAGACCAAACATTTTATTGATTTCCACGACTCGAACTTATGGCTCGTGGAAAGTCTTCTGTAGACTGACTTCCTAGTCTGAGTCCTATGACTGGATTCCACAACTCGTGAAAAAGTCTACGAGTCGTAGACTCTACTCGTGGACACTGAAGTTGACCAAAATTCCAGCTTCTTTTTAATTAAAACCCAGGGTCATTTTGGTCATTTCTTCCCACCCTATTATGTATTAAGTGAAGTCATTTTGACTACTTTTAGAAGGGTTTTTACCCATATTACCCTAAGTTCATCCTAAGATCCTCAATCTCCTCCCAAAAAGGGAAATCCCTCTCCAAGCTCAAGTCTCCAAGCTCCAAGTAAAGTCTCCAATTCTTTTCCATTGAAGTGGGTAATCTTCATCCAAGGTATGTGCGTCTCTAATAATGGGTTCCTTTCACCCTTGTGCCCAAAATCCCTAAGTCTTAATTTGAATTATGAAGTTATGAAATTAGGGTTTTGATCTAAAATTGGGGAGAGTTTATGAAATCAATTTCTATGTTTAAATTCATGGTTTTCTCTTGATTACTCATGATTTGATTATGATTCTTTCATTGGTTTTAAAAGCCCAAGCATAAATGTTGATTTCTAGCATGAAACTATGAATTTACATGTTTCCAAGAGAAAAATGGCATGATTAGACATCGTGGCCTTTATGTACTTATGAAATTGCATGACAAATTCTCTAAGTATGAATTTAGCAAGAAAAGTATATTTTGTATTATGGTCTTGCAAAGCTTTAAGATTCATGACTTTTGAATTGCATGATATTAGATATGTCCTTATGCTTTTCCAATAGTTTTGGACATCAGATATGTCCCTATGTTTCAAGAAAGGTTTGGCATCTGGATATGTCCATCTAAGCTAAGTGAATTGCATGGTATCACATATACTCTTATGCTTTTCAAACAGATTTGGCATCAGATATGCCCAAGTATTATATGATCTATATGTATATATTTTGGGAGTAGTATTAGCACCGAGTTCGACAGGGTGAGAGTACCCAAAAAGGTCTCAGAACTATGTGCCCCCGTAGGTCTTAAGTCCTCTTTGTTAGGCATCAGTTTTAGTGATCACACCAAAGTAATGCCTCTATATCCTGGCAAGGTATATTGGGTCCTTTCGATGGGACCGATACATCGGATTCCATGTAGCTCAAATGGTCTATGTCGGTTAGAGAACCTCCCATAGAAACAGTTTATGATTAAAGTTGCATTTGACTCTAAATCAGATTTCCGACTTATTACTTATGTTTACACTTCGGCTTATGATATTTTTAGAGTCATTGCATTCAGTTATCCTTTAAAAGCATGATTTCAGTTATTCAGGCATACTTAGCATATTTTCACTATGTTCATGCATTGCTCGCATACTTAGTACATTCCATAGTACTAACGCATATTGCGCTGCATCCTTTTATGATGCAGACTCTGGTGTTCCTTCACAGGTTCGTGGCTAGAGATCTGGCCACTCCTATTTTAGCTTTTGGTGAGTCCTCATGGTCTGAGGGCTAGGCTCCCCTTCAGTTTATATTTCCTTCTTTATTTTTAGACGTTCGAGTTAGTTGGGGGTGTTGTCCCAACAACTCTCTATGATAGTATTAGAGTCTTTTCAGACATAGACCTTCTGAGATGATTTCTGAGTTGTATTTCCTATTCGACTCTATATTTATGATATATCTTCCAGTTTTGGATTTATGTTGATGTTTCCGCTATGTCTTATTTCTTTGTTATACTTGAGAATGGTATGACCAAGGGTTAGCTTAGGATCCTCGTTGTCCTGAGTCCCGTGTTACATTTAGGGGTAACCTTAGGGCGTCACAAACTTTGTATCAGATCCTCAGGTTCAAGAGTCCTAGGATGTTTGACAGCCGCATCGAGTAGAGTCTTTTTCATGTGTTTGAAGCGTGCCACACATATGAAAAGGAAGCTATGAGGTGTCTTAGACAAACTTCACTTCTTTCATGATCACATCGTGCGATAGAGCTTAAGTCTAATATTCCTCTAATTCCTATCTTATGCATTTTAGATTATGCCTCCTCGACGTGCTATGCCTCCCTGAGTCGCTCAAAATGCTGCTCCTCAAGTTCCGTTTCCCGATGTCATAAATGATGAGATTAGGAATGCTATTCACCTATTGGCTCGGACTTTGGAAAATCAACAGGCTCCTGCCCTCGCTCATCCTCAAGGTGGGGTAGGGCCCGAGTTCGTAACTTCATCCGTATAAACCCGCCAGAGTTTTAGGGTTCAAAAGTGGGAGAGGATCTGCTTAAATTTGTTGATGAAGTGAAGAAAATCTTTGAGGTTATGCAAGTAGCGGGTGTTGATTATGTGGAGCTTGCATCCTATCAACTCAAGGATGTGGCTCATATTTGGTTCATGCAATGAAAGGAGGCTAGAGTGTGGGATGCGATATCCACGACTTGGGAGTGTTTTGAGAGAGCCTTTCTTGGTAGGTTCTTTCCCCATGAGTTGAGGCAAGCAAAGGTGGAAGAATTTGTGAACTTGAGACAATGTTCGATGTCGGGGCAAGAGTATAGTTTGAAGTTCACTCAGTTGTCTATGTATGCTCCCTCTATGGTAGCGAACTCGCATGATCAAATAAGCAAATTCATAAATGGTGTTTCCAATATGGTTAAGAAGGAGTGTAGGTCTTCTTTGTTGTTAAGTGACATGAACATCTCTCGTCTCATGACTCATGCCCTTCAGATTGAGGGTGATAAGATTAAGGAGATGGCTAGGGAGAACAAGAGGGGTAGGTATGAGGGATTAGGTTTTGGTCATCACAGGTCCAGAGGTGGACATCGCTCTTCCTTTAAGAAGAAGTCATCAGGCCCGGTTCACTCTTCTGCTAGTGCTCCTACCCAGACTCAGAAGCCTCATCATGATCAGGGTGGTAGGGGATTTGGTTCCTATTCTCAGTCTAAAGGTAGTGTTACTAAGGGATCTTCTTACCCAGCTTGCGTTAAGTGTGGGAAGACTAACCCCGATGAGTGTTTAGCTGGTAGAGAGGGTTGTTTTGGGTGTGGTCAGACCGGACACCGTGTTAAACATTTCCCTTCAGCTAAGAAGGGGCAGGGAGGTGGTAGGTCTCAGTCTACCCCAGCAACTTTAGGTGGTAGACCAGTCGTACAGAGCGTAACCTCTAGTTTTGGTGGTCAGTACCAGAATCGTCTTTATGCTATGTCCTCCCATCAGGATCAGGAGTGTTCACCAAATGTGGTTACCGATATGTTAAAAGTCTTCTCTCTTGATGTGTATGCCTTGTTGGATCCTGTTGCATCCTTATCTTTTGTAACCCCTTATGTGTCTTGTATGTTTGAGATACATCCTGATTTGCTTTTAGAACCCTTTCATGTTTCTACTCCTGTTGGTGAGTCAGTCCTAGCCGAAAGAGTCTACCAAAATTGCCCTATCGCAGTCCTTCATAGAGTCACTTCAGCCGATTTAGTAGAGTTGGAGATGACATACTTTGATGTTATCCATCGTATGGATTGGTTGTATGCATATTATGCCTCAGTTGATTGCCGCACTCGTGTGGTTAGTTTCAAGTTTCCTAATGAACCTATCCTATAATGGCAAGGTAGTCCCTCTTCTTTGAAGGGTCGTTTCATATCTTATCTTAAGGCTAGGAAGATTATTTCTAAGGGTTATGTATATCATATAGTTCAGGTTATGGACACGGAGTCTGAGACCCCAACTAATCAGTCTGTTCGTGTTGTGAATGAATTCCTAGAAGTGTTCCCTGATGATTTGCCCAGAGTCCCTCCCAAGCGGGAAATTGACTTTGGGATAGATCTTCTTCCGGATACGAATCCAATCTCTATTCCTCCCTATAGAATGTCCCCCACTAAACTTAAAGAGTTGAAAGATTAGTTGAAAGACTTGCTTGATAAGGGTTTCATCAGGCCTACTCCTTGGGGTGCCCTAGTTTTGTTTGTTCAGAAGAAGGATGGATCTCTTAGAATGTGTATTGATTACCGTCAATTGAACAAGGTCACAATCAAGAATAAGTATACCATTCCTAGGATTGATGACTTGTTCGATCAGCTTCAGAGTGCGAGGTTCTTTTCCGAAATAGACCTTAGATCCAGTTATCATCAGCTTCGGGTTCGGGAATGTGATATCCCGAAGACAGCCTTCCGAACTCGGTATGGTCATTATGAGTTTGTTGTTATGTCTTTTGGTCTAACGAATGCTCCTGCAGCTTTTATGGATTTGATAAACCGTGTGTTCAAACAGTATTTGGATATGTTTGTGATTGTTTTCATTGATGATATCCTCATCTACTCTCGGAGTGAGGAGGAGCATGCGGATCACTTGAGAGTTGTGTTGCAAACTCTCAAGGATAGATAGTTGTTTGCTAAGTTTAACAAGTGCGAGTTTTGGATGCAGTCTATTGCATTTCTGGGTCATATTGTGACTAGTGATGGTATTCGGGTTGATTCTCAACAGATTGAAGCAGTTAAGAGTTGGCCTAGACACACTTCTCTGTCCGATATTAGAAGTTTCTTGGGTTTGGATGGTTACTATAGGAAGTTTGTGGAAGGGTTTTCTTCCCTTGCTTCCCCATTGACCCAATTGACTCAGAAAAAGGTTAAGTTCCAGTGGTCTGACTCTTGTGAGAAGAGTTTTCAAGAATTGAAGACTCGATTGACTACAACCCCAGTGTTAGCTTTACCCGAGGGCTTAGATGATTTTGTTATGTATTGTGATGCTTCTCAGATTAGTTTGGGTTGTGTATTGATGCAGCGTGGTAAAGTGATTTCTTATGCTTCTAGACAACTTAAGACTCATGAGAAGAACTATCCCACTCATGATCTTGAGCTAGCGGCCGTGGTTTTTGCTTTGAAGATTTGGAGACACTACTTGTATGATGTGCATGTGGATGTTTTCACTGATCATAAGAGTCTTCAATATGTGTTCACTCAGAAGGAGTTGAATTTGCGACAAAGGAGATGGCTTGAATTCCTTAAGGATTATGATATGAGTGTGCTTTACCATCCGGGTAAGGCCAACGTTGTAGCGGATGCTTTGAGTAGGTTGTCCATGGGAAGTGTAGCTTCCATTGAAGATGGAAAGAAGGAATTGGTTAAAGAAATTCATAGGCTCGCTCGGTTGGGAGTTCGCCTTATGGACTCGACCAAAGGTGGTGTGATTGTGACTAATGGTGCCAAATCATCCTTGGTGGCTGAAGTGAAAGCCAAGCAAGACCAAGATCCCATTCTACTTCAGTTTAAGGGTGCAGTTCGTCAGCAAAGGGTTGATGTTTTCTCTCAAGGGGGAGATGGTGTGCTTCTTTATCAGGGTCGCTTTTGTGTGCCGGTTGTTGATGGGTTAAGACAGCAGATTTTGTCCAAGGCTCACAGTTCTAGATACTCCATTCATCTGGGTGCCAGTAAGATGTACCGTGACCTACGAAAAGTCTTTTGGTGGAATGGTACGAAGAAGGACATAGCCGAGTTTGTGGCTAAGTGTCCCAACTGTCAACAGGTAAAAGTGGAACATCAAAGACCATGTGTTATGCTTCAGGATATTGACTTTCCCACTTAGAAATGGGAAGAAATCAATATGGACTTTATTATGGGTTTGCCTCGTACTCGAAGGCAATATGATTCGCTTCGGTAAAAGTCCTTTAGAGGAATCAACTTGTTGAAGGTGCTACTTGGGAAGCGGAAGAGGCCATGAATGCCAAATATCCTCATCTCTTTCCTTTCGACTCAGTTTCAGCTTGAGGTACTAGTTTCCTCCGTAGTATATCACTCCGATTCTATTCCACCGATTTCTCTCATGATCCTAGCATGCATACATGTTTTACGAAGTTAGTCTATCATGTTTTCAAGTTGAAAAGTTTGGTTTTATGATTACCCCCTTGATTTCTATGTTTTGATGTTTGGTTGGGCTGTTTTCCCCTAAGTTTCCCTTGTCTAGCCTTCATTCGAGGATGAATGATCCCAAGGGGGGATATTGTGACACCCCGTACACGTATCCAGCTAACCAAATTAAAAACTTCAGAAAAATCCAAGTTTTAGGGACCACGAGTCAAGTTCACGAGTCGTGGAAGGGACTCGTGATCCCAGCCCTGTAGACTAGCTCCAGTACTGAATTCCACGAGTCACTTCCATGACTCGTGGAACTTTCTACGAGTCGTGATGTTGACTCGTGGAAATCTATCAGAGACCAAACATTTTCCTGACTTCCACGACTCGACCCTACGGCTCGTGGAAGCTTCCACGAGTCGTCCTGTTGACTCGTGGAAAGTCTTCTGCCGACTGAATTCCTAGTCTGAGTCCCACGACTAGATTCCACGACTCGTGGAAAAGTCTATGAGTCCTAGACTCCACTCGTGGACACTGAAGTTGACCAAAATTCCAGCTTCTTTTTAATTAAAACCAAGGGTCATTTTGGTCATTTCCCACCCTATTATGTATTGAGTGAAGTCATTTTGACTACTTTTAGAAAGGTTTTCACCTATATTACCCTAAGTTCATCCTAAGATCCTCAATCTCCTCCCAAAAAGGGAAATCCATCTTCAAGCTCAAGTCTCCAATTCATTTCCATTGAAGTGGGTAATCTTCATCCAAGGTATGTGGGTCTCTAACAATGGGTTCCTTTCACCCTTATGCCCAAAATCCCCAAGTCTTAATTTGAATTATGAAGTTATGAAATTAGGGTTTTGATCTAAAATTGGGGAGAGTTTATGAAATTAGTTTCTATGTTTAAATTCATGGTTTTCTCTTGATTACTCATGATTTGATTATGATTCTCTCATTGATTTTAAAATCCCAAGTATAAATGTTGATTTCTAGCATGAAACTATGAATTTATATGTTTCCAAGAGAAAGTTGGCATGATTAGACATCGTGGCCTTTATGTACTTATGAAATTGCATGATAAATTCTCTAAGTATGAATTTAGCAAGAAAAGTATATTTTGTATTATGGTCTTGCAAAGCTTTAAGATTCATGGCTTTTGAATTGCATGACATTAGATATGTCCTTATGCTTTTCCAACAGTTTTGGACATCAGATATGTCCCTATGTTTCAAGAAAGGTTTTGCATCTAGATATGTCCACCTAAGCTAAGTGACTTGCATGGTATCAGATATACTCTTATACTTTTCAAAGAGATTTGGCATCAGATATGCCCAAGTATTATATGAGCTATATGTATATATTTTGGGAGTAGTATTAGCATCGAGTTCGACAGGGTGAGAGTACTCGAAAAGGTCCCAGAACTATGTGCCCCCGTAGGTCTTAAGTCCCCTATGTTGGTCATCAGTTTTAGTGATCACACCAAAGTAATGCCTCTATATCCTTGCAAGGTATATTGGGTCCTTTCGATGGGACGGATATATCGGATTCTGTGTAGCTCACATGGTCTTTGTCGGTTAGAGAACCTCCCACAAAAACAGTTTATGATTAAGTTGCATTTGACTCTAAATCAGATTTTAGACTTATTACTTATGTTTATGCTTCGGCTTATGATATTTTTAGAGTCATTGCATTCAGTTATCCTTTAAAAGCATGATTTCAATTATTCAAGCATACTTAGAATATTTTCACTATGTTCATGCATTGCTCGCATACTTAGTACATTCCATAGTACTAACGCATATTGCGCTACATCCTTTTATGATGCAGACTCAGGTGTTCCTTCACAGGATCGTGGCTAGAGATCTGGCCACTCCTACTTTAGCTTTTTGTGAGTCCTCATTGTCCGAGGGCTAGGCTCCCCTTCAGTTTATGTTTCCTTCTTTATTTTTAGATGTTCGAGTTAGTTGGGGGTGTTGTCCCAACAACTCTCTATGATAGTATTAGAGGCTTTTCAGACATAGACCTTATGAGATAATTTCTGTGTTGTATTTTCTATTTGACTCTATATTTATGATATGTCTTCCAGTTTTGGATTTTCGTTGATGTTTCCGCTATGTCTTATTTTTTTGTTATGCTTGAGAATGCTATGACCAAGGGTTAGCTTGGGATCCTCGTGGTCCCGAGTCCCGTGTTATGTCTAGGGGGTAATCTCGGGGTATGACAACCCTGCTGCATCAATACATAACCAAGACCAACCCCAAAAGCATCACAATACACGACAAAACTTTGACCCTCAACCAGCAAGGTCAAAATTGGAGCTGAAGTCAATAAGGCCTTAAGCCTCTGGAAGCTATCCTCGCACTGATCCGACCACTGGAAGGGAACATCCTTCTTAGTAGGCATAGTCAAGGGTGCTGCTATGGAAGAAAATCCTTGAATGAACTGCCTGTAGTAACTCGCTAATCCAATAAAGCTGCGAACCTCCATAGCAATAGTAGGTTTAGGCCAATCACAAACCGCTGAAATCTTACTGGGATAAACTCTAATCCCATCTTTAGACACCACGTGCCCTAGGAATGCAACTGACTCAAGCCAAAACTCACACTTTGAGAACCTGTGCATAAAGTTGATGATCTCTCAAAGTCTGAAGTACAGTCCTCAAGTGATGCTCATGCTCATATTTACTCTGGGAGTATACCAGAATATCATCTATGAAGACTATCATGAACATATCCAAGTACGAGTTAAGCATATTGCTCACATCATGCATACATATTTGAATTGAGGCATATAGATAAGAAATTCGCTCACTCTCTCAAAGAAAGTTCATGCATACAATACATACAATAGGCTTGCCCTTAGTGTAATACTCTATTAACAAAGCATCAATATTGTAGGATCAAAAGGACTTTTACAGGTTGTAAGGTTGGCTAAGGGACGGGTAGGAATACTTTGGCCAATAGTGACTACTTTTCCTATGCACTTTAAGACACTCACTTTAAACTTTTTTACTCTTTTCCTTATATCACCTCAACTTCAACTTATGTTCATGTTTCCCTTCAAACTCCCCCTTTTTCTTTTGGTTTATTGCCCTTAACCTTCATTCACTTATTGGTATCAAGAAGATTTTTCTAAACTTTTTTTTTGTTTTTCCTCTCCTTACTACAAACATACAAATTATTTTTCACAAAGGCACCACATCTAATTTTTATTCTTACCACCACAACCTCCCTCTATCTTTTTACCTTTTATCTTTTGTTTCCTTCTTTCTTTAAGTCTTTCAACTACAAAGGGCATTAGGGTCTCTTTGAATCAAATTAATATAGGGTAATCAAACAAAGGGGATAGGCTAAACATGCGTCTAGTAAAAGAAATAGGCTCAAGGCTCAAAGGGGCTTAACTAAGAATAATATAAAGGGTGGCACAAACAATAGTAAAAAAGAAGTGGCTTACAAAGAAATGGCTTGATCATGTCCCACAAGTCAACACTAAGTTTTATTTTATACACACACGGTACAAGTTCTAGATATCAAGATATGCAAAAAATACAACAAACACTCACCACACATGACACAATGGTTCAAAACTGGCTCCTAAGACTTTATATTCACAACACAATCAAATTGAATGAATTACTATTATTATGCCCATCTCTAGGTTTTTTTGAGTCAAGTTAAAGAGCTTATGTGTCTCAAAATGAAGTTTTCTGCTTTTTATGCTTTTTTTGAGTGAATTATCCATGACATCTAGTGTATACTTAGGCGAAGCATTTCGCATTCAAAAGGCTATGGTTTCTAATCTTTCTTCTTCCTATGACTAATTTTCTCTCAGAACAGTCGTCATCCATCCATCATCGAGAAAATTTCTCTATCTATGACTAAAAAAATAAAAACTACTCCTAACAAATAAAAACTACCCGGTTCAAAGGGCACCCCCTTGGAAAAGAACCGGAAATAAAAACAAAGAGGTGAATGAGATATGCCTCTAAAAAAAACTAAAAAATCTTTTTGTATATATATATATATTTTTCAAATAAAATAAACTCCTATGGCATACTCACCCTAAAACTCATAGTTATTGGAAGAATCCCCACCCCACACTTAAAATTATGCTTTGCCCTAAAGCAATTTAAAGTAAAAGATGAAGAACAAGGGTAAGAAATACTCCCTGAGGCCCACTAGGGCCTAGCTGACAACATGTTTCTTCAATTTTGATCAAGGGGTGAATGACCCCACACTTTAGCTTAAACCATGCTCTTTAGCTTTCAAATTCGGGTATTTATACTTCCCCAAACCTGAAAAATAAACAAAAAAACATGACACAATAAAAAAAATAAGAAGCTACACTACTAGTTGTGTTTCCTCCCAACAAGCGCCTGATTTAACGTCGTGGCATGATGCCATCACTACACTACTTTTCTTTCCACTTAGAACTTATGAATTACACCCCTAACTTTGCATCAAACTTTCTGTTCCTCTCAAGAGGTGGTGGTATAAAGATGAAGGAACCAAGTAAATAATATCGCATCTTGCACTTCTTAGCCCTTAAGTGAGGAATGTCGTTTTGTCTTTTTGGTGTGGAAAATTTTAGAATGTAAGGACCTTGTTCCTCATCTACACACTTCTCCACTAGCTCAGATGACTCAATTTTCATGTCATCATCCAAACATAATGTAGAAAAGTGATTAGAATGAGGTCCAACAGTACCTAATTCCAAACTTGCATTGTTTATGACATGTTCACTTTCATACATCTCCTCAACATCAACACTAATGAATAAAGCATAGTTGAATGGATGTAATTCTTCTTTCTGCTCCACTAGTTGGCCAGTATCCACAATAATTGGTGATTGGGCATCAGACGCATCAACCATTTTCTTTAAGTGATCCTCCAAGTCATGAATATCTGAGCCAAATTGATCTATCTCTTGTCTAAGATCAACTCTTCCTTCTATCAGTTGTGTTGTCATGTATGTAAGATTATCACGGAGAAACTTTTGAAATTTAACTTTTTCCTCTTGTTCTCTTAGCCAAGATTGGCTCACTATGTCTGCTTTCTCACAGCTTTTTCCTAGTAAGGATTCACTTTTTTTTTCCACTAGGGATTCGTCTTGGATATTGGCTAAGACTGTAACTTGCTGATCAATACAAATTTCAGCCATAACTTGTATCTCTGTAAGTTGTGAACCTATCCTCTCCGTGTCTTTCCTCAATTTGATTGTGTCTTTCCTCAATACTTCTTGCTTATCCAGTATTTGCTTCATCATATCAATTAGATGAGCCTCATGATTCACATTCTCCACTTCATTACCCCTGTCAATATCATAAACAACAAAAGAATCATAACAGGGGCTCGGGGAAGGGGAATAAGAGTTAGGACAACCATTCGTATGGCCATCCTGACCACCACATATATGACATACATTAAATTCAAAAGATGGGTAGGTGCGCACCACCCGCCCTTTGAATATAATGGCAACTGATACCCAGGTGGAATCCTCCATAATACTGACAAGGATTACCAATATATGAATAGTACTCATCCTTCAACCAATCTTTATCACTAGATGTCATGTTTAAGAAGATTATCGAATAAAAAAATAAAACTATCTATAAAAGAAAACAAAATATATATAAAAACTTAAATAAATAAAAAGAAAAAGCCTAATATATATAAATAATTATTTTCTAAGTCCCCAGCAACGGCGCCAAAAACTTGTTGCGTCCTAATGCACACACAAGTGTACGCGGTCGTACAAGTAATAGAGGATTGTAAGTCCAGATATCGTACCCACAGTGACTTATCGGTTAACTATTTCACTAAATTAAACTGGTTCTAATTATTTATTCAAGCGTAAAAACTCAAAGGAATATTTATTAACCAAAGTAAAAAGAAGAAGTTAACTAATGAACAATTAACCAAACAAAGAGCAGGTTTTTACGTAATCAATATGATGAAATCAATCTAGGATTATGGATTCGCTAACAATCATGTTAAGTAAGCAATTTCATTGACTTGTTTATTTATCTAGTTGCTGATTTCAGGGTTGATTTTACAATTATAGTCTTCTGAGCCTCTAATTGCCTATCCAGAATAGCATCACAACTACATCATTGAGCGGGGATGTGACATCTTATTCCGAACGGATTTATATATATTCCCGTATAAACCAAACAAGGTTCTAGGTATATTCCTATCCTAGTCGCGAACCTACCCTTTACGTTACAAAAGAGAGGCCTTGCTCCCTATATTCTTTGTTCTATCCCAATGATTCTTCTTTCGAGTTCACAAAGAGTTATAGATTTATTTTAGTGGTTGCGAAGCATTAAAATAGTAAGCACAAGAATATAAGAAAAACTAATGTGATAAACAAATAATTGAATTAATCGTCTACTTCAACAATCATGTAGTTAGCTACCACAATCCTAGATGTATTTATAGAGTAGGAGGAAAATAACCCCTTTTTCTACTTGGATTTGGAGAAGAAAAAAGTTGGAAAATTTCTGGGTTTGGGGCTGGGGCGACGCGCCACCGATGCGCCAGCCACACCCCTCAGTAGTTTGGGGGCTGGGGTGGTGCGCCAATAATACGCCACAACCAAGATTTTCCTCTTTTGCTCTCTTGTTCTCCCGGAACGTTGCTAACTCTTTTCCAATGATTTTCTGCTTTCCGTTTTAGCTCTCATGGGATGTTTTTCTTCACATTCTCCCTGAAAAGCATCTAATCACATATATTAGCTCACCACCATAAAAATGCAAATAATCATAAGGATATACATGACTTTTGCCTCAAAACAAGGCTAAAATATGGGTAAATAAGGCAAGCGAGCGTATAAATACGCCCAAGATCACGCACACTCAAGATTCATTCAGAACCATGTGAATGCAAACCAGATATGCTACCCTATAAAAAATGGCATTCCAGACTCATCAGAATTGACAAAATCCCAAACAAAGATCATTATAACAAAAAGTGGGCCCCATACCCAAAAACTGACTTTACCAAAATGAAACCCAATAACCCAAAATAAGTTCAAAAGCTTTGGAACCTAAACCAAAGGTCCCTCTAGCCTAAAGTTGATGTTCCAGAGCTAATAGTGCTGATGGAATTTCCCTTAGAGGCCGTTTTCTCTAAATATTGACCAAAGTCAACTCTACCAGTCTTAAGAGTTGCAAAATAGGGAAATGAGCTTAAACCACAAATGAACTGCTCGAGAACCAAACTGTCAGTCCCTGAAAGTCATAAATGACCTGTAGCCACTATGAAAAAGCTCAAAATTTGAAAAATGCATGAAAACTGAGAAATAAACTAGAGGGTCATTACACTTCCTTAACATGACTAACTTTATTTCACTTCACATACACACAAGAGATGTTCTAGACACCAATTAAACACATAGAATTCAACTAATTTCTCACATCACACATGGCACACATTCAACACAAGTATATTATCACTTAGATTTCTAGTAGATAAACCACCAAGAATTCATATTAGGCGCATGCATACAAGTCATGAAAATGAGCTTAGGTTTTTTAAGCAAGGTTATCTCCTTATTTTTGCACAATTTTTTATCAAATAAACCAAGCTTGTGGATGTAGAGGTGATATTCTAACTTAAGGATCTAGCCTACAATAGATCATCCTACGTTCTAAAACTAAAAACAAAAACTAATCTAACTAGTAAAGCTAAAATAACTAAAAATTAAAGTTTCCCCGGTTCAATGATTACCCTTTTTGAAAAAGAACATACGGGAAGAAAAATAGGAAAGTGGAATGATGTGTCATTCAAAGACTAAAAAGAACTGAAAAATAAAAATTAAGAAAATATTTTTGTTCTTTTTTATTTTTCTCTAAAGCATAAAGTCCTATAAACTAACACTATGACACACTTTTCATAACCAAAATAGAAAACTAAATCAAAACAAACTACTACAATAACATAAAATAACAATCTACCAATGTAGGAGTAGCAATAATGCATCATAAGATAAAAATCAATAATACAAAATAAGCACAAGAATTTTCACCCCACACTTAAAGATTTACGGTGTCCTCACGTAATAAAAAAATTTAAAATAAGGGTCTAAAGGACTTCCTCAAGATGTAGCTACTCCAACTCCTCCTCAGAGTTTTCATCTTTAATTGGTGGCCATTGTGGATGCCATGTTTATGCATCAACACCAAGGAAAACATATGCAGCTGGTGTGAGTTCCTTATAGCATTTATCTCATCTTGGCTAGCTTCATTGTTGGCAATTATATTCTTCACACCCTTGGTCAAGAACTTCATGAGTTCTTTTATTTGTGCCAATATTTCCTTGATAGTTTCTTTATTGGAAGTGTCCTCATTCTTTATGACCATGACATCTAAGAGCTTCACCGGTGTCTCAAGCTTTATATCTACACCTTTTTTTTGTAGGAACCTCATCTTTTCTAAGAATGACGGTTAATATACTTAGATTGAACACTTGACCTTTACCTCCTCCCTTTACTCGATCTATCTGTCTAATCATGAGCATGCCCATGTTGATATCTATGGTTTTGCAAGCGATTGCTCGACAGGACTTAGATTTGGTCTTTGCAGGAATAAAAAAAAGGAGATACTGGTAGAGCCAATCAAAGACACCTAGGACGGGACTAATTGAACTCAGTCTGACTTTCTTACCCCTCCCCCCTTTTCCTCTCTAAATCCCCTCGCTCCACTCATTTTTGAACTTCTAATCAGACCTGGCTGAACTTAGAATGACATAGATCAAAGGGTCATTCATTAGCCCTACTAGTCAAATTCAAATAAAAAAAGTTGAGTACTAGCACGTATGGCTATGGATACTACAAATAGGCTTCTTGCATATAATTTTCATGACCTAATATTGGGCCATGATGGTACTTATGTATCCCCGCGATAGGCAAGCCAACCCAACAATATAATGACCCTTCCAGTCATTCATGCGTTTTCACCTTCTTTGTACTGTTAGAGCTTTTTTATAGCAGCACCAAGTCATTTATGGCTTGCTAGGACTAGTAGTTTGGTGTCAGGACTGCTTATTTGTTCTTTATGGTTGTTTCCCTATTTTAGAGACTTAACTTAGGAAATCATTGACTTTATTCAACACTAGTAGCAATCATGCTCCGAGTTGAATTCCGACAGTTTGAAATTCTCTCTCTTTTTATGTTTTCAGGCCACTTGGGCTTGTAATGTTAACTTTGGTCAATATTCGGAGAAGACAACCTCGGATGGAAATTTTGTTAGTGATGTTAGCTCCATAATGTTGCTTTTAGGCTAGAGGGACTATTGGTTTGGGTCCCGAGGCTTCCAAACTTGATTTTTGGCCTTAGGTTCTATTTTGGTTTTGGTTTGCCTAAAAGTTGAATTTGGATGCGGGGCCCACTTTTCATTAAATCAACCTGCATTGGGATTTTTGTCAATTCTATTGAGTCCAGAATGCCATTTCTAGTTGAATATCTTAGCTTGTTTATGTTCGTAGGACCCTGGATGAGTTCTTGGGGGCCCATCATTTGAAAATCTGCCTTAGTATTGGCTGCAACTGTTGCTGGCTGCTAGTGTGGTGCAGCAGTGCGCGCCTGGGCATCGCTCTTGCATGCTCGCACGCCTTGGCATGCCAGCGCCTCTGCACTTTGACAGCTCACCTCGACGCTAGCGCCCCTGCGTTGTGCCAGCTGCCTCAGTACCAACGCAGTTGTGCCCGCATGGCCGCTGTAGCGCCTGGGCGTGGCAGCCTTATAAAGCTGGCCAACCCTCTTTTCTCTCTAAATTCATCTTGTTCCCAAAATTTCCTCCATGGAAATTTAGCTCCAAAACCTCCATATTTCCACCTTGATCATTCCAAAAGCTTGGAGGCTTGAATATCTTTGATTCTTGATCGTTTATTGGCTTCTAATCCGATAGGTTTTCTCTTTAATTTCAGGTTTTATTCTTTGATTCTCTCTTTAAATTCTTGGTCTGTTTTGTGCGCTTGAATTGGTGCAAATCCACTCAATTTTGGAGCATGTCCTCCCGGGAATATTGGGAACACTATGGTATTTTTCATTTCTGGCTTCGGGTTATAGGGCCTACGGGCTCGCTTGTGACTCAAATTTTGACTCATTTATACTTTTAGCATTATGGGTACCATTGTCTTCATCTTGATGAGTAGTTTATTATTTTGATAGCTTGCTTGCGATTTTGAGATTCTCGGAGCAGTTTCAGCTTGGACGATGTCATTCTACCAGCTAGTCATTGAATGACAGGTAAGTTATGGTCTTCCCTACCTTGAACTTTGCGTATATAGTCTATAATTATATTAATTAGTATCCTTGGGTAGGTTATTCTAGGTTGGTACCCCAGACCTTATCCGTCTCTTTTGTCAGTTTATTTTTTATATTATTTGTAGTATTTGATGTAGTATTGTAATATTACCCTTGTGGCCTCGTGTGGCCTTTGTATAAGCCTCTGGACCATAGATGGTGGGATATTTGAGAATTGTCATGAGTCTCAGACATTAAGATGTTATGTTAGGCTGGTTATCTATGTTGTAGAGCTGATTGTGCCTCTGCAGGGCTTATAGGTTGATTGTGAGCCATTGGGCAATTGTTTGTTTTCAAGCATATCATTCATGCAAAGTCCTTTTCTGCATATTTTACTACAATTTTGGCTGCAGGCCTACTATAAATGGTTTTCCAAACTTTGCATACCCCGTGGGCCTATTTTTGATATAAATAATTATAAATGGTTTTGAAACTGACTCTATGGACCTTCGTGGTGTAAAAGAGGTAATATGATGGTTTTACCACCAGTTTTCATACATATACTAGACTCAGCTATTTCATAGTGCTAGACATGTTCTTACTACAGATTTAGACTCAGATATACTCGTTGCACCCTTTATTGGGGTTTTGAGGTTACTACTACTGATTTAGACCTAGGTAGATTGTAAGCATGAACTACGAGATTCTAATCACTGATTTAGACCTGAATACACTCCAAGCAGTTATACTTTGAAATTTTGCATTCTATTTTAGTATGTGGTCAATGACCTTCATGGACTGTGCCGATTCGGACTAGGGGCTACCTGTTGAGTGTATTAGAGGAGGGGTATATGCTACGGTTTAGGTATATGGGGTAGTCCTTCCATGGAATCTACCTACTGGGCCTATAGGCACTGGAGGAGGTACATACAAGGTTACTATCACACCGGTTCCATCATATCATATCACATCATGCTTATTGTATTTGGATCCACCCTTGTTTGTTGTTTGCTCAGTGTACGCTCTGGTAGTATGAGATGTTTAACGGTTTATTTTCACTTGATTGTGTTCCTCGGGTGTATGGGTTCCTATTGCTACTATAGGTAGTTTATATTACTTCTATCCTATTATAGAGCTTGTTATGGCCTTCGATAATTGGTGATTTAGCCGATGCTATCTTGGGGTAGTACTGATCCTTGGGGCTTCTGATTTTTGGTGGATTAGTGGAGTTTACCTTGTTGAGGCACTGGTCTTGTGGCCTTCTAAGCACTTGTGAGTTAGCGAATTCCATTGTATTGTGGTGCTGGTTAGTGGCTATTTGATTCCTTCTGGTTTAGATTATTCTATCCTAGGGTTGTATTTATGAGGTTGTTTTCTGTCTATTCTTATATTGAGAGTGTGTTTAGAATAATTTTTCTAGTTATATTGCTTCTAGCATGAGTATGTTTACTTGATTTCCTTCCTTCCCTTTTTACTTGAGGTTATCGATATACCGCCACCATTTTTGAACTCTCTTTTTATAAATTGTTATTGCAAGGATCTAGGTGCGTTCTCCTTTTCCTCACCTATTTTTGTTATATATATCTTTTGTGGCTAGCATATCATGCTTGTATTCTCTTGGTTTTCTATCCATGTAAGTTTTCGTGTACTCTTTATGTTGCTTCTATGACTACTTCTTGATTATCTTCTATTTACTACTTTTATATCTTATATGCGCTCATCGGCCGATAATGTCTACTGGGTACCCATTGCTTTGCAATTGGTGTTCGTACTATATTTCTATATCTTTCTGGGGCAGATTCTAGTATGAGCTTTTGTCATTGATCGCATGGAGACTCATGCAGCTTTGGATATTCGAGACTAGGGTGAGCTCCCACTGATCAGGGCTTGACCATATCTCATCTTTTGCCACTGCTACTCTTTTATTATTCAGAGACAGTTGTATATTCTATTTTGTTATCTTTACCACTTGTATTCTATTAGAGGCTCTTGTACTACCAATACCAAGTCTCTAGGTTGGTTTAGTTTCTTTATGTATATGTTCAGGTTGTTCACTTTCGCATTATTCTATTTTATATCTGCTTCCATTTATTTTCTGCTTATGGTGCATATTGGTTTAGGTAGTAGCCCATTACTAACCATTCCAGGCTATGGGGATTGGTTCGCCTAATGAGGGTTTTAGGTGCCATCATGACCTGAGAAATAGGGTTGTAACAGCTTGGTATCAGAGCTCTAAGTTCTCTGGTGTCATTGGTACAAGATCAAGTGTCTAAGTAGAGTCTCACAGATTGGTACAATGATGTTCGTATCCTATATGCAGGAGGCTACAGGGAATTATTAGGAAAAGTCCCCTATTCTTGGCTCCTTATCATGCATTCCTGACTCTATCAACTTTTAAACTTCGTTGTTCCATTCCTTCTCAGATGCCTAGGACAGTACAATAGCGGGCGATGATGAGGCTTTTGTGTCTGTTGCATTAGTGATTCCTCCAATGCCAGGATTTAAGAGTGAGAGCTTACTGCATCAGTAAGGAGGTTTGGGACCAGCCCAGCCTCAAGTAGGATTTATATCTACCTCAATTCTTCAAGACACCATGGTTAGGACTCTGAGCCTTTTGAAGGGTATATCAGTACCCTAGGTAGGGGCAGTACTCAGTTCTTTGAGTGATGCTTCAGTTAGGTTTGGGGTTCCATATCTTTATCAGGGTTGTATGTCGATATTGGAGTTTGAGGCAAGGTTTCACAAGACGGTTAGGCGCACTGCTAGGACTGTGCCTACAAAATTTGAGAGAGTCAAGAGGTTTGTTAGAGGATTGATTTCACCACTCCATTTGGCGACAGAGCACTTGGTGATAGTTAGGACTACCTTTCTTCAGGTAGTCGATCATACTTGGGCTATTGAAGGGTTATGTTGTGAGGCTTATGGAGGTAGTGCTAAGAGGCATCACTGTCAAAGAAGTTTTCATGGTTCTCAGTTTCAAGGTAGGGTATTCTCTGGTAGAGACCGGTTCTATTGCTTTCAATCTAACAGGCCAGTTTTAGTGGCTCTACAAGTTACAGAGGGTAATTGTACAGAGCATGTTGAGTAGAGTAGACATGGTGTAGGTCAGGGTTACCGGAGTTTGCATTCAAGGCATGTAAGCCGTGGTGGCCGATCAGGGTCAGCGAGATCTTTTTGTTATACTTCATCTGGTAGAGGTTATTTCCAATGCGGTGAGTGTGGGAACTTTGCTAGGGATTGCCCCATGATTACGCCTTCGAATCAGCAAGGTCAGCATGCTTTATATCCCAGGGCTCCAGTACCACCAACCAAAGGTATTATGTAGGGTAGTAGGGGTGGTCCCTTGGCAGCGAGAGGTGTTGTAAAAGTTTGTAGGGGTGGTACCCAAATGGTTAGAGGTCGCTTTCAGCCAGGTGGTTTAGGTATTCATCTATAGTCCACAGATACTGTGCGTCAGAGCAGAGCTTCCTTGGGTTGGTATAGTTATGGGGTGATTGGTCACTATTTTAGAGATTGTCCCCACTACAGGATGGTCAAACCTTCAACATCAACTACTCAATCCAGAGATAGACATCGACAGTCTGATGCCCCTCTTGGTAGACCAGAGGTAGAGGTTCCATATATCATTATTGTATGTACGACTTTTGTTACCATCAGTTAGTGCTGGCGTTGTTTACTCTGTGAATCTACCCTTTTTTGTGTATACGCATATATGCCTACCAATTTCTTATTTAGTTGTATTACTATTTGAGTTGTAGAATTTATGCGCGTATTTTCTCAGTAGATTTATTGTTTTTAGTAATGGATGGGGTATGCTGTCTTTGGAGGTGACTACCCAGAGTTATGACTCGTGGGTAGGTCTGGTTGGCTTTATTTCCACTTTTGTAGTGGTTCTAGAATTTGGTTTGCGTATCTCTTTTCTAGCGGTCCTGGGTGGTGGTTCCCTAGAGTGTTATCTTGTATTTGCTAAATATCCTTCTATTGGTTTTGGTGTGGTACCAATGGTTATGTACCGAGTGGGTACTAGATAGTCTTACTTTTCATGAAGGGTTATAGTCGATCCTTGTTATTTTTGGTTCGCGAGGGATTAGAGTCGATCCTCATTATTTTTGGTTGGTTTTGGAAGTTGGAAAGTATATGAGTTGTTTTCCTTGTTTTCCCAAATTTCGATTGGGTTGAATTTTGACTGTAGCATTTTGGTTGAGTTGGGCATTAAGCCTATTCTTTTCTTGCCTTATCGAGTGTTGCCAGTAGAGTTATGGGAGCTAAGGGAACAACTCCAGGATCTTTTGAGAAATAGTTTGTCAGGTTCAGGGTATCTTTGGAAAGGGTTTTATTTAGTTTGAAAAAAGGAGGGAGATGACTCCTTCATCATATGTATGAGTTACTAGTAGCTGACTGAGGTGATGAATGAGGGTTTTCTTAGGTTTACGTGTTATGACTTGATTCGATCGACTACAGAGTGCAGTGGTATTTTCCTTAGATAAATTTGAGGTCAGGATTCCTTTTAGTAGATATCGACGTGGTAGGCTTTTCTAGTACTACCATTGGGGGAATGTTGCATCAACTATGAATATCCTTTCTATGTTCTTTAAGTGACCCAAATCTCGGTAGCATCTACAGATTGGGAAAATTATATATTCAGAGCCTAGTTGGCTCCAGCTTCTATATTTTTCACCAGAGACATATTAGTCTACTCAGGGGTTCGACAGAGGCATTGATCAGTAATTGGAGTTGGATTTCAGAATCATGGTCTAGCAGGTTACTTCAGATGATTCATTGAAGTTTCTCTTCAGGTGCAGCATCTTTGGGCCGAAAGGCAGTGAGTACGGACAACTTAGCTTCTCTATTTCAGTTTTGGAGTTGTAGTTGGCCTTGGACATTCAGTCCTTGGCTAACCAATAAATAAGGCTGGACTTGCTAGATCCCAATAGTGATCTTATCAGTTGAGGTCCATTCTACCTTGGTTGGACAAATTCATCAGTGTCAGTTCAAGGATCAACGATTGTGTGAATTATATAATCAGGTTGTGTGGATTGAGTCTAGCAAGGCTACTTTAGATTTGAATGGTACTTTGAGAGTGATGGTCACCTTTGTGTTTTGAGAAATTGAGGTTTGATTAGTTGATTCTCCGAGGGTTGTCTGTTGCATGGGATTCCAGTGTTTATTAGGCTTTACCAGTGGTGAGACAGAAGTCTTGGTATGTTGAATACTTTCAAAGTTAGTGGTTTATATACTGGTACAATAGATCGGGTGTTTTGAGCCAGAGGGTGAGTTGGAAGATTATGAAGTTTTCAATAGCTAGGTGGCGACCTCGGACTTCAGGCATCTCTTCCTTTGCCTACAGGGTGGTTTGACTTGATATTCGCAACATGGTGGACTTCTCTTTAGGGTGAGGCTAGTAAGGTGATCTTAAATCTGAATGGTGTTCGAGTATTTAGAGCAGAAGTGGTATTTCTAGCGTTTGGAACTTAGTTGCTGGCTACGGACTTCGTGGTTGGCTTACCACACTCCTTACAATAATTGGGTTATTTTTTGGTCTTGTTTGGCAGGTTGCCCTAATTCATTCACTTGCAACAAATTCAAACTCAGCACAATTTAGCGAGGTTGGTTCTTTTCGATATTTGGGAGATTTCTCCTTTGACCGAGGGTGTTCATCCATCTCATTCTTGACCCTGGTATGCTAGTTGCAGTTGGGACCGATGGTTGATTCAGTTGGGTTTCGATATAGACATTGATCTTAGCAAAGGTATCCATCTATTGGTTGATGGTCAGTTGGGATAGGTTACTTCATCTTTCGAGGATATGCTACGAGTTGGTAATTTAGGTGTCAGAGACTAGTAGACTAAAGCTTGGCATGGATAGAGCTTGAGTCTGAAAGTGATATTATTCGAGGTTTAGTACAACAGGAACTATGGATCTTCGGTGGGCAAGTTGATGTTTTGAGGGTGGCTCGAGAGTTCGACTTGTGTGAAGCTTCAAGGTTATTGTGCCAAGGATTCAGGTTAGATAGAGGGGTTTTGCGGATCTATGAATTCATGAGTAGAGGTTGAGTAGTGGTTTTCTTGGTGGACATGGTTGTGGTATCAAGGTTTAGAGTCCCGTGTGTTAATTGCCTTGGTTCTCTTAGTTTTTGTATAATATCGATGCTTTCTGGTTGAGTTTCTTAAAGGTTCGGTTTAGTTGTTAGACCTTTGGAGTTTTAAAGTTAAAGGTTAGAGTCTAGCTTGGGTAGTAAAGAGTTAAGGTTTGGTAGATTTTCTTTGGTTTAGCTCCGTTGGGTGTTGTCCGATCAGGGAGGCTACCCAGGATACCGAAAAAGTGGTTCAGGCTTAGTATCTGTAGTTGTTGAGTCTCTGATGTTTCCTTTCTTGACTTTTGCCGACGAAAGTCCTTTTTAGTAGTGGATGATGTAATGACCCTTCCAGTTATTCATGCATTTTCACCTTCTTTGTACTATTAGAGCTTTCCAGTAATGGCCCCAAGTCATTTATGGCTTGTTGGGACTGGTAGTTTGGTGCCCGGGCCGTTTGTTTGGTCTTTATGGCCATTTCCCTATTTTAGAGCCTTAACTTAGGAAATCATTGACTTTAGTCAACATTCATAACAATCATGCTCGAAATCAAATTCTGACAGTTCCATTAGCTCCGGAGCGTGGACTTTGATCTAGTTGGACCTTTGGTTGGAATCTGAGAGCTTTTAGTTTGAAATTCTCTCTTTATGTGTTTTTAGGCCAGTTGGGCTTGGAAGGTTGACTTTGGTCAATATTTGGAGAAGTCGGCCACAGATGGAAATTCTTTTAATGTTGTTCGCTCCGGAATGTCACTTTTGGGCTAGAGGGACCATTGATTTGGGTCCCAAGTCTTCCGGACTTGATTTTTCGCCTTAGGTGCTATTTTGGTTGGCCTAAAGGTTGATTTTGGGTGCGAGACCCACTTTTTGTTAAATCAACCTTCGTTGGGATTTTCATCAATTTTTTTGAGTTAAGAATACCATTACTAGTTGAATAACTCAGCTCTTTTATGTATGTAGGACCTCGGATGCGTTCCTAGGGGCCCATCATTTTAAAATATGCCTTAGTATTAGCTACAGTTGTTGCTAGATGCTGGTGTAGCACAGCAGCGAATGCTTGGGCTGCGGTTTCACTAGTGCGCCTATGCCTGGGAACCGCGCCCGCATGCCCTCCCGCCTTGTCATGCCAGTATCCCTGCGTTGTGCCAGCCTACCTCGACGCCAGTGCTTTTGCGCTTTTCCATCTGCCTTGGTTCCTGCGCCCGCATGGCCGCTGTAGCACCTGGGCGTGGCAGCCTTATAAAGCTAGCCCGCACTTTCTTGTCTCTTATTTCATCTTGTTCCTAAGACGTTCCTCCATGGAAATTTTGCTCCAAAACCTCCATATTTCCAACTTGATCATTCAAAAAGCTTGGAGGCTTGAATATCTTCTATTCTTGATTGTTTATTGGCTTCGAATCCGGTAAGTTTCCTCTTTAATTTTTGGTTTTCTTCTTTGATTCCCGCTTTAAATTCTTTGATTCTTGGACTATTTTGAGCCCTTGTATTGGTGCAAATCCGCTCAATTTTGGAGCATGTCCTCCCGAGAATATTGGGAACATTGTGGCATTTTTCATTTTGGCTTTGGGTTGCAGGGCCTACTGGTCGATTGTGACCTGAATTTCGACCCAGCTATACTTTTAGCATTATGGGTACCGTTGGCTTTGTCTTGATGAGTAGTTTATTATTTTGATAGTTTTTTCGCGATTCAGGGATTCTCGGAGCAGTTTGATCTTGGACGATGCCATTCAAACAGCTTGTCAAAGGACTACAAGTAGGTTATGATCTTCCCTACTTTAGACTTTGCGTATATAGGCTATAATTGGATTAATTAGTATCCTTGGGTCGGTTATTCTAGGTTGGTACCCCAGACCTTCTCCGTCTCTTCTGTACATATTATTTCTAATGTTGTTTGTAGTATTCGATGTAGTATTGTAATATTACCCTTGTGGCCCCGTGTGGCCTTTGTGTAAGCCTCTGAACCATAGAAGGTGGGAAATTTCAGAATGTCTACGAGTCCCAGACATCGAGATGTTATGTTAGGCTAATTACCTATATTGTAGAGCTGATTATGCCTGTGCAGGGCCGATAGGTTGATTGTGAGCCATTGGGCTATTATTTGTTTGCGAGCATATCCTTCATGCAAAGGATTTTTCTGCATGTTTTACAACTGTTTTGGCTGCGGGCCTACTATAAATGGTTTTCTAATCTTTGCATGTCCTATGGGCCCATTTTCGATAAAAATGATTATAAATGGATTTAAAATTGACTCTATGGACATTCTTGGAGTAAAAGAGGTAATATGATGGTTTTACCACCAGTTTTCATACGTATATTAGACTCTGTTGTGCCATAGTGCTAGACATGTTTTTACTATGGATTCAGACCTGGATATACTATGGGCACCCTTTATTGGGGTTTTGAGATTACAACTATTGATTTAGACCTGGGTAGACATTAGGCATGTACTACGAGATTCAAATCACTAATTTAGACCAGGATACACTCCTGGCAGATATACTTTGAGATTTCGCATTCTATTTTAGTATATGGTCGAGGACCTCTATGGACCTTGCTGATCGGACCAAGAGGTACATACTGAGTGTGCCGGAGGAGGGGTATACGGTGCAATTGAGGTATACGGGGAAGTCCTTTCATGGATCCTACCTACTGGGCCTATAGGAGCCCTAAGAGGTACATACAGGGTTAATATCACACTGGTTCAATCATGTCATATCACATCATGCATATTATATTCGGATCCACCCTTGTTTGTTGTTTGCTCAGTGTACGCTCAGGAGTATGGGATGCCGGAAGGTTTGTTTTCACTTGATTTTGTTCCTCAGGTATCAAGGTGCCTGTTGGGACTGTAGGTAGTTTATATTACTTCTATCCTATTGTAGAGCTTGTTATGGCCTTTGATTATTGGTGGTTTAGCGAATGCTATCTTTGGGTAGTACTGATCCTTTGGGCTTCTGATTTTTGGTGGATTAGTTGAGTTTACCTTGTTGAGGCACTGGTCTTGAGGCCTTCTTAGCACTTGTGAGTTAGCGGATTCCATTTTATCGTGGTGCTGGTTAGTGGTTGTTCGATTCCTTGTGGTGTAGATTATTCTATCCTAGGTTTGTATTTGTGAGGTTGTTGTCTGTCTATTCTTATGTTAAGAGTGTTTTTAGCATGATTTTGCTAGTTATATTGCTTCTAGCATGAGTATGTTTACTTGCTTTCCTTCCTTCCCCTTTTTATTTGATGTTACCGCTATACCGCCATCCTTCTTGGACTCTCTCTTTATATATTATTGTTGCAGGGATCCTGGTGCGTACCCCTTTCCCTCACCTATTTCTGTGATATATATCTTCTGTCGCTAGCATAGTACGCTTGTATTTTCTTGGTTTTCTATCCGTGCTAGTTTCCGTGTACTTTCTTTGTTGCTTATGTGACTGCTTCTTGATTATTTGCTATTTATTGCTTTTATATCTTATATGCTCTCAGTCGGTCGAGGATGCCTACTGCGTACCCATTGCTTTGCAATTGGTTCTCATACTACACTTCTGCATCTTTCTGGTGCAGATTCTAGTGTGAGATTTTTCCATTGGTCGCGTGGAGACTCATGTAGCTTTTGGATATTCGAGACTAGGGTCAGCTCCCGCCAATTGTGGCATGACCATATCTCATATTTTGGCACAACTACTCTTTTATTATTCAGAGATAGTTGTATATTCTATTTTGTTATCTCTACCACTTGTAATCTATTAGAGGCTCTTGTACTATCGATACTAGGTCTTTGGGTTGGTTTAAATTCTTTATGTATATGTTCAGGTTGTTTGCTTCCATGTTATTCTATTTTATATTTGCTTCTGCTTATTTTCTGCTTATGGTGCGTGTTGGTTTAGGTAGTAACCAATTACTAACCATTCCGGGCTACGGGGATTGGTTCACTTACTGGGGGGTTATAGGTGTCATCATGACCTGAGAAATTGGGTCGTGACAAACAATGTGAAAGATAAATAAAGCAGTTCAAGATAAGGAAAGCGGAAGAGAAATATATGGAGAATAGGGCCAACAATATATATACGTACCAACTGTAATAAATATACAAAATGGCCCTAACGTGACCAAGAAGAAAAACCATACATAACAACCAACCCAGACTTGGTGTCATCAGTACAAGAGCATCTAAAGTATAGAGTTGCTATAGAATAGACTCTATCTATCCAAAATATAAAATATAGACAGAAAGTAGAAGGAAAGCAGTAAAAGTCTCCAAAATGCCGGGAGCTCACCTCGATTCGAACAACAACTGGCCTCGAATGACAGGAGGATCAATGAGGGTGACTTGTACTAGGTGCTGCATCAGAAAAAGATGCAGAGTGTAGTATGAGTACCAAAACAACGGGTACCCAGTAGGCATCATAGGCCGACCGAGCGCAGAAAGATAATATATAATATAAATTATAGTAAAGTAAGCTAACTATAGGGATCTACCTAAATCTAGTTATAAAACCAAAAACAGACTAACCGAGCCAACAAAAAAGAAGGTAACAACCAAAAATAAAACCAAGGCAATAGACAATCAAAATATACTCAAGCATAAGGCAATGCAATGAGGGATAATGTGATGCGTAAATGTATAAAAGTAAAAACCCGGAATAATGCATCAGGGCACCCAGAATAACGCATCGGACTATAAATATATATAGAGAGAGAGAAAGAAAAACCCAGAATAACGCATTGGGGTGCCTGGAATAACACATCAAACTATAATATATATATATATAAAGTAAAACATAGAATGGGTCCGGGAATGTCCCTTAGACTTGCATAAAAGTAGTACTTTTCCATTCCTTTCCTATCAAAAATCAGTAGTAAAATTCAAGATACTCCTTTAAAAGCCAAAAATCATGATAACCATAGTAAATCTCAAGTTTGAACCAAAAACCTAGAAAATCATTCTTTTCTGTACAGCTAGGTATGTAAATGCAATATGAGCATGCAAGGTTCCAAATTCAAATAATATTCCACACCACAAGGCAAACCAGGGAAAAGCACCCTCTAACTAAGAAAACATACCTAGAACTCCGTCCAATTCGAGCTATGGCCTCGGGCCCATAGTTATAAACATAACCGATAATAAGGCAAAAAAAATTGAAAATAACTATGAAAACCACTAAAAGCATCTATTCTACCTCTAAAACCTGCTAAAAGAACACTAAGGATTCTAGGCTAACCACAACAACAATACAAGCTCCTAAACTAAGGATAATGGTAAATAATTCTAATCTATGATCTGAAATGGCCAAATTATTACAAGTCACATGATTTAAGCCTATTTCTACCTAAGATCCAACCTAAAATTCTAGTAATATATAAGATATAAAATCTAACTAAACTCAGTCTAGGAAAGTAAACTGTAACCTACCTTAGGGCCGAATCGCAAACACGAACCATCACTCGTGTGCCTTCCTCTTCCAGACAACCTCAAAAGGTTGCGACACAATCACAA
This sequence comes from Jaltomata sinuosa, assembly GCA_003996215.1. Classification (NCBI taxonomy): domain Eukaryota; kingdom Viridiplantae; phylum Streptophyta; class Magnoliopsida; order Solanales; family Solanaceae; genus Jaltomata; species Jaltomata sinuosa. The sequence continues at coordinate 66,734 of QJPP01003739.1, forward strand.
ATATAACCCAGGTGTCAAGACGAGAAGAATGATACCCATATTACTATACAGAAATTCAAGCCAATAATCAGGTCGAAAAATGACCCTCGGGGCTCGCACAATGAAATAGAAAGAAAAATTCACAATTTTGTCTGTAATGGGTCAAGGAATCCATGCTCAAAATTTGAGCGCGAACGGGACTCATTTCGTGGCTCAAAAAGGCCCCGAAGTCCAACTAGTTCAAGGGGAATTTAAAAAGGAAAACCAATGGGAATTAGCGAAATTAAAGAAAATCAAGCAACAAAAAAGAGAAGTGGGATAGAAGTGGACTTACCAGACTAAGAGGGATGAATAATTGAGCTTAGGGTCATAGCGTGGGAGCTTATCAATGGAGGAAAATCATTTTTGAGGTGAAGGAAATGAAGTTGGCAGGTTATATAGCTTCCAGGTGTCCTTCATCGCGATTGTGAGGGACCCCATGCGGTCATGAGGAACAAGCTGGCCAGACCATCATGGTAGCAATGGTCCAGCCATGCGATTGCATAGAACAAGCTGGAATGGGTCCCAGCCGACCTTCATCACGATCACGAGGATCCACTCTCATGATCGTGATGACCAACAAGCTAGACCATCGCAAACGCGATCGCCACCTCGTAGTCACGATGACCAAACTGGTCTGCAACAAACAGCAGCAACCAGCAAAACTCTAAGGCTAAAAAGTCTCTGGATGGACCATCGGGATTCATTCAGAACCCTGTGAACACAAGCCTGCCATGCTACCCTACAAGAAATAACATTGTGGACTCAATGGAATTGACAAAACTCCCAATGGAGATCGCTTTAACAAGATGTAGGCCCCATGGCCAAAACCAAATTTAATCAAAATGGAACTCAAAGGCCAAAAACAAGTTCGGAAGCCTTAGGACCAAAAACAAAGGTCTCTTTAGCCCAAAGTCAACATTTCAGAGCTTACAATGCTGATGAAATTCCCATCCGAGGTCGTTTTCTCCAAAAGTTGACCAAAGTCAACCCTACATCAAATTCTTTGTGACTCTCGACTCTCAATTTTCTTAAAACTCTTTCATCTTGTTAATGTTGGCTGTGGCATATGATTTAAGCAAGCTTCCCAATCCCAATTGCATTATATTCTTGTAGAGGAATAGGAACTTGATGTGGAAAGGAGTTATGTTGATGTTTGCTTCATGGATGGCTGTGAGAGTATCCTCAAATTGGATTTACCATTGTCTTCGCAAAGTATCAACCGCTTTTAACCCATATAGGATTTCCGATGCTTGGGGTTGTCCCTCTTTTTTTTTTCTAGGCCTCTTATCCTTGTTTTGGCTACTAGTTGTAGCCTTTTACTTTCTAGTTATAGTTCTTTTAGGCCTTGAAGATATGGTTCCTTCAAAATAAAAATAAAATTCAAGTATAAAACATACAACATACATACTACAAAAAAATTCTATTCTATCCTAAAATTAGAAAGTAAAATATAAAGTCCTAAAAGTTGCTAGTTTGTTCATAAACCCAAGTAAATTTTTACAAGTAGCTTAGAATCTAGTTAGTATATCAAATTAAGAGCATGGTATACTAAATTTCATGGTGGGTGCAGCAAATATAAAGTCAAAGTGAGATTTAGAGTCACCCCACAATTAGAGTTTTGACAAATTCTCATAAAACTCTCTTTCAAGCATTTTATCAAACACTTAGTGTACATGAATCTTTAAAGTCTTGTTTCATAGAATGTAACATTCTAATTCACCCTCAAATTTAATACTATCAACAAATAACCATTCTAGCAATCATATATTCACTAACAATCAGTAATTTATATTCCTCATTCAACAATTTAGCATGATTCACAAGTTGGAAAATTCAAGTATGTAATTTCACTTTTCATGGGTCTATAAAATTACTAGCTAAAAATATTAAATTAGACAAATAAAAACTAAAAGCTAATAACTAATGATAATAATAAATATTAACTCAAGAAAGCATAAGAATTCATATTTTGAAAGATTGATTCTTGAAGAAGAAAGCTTGAAGGAATGAAGACTTTAGCTACAGTTTAGAAAGAGAAATATTTGAAATACACTAGTGGAGAAAACTAAGGAGAATCTAGTGGCTTTATACAAAATATTTCTTTTTTTCTTTTTCTTTTTAATTTTTTTTATTTATTTATTATTACTTATTTTTTTCAAAAATAAAATAAAATAAAATATCTTTGAGTAAAATACATTTCGGAGGGGCCTTGGGTGGTACCCAGGTGTCCCCCTAGTGCTTTTTAACTAGTTTATTTTTGTTTTCTATTTTTTTCTTTTTCAAACTTGTATTTTGAGTGCTCGCTTCCACTTTTCTTGCTCCACAGCCTCACAAACCTGCAAAATAATAAACTCAAAACAATCGTTAGAATTTTTTTATAAAAGAATATAATAAAGAAAAAAATATAATTAAATACAATAAATATTGGGTTACCTCCCAACTAGCACCTTGTTTAATGTCGTGGCTCGACATGAACTTTTTCAAATTCTATTATCTCCATGATGCGGGTAAACATCACCACTCTATCTCACTTGAGCTTCTATTTTTCTTCGGCTTCCTTCAACTCTCTCATTAAGTTCTGAAACTCCATATTCCAAGGAAGCCCATGTCCAGCCACACTTTGTAGCATTTGTATGGTTGTAATTGCAGAGTTCTCATCCCACCATCTACCAACTACCACTTCTACTATATATTGATTGATCTTATCAAATGCCTGATAGAGAGTGTCCATCATCATTACCTTAGACAAACCCAAACCCGAATAATCAATAAAATGGTTAAACCTTGGCCAAGCATCAGAGAGTAACTCTTTCTCCTCATGTTCAAAATTCACAATCTTGTTCACTACTTATATATTTCCAATGTGTGGACTCAACTCATGGATGAATATATACACTAACCTAGGCCATGCCTTTACTAACTCTGGTGAAATGTTCATATACCATTCCCTTACTTCTCCCACAAGAGAGCGAGGAAACCAATATAACTTCATCTCATCATCAATGACCTTATCATATTTTTTGCACACATCAAAGAAGTTCTTTATGTGAAATATAGGATATCTCTCCTATCCATTTTGGAATAGACTTTTATCCTTGATATCTCTTTCAATATCTTCTTCTATAGTCATAATATCTTTCTCTGTCAGATTCAATCTCTAAGGACTCCTCAATGGGTTATTTTGATTTGAATGAGTTTATTATCTAGCCTTAGCCACTCTTGGAGGACCTTTATTGATCACTTTGAGCTCCTCATAATGTGCAGTCAAATGATTTGCCTTGTGTATGTTAAATGTGGCCTTAGTTTCCCCCGCCATCATAGATATCTTACCAGACTTCACCCTTATTACTGCATCAGTTGTAGCCAAGAAACCTCTACCAAGAATGATGGGTACATCCTATTGTTAATATTCTTTTATTTTCATTTTCAATTTGAGTGGTAAATATTCTTTTTCATTTCTTTTTTTGGCATTTGAAATCCTTTTTATTACAGTTCTATATTTGATTCTATATTATATATATATATATATATATATATATATATATATATATATATATCTCATTCTATATTTATTTCACTCCATTTTTTGGCATAGTAGGTAATGCGTAGTCTTTTAGTGATTCGGTATTTGGCTCGCCTATGCCGATCTTCATCAACAAGATAAGTATTCAATCATTAGCAGTCGTTACACCGACAAGTAAGGAAATAATCAAAACGCTATGCCTCAGTTTGTTCAAATTCTAATTATCAGCCTATCAAGAATAATAAAGTCCACAGGCATAATAAATGGTCCCACCTTTACTAACAAATCTTCAATGATTCAATCAGGATAGGTTAGAGAATAATCTGCCAACTGCAAGGTAATTGTGGTAGGCCTTGGTTCACCAAGTCCTAATGTTTTGAAAACTAAAATGGGCAACAAATTTATGCTAGCACCCAAGTCACAAAGTCCCCTTCCCATGTCTCTATCTCCAATACTTAAAGAATAGTGAAGCTGCCTGGATCTTTCAACTTTGGAGTAAGTGTGTTTCTGATTCTTGAACTACACTCTTCAGTAAGTGCAACTGTCTCAAACTCTGTGAGATGCCTCTTGTTTGTAACTATACTTCTCAAGTTCTTGGCATATATTGGTACCTCTTGAAACAACTCCACCAATGGAATATTCACATGTACCTAATTCAAATGTCTAGAAATCTCGAACAAGCCTTGTCTATTTCTGTTTCCCAAACTTCTGCGGGAATGGTGGTGGTGGCTTGAATGTTAACTCTTCAATTGATTTTTCAGTTTATTTAATTTATTTATCTTTCTCTAGTATAGACCCAGGTCTTTATTTTGTCTTCTATCTTTTTGAGGTTTTGTCTTCTATCTTTTTGAGGTTCTACTTATAACTCTTTTCCACTTCTCAAGGTTACTGCATTAACCATTTCCTTTGGATTTTTCTCTATATAACTAGGTAATGCCCCTTTAGGTCTCACATTTAATGTTGCAGCTAATTGACCTAATTGTAGTTTTGTGTTCGCAACAAATTTCTTATGTTTTTCATTAATTACCAGCTGAGCTTAATTGAACTATTGAGTCTGAGCTACAAACTACTTGAAGGTATCTTCAAGCGAACTACTAAATTGAGCTTGTGGTTGTGTGAATAGCTTCTTCTAATTACCTCCCCAAGAAAATTTTGGGTGATTTCTGTTGTTCTTCCCATAACCATTACCTTGACAACCCATTCCATGATTCTGGTACCCCACATAAAATATAGATTCTGGGTTTTGAGTACAACCTGAATAGGTGTGGTTTTTGCCACATAGCTCACACATAAAATTGGCTGCTTGAACTAGCTGAACTTGACTTGAGCTTTGGGCTGTCAGACACTTCTTTGCTAAGCTGGTAAGCTGCCCAATTTAAGCTCTCAAGGCAATAACATCATCTAACTCTAGCTTTCCTAGCTTTTTCTATGAAGTTGAGGAGAATACTCTACTTAGATCTTAATAGTCTCTATTACCTACAGACATAAGGTTGAGAAATGCTTCTATTTAATCATTACCTTTGAACAACATATTTCCTTGAGCTGTAGCATCTAAAAGTGACTTAGAGTCTAGTCTTAGTCCTTCAATTAGTTGTGGCCAATGATCTACTTTAGCTGATGATGATGAGGGCAATCTCTGAGATAACCCTTATGACTTTCCAATTCCTTTGGTAATGATTTAGTATCTTTTTGCATAAACTGGATATTATTCCTTTTAACTCTTTAGTTGCGCCCAAAAAGAAGAATTGATTCAGGAACTTCTCTGACAATCCATCCCAAGTAGGAATTGAACCTTTACCGCATCGTACTATGCATATATATGTTACATGTAAATGGGAAGTAAAAACATGAAATAATGCATCAAGGGTCTGAAATACCACAGCGGACTATAAATGTACATATATGTATGTATGTAAATGGGAAGTAAAAACCTGAAATAATGCATCAACGGTCAAAAATACCGCATCGGACTATAAATATATATATATATATAAGTGAAAAGGGGAGAAAAGGCCCGGGAACACCCCTCGAACTGGCATAAAGTAGTATTTTTTCCTTCCCTTTCAAAAACCAATAGTAAAATCCCAAAATAATTCCTTTAAAGTCCAAAAATTACAATAACCATAGTAAATCTTGAGCTTAGAACCAAAACCTCAAAAATCATCCTTTTTTGTACCGATAGAAATGGGAATGCAATATGAGCATGTAAAATTCCACGTTCAGGGAATGTAACACATAATAAGGCAAAATCAGGCAAAACACCCTCCAATCAAGAGAACAAACCTGGAAACTCCATCTAAATCTAAGTTATAGCCTCGGGCTAACAGTTACACATAAGACCAACAATAAGGCGAAAATAATTGAACATAACTACAAAAACAACTACAAGCTTCTACTCTGCATCTAAAACCTCCTAAAAGCATACTAAGGATTCTATACAAGCTATAATAGTACTACGACCTCCTAGACTAAGGATAATAGGAAAAAACCTAATCTATGATCCGAAATGACCAGTATATTACAAGTTACAAGATTTAAGCCTATTTCTATCTACAGCCCAACCTAATGTTCCAGTAACATATATCATATAAAATCTAACTAACTCAGTCTAGAAAAGTAAATCGTAACCTACCTCCAGGCCAAACTGCAAACACGAACCATCACATATGCCTTTCTCTTATGAACAACCTCAGAAAACTGCCACTCTATCAAGAACATAATCCAGGTGTCAAGACAAGAAGAATGTCACCCATATTACTATACAAAAATTCAGGCCAGAAATCGGGTCAGAAAAAATGACCCTCGGGGCCCATGCAATGAAATGAAAAATTAAATTTAAAATTAAATCTTCAATGGGTCAAGGAACCCATTCTCAAAAGTTGAGCATGAACGGGACACATTTCGGGGCCCAAAACAACCCTGAAGTCCTACTAGTTCAAGAGAATTACCAAAGGAAAACTAACGGAAAAATAATGGAATTAAGGATAATTATACAACGGAAAAGAGAAGAGGGATCAGAGGGGACTTACCAGACCAAGAGAAATGAGTAACTATCTTTGGAATCGCAGCTTAGGAGCTTATCAATAGAGAAAATTCGTAAATACGGAGGAGAAAATGAAGTTGATAGCTTATATAGCTACCATGGGTCATTCATTGCGGTCGCGAAGGACCCCACATGATTTCGAGGAAGTGCTAGCCAGACCATCATGGTCGTGTTGGTACAGCCATGTTATCGCATTGAATAAGTTAGATCGAGTCCCGGCCTACTTCATTACAATCCTGTGGAGCACGCATATGATCGCAATGGCTAGGAAGCTTTACCATCGCGAATATAATGGCCACCTCATGGTCATGATGACCAAACTGGTCTGCAACACACAACAACAGCCAACAATCTTCAAGGCTAAAAAGTCACTTGACGGACCCTCGAGATTCATTCGGAACCAGGTGAACATAAACCAACTATGCTACCCTACTAGAAACAACATTCTGGACTCAATGGATTCAACGAAACTCCCAACAGAGATCATTTTAGTGAAAAGTGGGCCCCATGCCCAAAAACTAACCCGGAACTCAATACCCCAAAACAAGTTTGGAAACCTCGAGACTCAAACCAAAGGTCCCTTTAGCCAAAAGTCAATATTATGGAGCTAACAACACTGACAAAACTTCCATTCAAGGCCGTCTTCTCTGATTGTTGACCAAAGTCAATCCCACAAGCCAAACTAGCCTAAAAACACAGAAACCAAGACTAAACCAAACCAAAAGCTCCTAGACCCTGACCAAGGGTCCTACTAGACCAAAATCCCTATTCCAGAACTAATAGGACTATCGAGATTCAATTCCAAGCATGTTTACTAATAAAGTTGACCGAAGTCACAAATTTCCTAAGTTCAAGTTCTAAAATAGGGAAATAGCTATAAATGCATTCATCAACACTTCTACATCCTCTTCTAATGGATCTCCAAGTTATTTTCTAATTTTCATGCTTTTTTCGTGTTCTGAGTTTTTTTGCAGTGGCTACATGTCATTTATGACTTACCAGAATTGACGGTTTGGTGCGCGGGTCATTCCTTAGGTTGTTATGACCATTTCCCTGTTTTGGAACCTAAATTTAGGAAATTTTTTACTTTGGCCAACATTCTTGGTAAATATGCTCGAAATTGAATTCTGACAGTTCTGTTAGCTCTGAAACAGGGATTTTGGTCTAGTGTGACCTTTGGTTGGGGTATGGGAGATTTTGGTTTGGTTTTGTCTTATTTTTTGTGTTTTAAGGGACAGTTTGGTTGGTAGGGTTGATTTTGGTCAACATTCGGATAAGACGGCCTCGGATGAGAATTCCATCAGCACTGTTAGCTTCAGAATGTTGATTTTGGGCTAGAGGGACCTTTTTTGGGTCTCGAGGATTCCCTACTTGTTTTTGTCCATTGAATTATGTTTTGATTAAAGTAGGTTTTGGGAATAGGGCCCACACCTTGTTAAAACAATCTCTATTGGGAGTTTTGTCGATTCCATTGAGTCTGGAATGCTGTTTCTTGTAGGGTAGCATGGTTGGATTATGTTCACAAGGTTTCAAATAAATATCGAGGGTCCATCTAGAGACCTTTTAGCCTTAGAGTTTTTCTGGTTGTTGTTGTGTGTTGCGGACCAGTTTGGTCATCACGACCATGAGGTGGCTATCGAGTTTGTAATGGTCTAGCTTTTTGGTCATTACGATTGTGAGGGTGGCTCCTTGTGATGGTGATAAAGGTCGGCTGGCACTCAATCTAGCTTGTTCTACGCTATCGCATGGCTGGACTATCGCGACCATGATGGTTTGGCTAGCTTGTTCCTTGTTACCACATGGGGTCCCTCGCGGTCACGATGAAGGACCCCTGGTAGCTATATAAGCTGCCAACTTCATTTCCTTCACCTTAAAAATGATTTTCCTCTATGATAAGCTCCTAAGCTCAATTATTCATCCTTCTTGGTTTGGTAAGACCCTTCTATCCCTCTTCTCTTTTTCGTTGCTTGATTCTATTTATTTTTGCTAATTCCCATTGGTTTTCCTTTTTAAATTCCCCTTGAACTAGTAGGAGTTTGGGGTTGTTTTGAGCCCTCAACGAGTCCCGTTTGCGCTCACTTTTTGAGCATAGATTCTTTGACCCATTAAAGACATAATTGTGAATTTTGCTTTTTGTTTTGTTGCACAGGCCCAGAGGGTCATTTTTCGACCCAATTTTTGGCCCAAATTTCTATATAGAAATATGGGTGTCATTCTTCTCGTCTTGATACCTGGGTTGTGTTTATGATAGCATGGCAGTTTTCTGAGGCTGTTCAGAAGGCAAAGGCACACGAGTAATGGTTCATGTTTGCGGTTTGGCCCCGAGGTAGGTTACAGTTTACTTTTCTAGATTGAATTTAGTTAGATTTTACATCTTATATATTAATGGAATGTTAGGTTTGATCTTAGGTAGAAATAGGCTTAAAGCATGTAACTTTTAATAATTTTGCTATTTCAGATTGTAGATTAGAATTATTTACCGTTATCCTTAGTTTAGGAGCTTGTAGTATTGCTGTGGTTAGCCTAGACTCCTTAGTTTGCTTTTAGGAGGTTTTACAGGTAGAGTAGATGCTTTTAGTGGTTTTCATAGTTATTTTTTGCTTTATTATTGGTTATGTGTATAACTATGGGCCCGAGGCCATATCTCGGATTGGACGGAGTTCCAAGACAGTTTTCTTAGTTGGAGGGTGCTTTGCCCTGGTTTGCCTTATGGTGTGAAATATTTTTTAAATTTTGAACCTTGCATGCTCATATTGCATTTACACACCTAGCAGTATAGAAAGAATGATTTTTGAGCTTTTTGGTTCAAACTTGAGATTTACTATGGTTATCATGATTTTTGGGTTTTGAAGGAGTATCTTGAGTTTTACTACTGATTTTGGAAAGGAAAGCTACTTTTATGCCGGTCCAAGAGATATTCTCGGACCCATTCTCTGTTTTGCTTTCTATTTATATATATATTATAGTCCGATGCGTTATTCCGAGAACTTTGATGTGTTATTCTGGATTTTTCTTTATATATATTTATAGTCCGATGCATTATTACGAGTGCCTAATACGTCATTCTGGGTTTTTACTTTTATACATTTGTGCATCACATCATCCCTCATTAGATAGCCTTATGCTTGAGTGTACTTGGATTGTTTGTTGCCTTGGTTTCATGTTTGGTTGTTACCTTCTTCTTTGTTGGCTTGGTTAGTCTATTTTTGGTTTTATAACTAGATTTAGGTGGATCCTTGTAGTTAGATTACTTTCTTGTAATTTATATTATATATTATCTTTCTGCGCTCGGTCAGCCTATGATGCCTACTGAGTACCCATTGTTTTGGTACTTATACTACACTCTACATCTTTTTCTGATGTAGAACCTAGTATGAGCCACCCTCGTTGATCCTCATGTTGTTCAAGGCCAGCTGCTGTTTGGATCGTGGTGGGCTCCCAGCATTTTGGAGACTACTGCTTTCCTTCTACTTTATGTCTATATTTTGTATTTTGGATAGACAAAGTCTGTTGTATAGCTACTTTGTACTTTAGACGCTCTTGTACCGGTGAAACCAGGTCCGAGTTGGTTCTTGTGTATGTGTTGTCTTCTTGGTCATTTTAGGACCATTTTATATATTTTTTATAGTTGGTACATATATATACTATTGACCCTATTCTTCTTATATTTCTTTTCCGCTTTCCTTATATTGAACTGCTTTATTTATCTTTCGCATTATTAGGTTGGCTTGCCTATTGGGGGGTTACATAGGCGCTCTCATGGCCCAAACTCGAGTCGTGATAGAGTGGTATCAGAGCCCTAGGGTCACCGGTCTTGCCAGTACAAGAGCAAAGTGTCTAGTAGAGTCTTGTGGATCGTTATGATAATGTCAGTATCCTATATGTGAGAGTCTATTAGAAATTCCTAGGAAAGATTCCATCTTATTTGATTCCTTATCGTGCGTCATTGACTTTATCAACTTTTAAATATCTCTTTTTCACTCTTTCTCAGATGATTTGAATGAGATCAATAGCCGGTGATGACAAGACCCCTTCACCTGCAGTTAGAGCCCTAACTAGGGATAGGGTAGAGGTCGACCTAGAGGCCGAGGTAGGGGATGGGCTGTGGCGCTAGCTCATGCCCAAACTAGGTTACCATCACCAGAGCCTAATATTGTTGTTGAGGAGGTAAAATATGAGCCAGGGAGTGTAAGGCCATCCCAGCAGCCAACAGGTTTTGTGGCTACTCTAGTGCTATTGGACACCTTAGTTCACTTACGTAGGTTTCTTGAGGGTATGTCTCCACCAACAGCTTTTCTCGGTACTCCGATTGGTTCTCAGGTCAGAGATGAGGCTCAGACTTCAGCCCAGGCTGTGGCACATGGTTCAGGAGAACAGCCTGCCATTGTGGCTCCTTGAGTAGAGGTATTTCTAGTTCCTACAGTTGTTCCACCTATTCAAGCTGGGCTCGTTATGTCTTCTTAGGAGAAAAAAATGCTTGGTAGGTTTCTGATATTGGGTCTTTCGAGTTTTTTAGGTGCTCCTAAGGAGGATGCGCATGAGTTTCTGACTAGTTGCTAGGAGATATTGCATAATTTAGGGTTGGTTAAGTCGCATAGAGCAGATTACATTATGTTTCAGCTAGTTCGTCCAGTGAAACATCAGTGGAGGTCGTATGTAGCTTGAAGGCCATATGGGTCACCTCCGCTTACTTGGGCACAATTCTCTGTAGCTTTTTTAGAGAAGTATATACCACATAGATTGAGAGAGAGGTTGATGGATCGATTCTCTGGGTTGGAGTAAGGCTCCATGTCTATTTTTAAGTACGAGGTTATTTCCATCTGCTTGCTAGACACGCCACTATGATTATGCCTACTGAGCATGAGAGGGTGCGTCACTTTTTACGAGGATTGAATTTACAGCTCTGCTTGACTATAGAGGGTATGGAAGCATCTGGCCAGTCCTTTTGGGAGGTAGTAGATCATGCCTGCACTATTGAGGGCATACTTTGCAAGGCCCAAGGGGGCTGCGATAAGAGGCCCCGCTATCAAGGCAGTTTCAGTGGTTCACAGGCGCGTGGTAGAGGCTACTTTGGTAAGGGTCAGCACCAACAGCGTTTCTAGTTGAGCTGGCCTATTCAGGATGGGCATTACAAATTCCTAATGGTCAGAGTAGCCAGAGTGTTATTCCAACATCACGAGGTACTCATTCAGGGTCCATGGGTCATTGTATTTATTCTAATTCAGTCGAGTCTTCACAAGGAGTATGTTTTAGCCGGGGTTATTTTGAGTGTGGAGAGATAGGCTACTTTGCTAGAGAGTGTTCGTTAGTGCAGCACCATAGGTGACATGATCAAATAGTTCAGGCCACCAGGGCTCCAACACCCTCAGCTAGAGGCAGTGCACAGGGTAGTAGGGATGGTCCCTAGGGTGTTAGAGGTGGTCCTCAGTCTAGAAGATCAGGTGGTCATAGTTATTGGGGCTATACGTATGTAGTTCTGGGCTGGATAGAGGTTGAGGCTTTAGATGTTTTCATCATAGGTACAATCTCTATTTGTCATTAGTCTGCTTGTGAGTCATTTCATGCGTCCTTGTGTGTATCTACCTTAGTAAGAGATTCCTTAGTAGTGAATCAACTGTATCAGGCTTGTGTGATGACTATCCTGGGGTGTGACACGTGGGTAGACTTTATTGTGCTTGATAAGGTTGATTTTGACATGATCTTAGACATGGATTAGTTGTCTCCCTACCATGGGGTCTTGGATTATTTTGCCAAGATCGTTACTCTACGAATGCCTAGTATCCCTCTTATAGTATGGAAGGGTGTTGATAGCCACATACCGAGAAAAGTTATATCTTTCTTGAGCGCCCAACATTTGGTTGGGAAGGGGTGCTTAGCCTATGTTGCCTATGTCCGTGATACTAGTGCCACCACACCTTCACTTGAATCAGTTCCTCTGGTTTGCGAGTATTCAGATGTGTTTCCTTCTAATCTTTGATGTTGACTTTGACATTGATATTGAGTTGGGCACTCAACCTATTTTTATTCTTCCATATCAGATGGCACCAGCTGAGTTGAGGGAGCTTAGGATCAGCCCCATAATCTATTGAGTAGAGGCTTCATTAGGCTGAGTGTGTCTCCATGGGGTGCTCTGGTTCTATTTGTGAAGAAAAAGGATAGGTCTATGCATATGTGTATTGACTACAGGCAGTTGAATAAGGTGACAATTAATAACAGATATCCGATGCGGTGTATTAATGATTTGTTTGACCAACTATAAGGTGCAGCGGTGTTCTCTAAGATAGACATGAGGTCTGATTATCACTAGTTGAGGATTAAGGTTGTGGACATCCCAAAGACTGCATTTAGAACTCGATACGATGATTATGAGTTCCTAGTCATGTCTTTTGGGTTGACTAATGCCCCAACATCGTTTATAGAGTTAATGAACTATGTGTTTAGTGCCTACTTGTATTATTTCATGATTGTGTTTATCGATGAGATTTTGATATATTCGAGGAGTAGAGAGGAGCATAAGCAGCATCAGAGAGTTGTGCTTCAGACCTTGCGAGACCATCAGTTATATGCCAAATTCACTAAGTGTGAATTTTGGCTTGAGTTTGTGGAATTCTTGGGGCATGTGGTGTCCAAGGATGGGATTATGATGGATCCAGCGAAGATTGAAGTAGTTCATAATTTGGCTAGGCCTACTTCTCCTATCGAGGTTTGCAGTTTCATAAGGTTGGCAAGTAACTACAAACGGTTTGTAGAGGGGTTGTCTTCTATAGAAGCTTTGTAGACCATATTAACTCAGAATAATGTTCCCTTCCAGTGTTCATATGAGTGTGAGGCAATCTTTCTGATGCTCAAGGCCTTATTGACTTCAGCTCCAATTCTTACTCTTTCGATCAAGGGTCACTGTTTTACCGTATATTATGATGCTTCAGGTATTGGTTTGGGTTGTGTATTGATGCAGCAAGCCGAGTTATTTCTTATGCTTCTAGATAGTTGAAGGTTCACGAGAGGAACTACCCCACTCATGACTTGGAGTTAGCAGTGGTAGTCTTCGCATTGAAGATTTGGAGGCATTATTTGTATGGCATTGTGATATCTTCATCGACCATCAAAGTCATCAGTACTTTTCAGCTAGAAGGATCTAAATTTGAGGCAGCGTAGGTGGTTAGAGTTACTAAAGGACTACGACATCTCCATTCTTTATCATTCGGGCAAGAAAAACATGGTAGCGGATGCCTTGATCCAGAAGGCAGTGAGTATGGGTAGCTTGACTTTCTTAGCAATAGAGGAGCAATATTTAGTTTAGGACATACAGTCCTTGGCTAAGAGGTTGGTTAGACTTGATATTTTTGAGTCGGGTCATATTCTTGCTTGTGTTGAGGCTAGGTCTTCTTTATTAGAGCAGATTCGGGCACAACATTTTGATGATACAATGTTAAGGATCATTCTTGAAAAGTTGTTGAGTGGTGAGGCTAGGAAGGAGACCTTAGATTAAGAGGGTCTTCTGAGGATTGAGGGTTGTATCTGCATTCCTAGAGTTTGTCACCTTCTTAGATTGACCTTGGATGAGGCTCACTGTTCTAGGTATTCTATTCTTGAGGCAGAACTACTAGTTGTGTGGGATGAAGAGGGATATCTCATCTTTCATGTCTAGGTGCTTGAACTGTCAGCATGTGATGTTTGAGCACCAGAGACTAGGTAGTTTGACTCAGAGGCTACCCATTCCAGAGTGGAAATAGGAGCGGATAGTTGTGGACTTCATAGTTCGTTTGCCACGTACTTTGGGGAAATTTGATGCTATTTGGGTCATTATGGATAGATTGACAAAGTCTGCTCACTTTCTGCCAGTTCAGACTTCCTATAATTCCGAAAGGTTAGCTCAGATCTACATTTGTGGGATTGTTCGTTTGCATGGTGTGCCAGTTTCTATCATTTCTGACCATGGTAGTTAGTTTACTTTATGTTTCTGGAGGTCTATTCATAGAGAGTTGGGTACTAGAGTTGAGCTTAGCACTGCTTTTCATCCGTAAATTAACGGTCATTTAGAGCGCACTATCCAGGTTCTGGAGGATATGTTTCGAGCAAGTGTTATTAATTTCAGGGGTCAGAGGGACTAGCGCTTAGCCTTGGCAGAGTTCGCATATAATAATAGTTACCATTCAAGCATCCAGATGGCTCTGTTTGAGGCTTTGTATGGTAGGCGGTGCAGATCTCAGTGGGTTGGTTTGATTCTTTTTAGGATAGGCCATGGGGTACCGACTATCTTCATGATTCTATGGATAAAGTTCGGGTCATTCAGGAGAGACTTTGCACTACCTAGAGTAGGCAGAAGAGTTATGCTGATTGGAGAGTTCAGGATTTAAAGTTCATGGTTTGTGATAGTGTGTTTCTTTGGGTGCTGCCCATAAAGGGCGTGATGAGGTTTTAGAGGAAGGGCAAGCTCAGTCTTAGGTTCATTGGGACGTTTGAGATCCTTTGTTGCATTGGGGAGTTTACATATGAGTTGGCCTTGCCTCGTGCTCTTTCTAGTGTCCATCTTGTTTTTCATGTCTCTATGTTGTGTTAGTATATTTCGGATGAGTCTCACATACTTCGGTGGGATTCGGTTTAGTTGGATGAGTCTCTAGCTTTTGAGGAGGATCGTGTTGGTAATTTGGAGAGACAGGTTAGGAAGTTGAGGTCCAAGGAGATTCTGTTAGTTATGGTGTAGTGGCAGCATCGTCATGTTAAGGAGGCTACTTGGGAGATTGAGACTGACATGCGGACCTGCTATCCTCGCCTTTTCGAGTCTTCAGGTACTATCCTTTCTATAACTTTCGAGGACAAAGTCCTTTTAGTAGTGGGTGTTGTAATGACCCTCCAGGTCATTTTCTATTTTTTGTGTTTTTTCCGCATTTTGAGTTTTCTCGCAGTGGCTACAGATCATTTATGACTTGCTGGGACTGACAGTTTGGTGCTCGGGCTGTTCATTAGGACCATTTCTCTATTTTAGAACTTGAACTTAGGAATTCTCTGACTTCGGTCAACATTCTTGTTAAACATTCTCGGAATCAAATTCCGACAGTTCCATTATCTCCAGAATAGGGATTTTGTCCCAGTCGGACCCTTGGTTGGGGTCTGGGAGCTTTCGATTTGGTTTTGTCTTGTTTTTTGTGGTTCTAGGCTAGTTTGGCTGGTAGATTTGACTTTGATCATTATTCTGAGAAGCCGACCTCGGATGGGAATTCCGTCAGTGCTATTAGCTCTGGAATGTCAACTTTGGGCTAGAGAGACCTTTGGTTTGGGTTTCGAGGCTCCTAAACTTTTTTTTGGCCTTTGAGATCCATTGTGATTGAAGTTGGTTTTGGGCATGGAGCCCACTTCTTGTTAAAATGATCTCCGTTGGGAGTTTTTTCAATTCAATTGAGTCCAAAATTCTATTTCTGGCAGGGTAGCATGGTTGGCTTGTGTTCACGAGGTTCCAAATAAATCCTGAAGGTCCATCCAGAGACTTTTAGCCTTGGAGTTTTGCTGGTTGCTATTGTGTATTGCAAACCAATTTGGTCATCGCGATCGCGAGGTGGCCATTGCATTCGTGATGGTCTAGTTTTTTGTCCATCACAATTGCGAGGGTGGCTCCTCATGATCGCGATGAAGGACGATTGGGACCCGGTCTAGCTTGTTTTACGCGATCGCGTGGCTGGACCATCACGACCGTGTGGAGTCCCTCGCGATCGCGATGAAGGACCCCTGGAAGCTATATAAGCTTACAACTTCGTTTCTTTCACCTCAAAAATGATTTTTCTTCATTAATAAGCTCCCAAGATCTGATCCTAAGCTCAATTATTCATCCTTCTTGGTCTGGTAAGTCTTATTCTCTCCCTCTTCTTTTTTTCGTTGCTTGATTCTATTTATTTTCGATAATTCCCATTGGTTTTCCTTTTTAAATTCCCCTTGAACTAGTAGGACTTCAGGGCTATTTTGAGCCCCCAAACGAGTCCCATTTGCGCTCAACTTTTGAGCATGGGTTCCTTGACCCGTTGTGGACATAATTGTGAATTTTTCTTTCCATTTTATTGCGCGGGCCTCGAGGGTCATTTTCTGACCCAATTTCTGGCCTGAATTTTGTATAGTAATATGGATGTCATTCTTATCATCTTGACACCTGGGGTTACATTTGTGATAGTGTGGCATCTTTCTGAGGCTGTTCGGAAGGGGAAGGCATATGAGTGATGGTTCGTGTTTGTGGTTCGACCCCGAGGTAGGTTACGGTTTACTTTCCTAGACTAAGTTTAGTTAGATTTTATATCTTATATATTACTGGAACATTAGGTTTTATCTTAGATAGAAATAGGCTTAAATCATGTAACTTGTAATAATTTGGCCATTTCGGATCGTAGATTATAATTATTTACCGTTATCCTTAGTTTAGGAGCTTGTAGTGTTGTTGTGGTTAGCCTAGACTCCTTAGTGTGCTTTTAGGAGGTTTTAGAGTTAGAGTAGATTCTTTTAGTGGTTTTCATAGTTATTTTCCATTAATTTTTGCCTTATTATCGATTGTGTGTATAACTATAAGCCCGAGACCATAGCTCGGATTGAACGGAGTTCCATGTCAATTTTCTTTGTTGGAGGGTGGTTTGCCTTGGTTTGCCTTGTGATGTTAATTATTCTTTGAATTTGGAACCTTCCATGCTCATATTGCTTTTATACACCTAGCAGTACATAAAAGAAAGATTTTTGAGGTTTTTGGTTCAAACTTGAGATTTACTATGTTTATCATGATTTTTGCTTTTAAAAGAGTATCTTGAGTTTTACTACTGATTTTGGAAAAGAAATGAAAAGTCCTACTTTTATGTCAGTCCAAGAGACATTCTCGGACACATTCTCTATTTTACTTTCTATATATATATATTAATATATTATAGTCAGATGCGTTATTACGGGCACCTCGATGCGTTATTCTGAGTTTTTCTTTCTATTTATATATATATATATATATATATATATATATAGTCCGATGAGTTATTCCGAGTGCCCCGATGCGTTATTACGGGTTTTTACTTTTATACATTTATGCATCACATCATCCCTCATTGCATTGCCTTATGCTTGAGTGTACTTGGATTATCTGTTGCCTTGGTTTCATTTGTGGTTGTTACCTTCTTCTCTGTTGGCTTGGTTAGTCAGTTTTCGATTTTATAACTAGATTTAGGTAGATCCACATAGTTAGCTTACTTTCCTGTCATTTATATTATATTTTATCTTTCTGCCCTCGGTCGGCCTATAATGCCTACTAGGTACCCATTGTTTTTGTACTCATACTACACTCCGCATCTTTTTCTGATATAGCACCTAGTACGAGCCACCCTCGTTGATCCTCTTGTCATTTGAGGCCAGCTGTTGTTCGGATAGTGGTGAGCTCCCGACGTTTTGGAGACTTTTACTGGTTTCCTTCTACTTTCTATCTATATCTTGTATTTTGGATAGACAAAGTGTGTTGTATAGCTACTATGTATTTTAGATGCTCTTGTACTGCTGATACCAGGTTCACATTGGTTCTTGTGTATGTTTTGTCTTCTTGGTCACTTTAGGTCCATTTTGTATATTTATTACAGTTGGTACATATATATACTGTTGGCCCTATTCTCCTTATATTTGTCTTCCACTTTTCTTATATTGAACTGCTTTATTTATCTTCCGCATTGTTGGGTTGGCTAGCATATCGGGGGGTTACGTAGGTGCCATCATGGCTCAGTTTTGGGTCGTGACACCTCTACATCAGAGTTGACCATTATTGACATCCAATCTTTTCCCTCCACGGCCTTAATTAATTTAGGGCTTCTATTATTTTTATATAATTTTGAAATATTTATTTTTATAAGATGAAATTATTTTCAAAATCAATTTGAGGTTAATTTTATTATTTTTAGGTGAAATAAATATATTTTTTGTTTAATTATGTAGAATCATATAAGTTTCACTTAAGAGAATATTTTGAAAGTAATTACGAGTGAAAATCATTTTAAAATAAAGATGTTTTTACCTTAAAACTACTTGAAATAAGAAATTGATTGAATAATTAGTTTCTTGGTTTTGAATGAAATAATTATGTTTATAAAATAATTATTCTTAATTGTTAAATCTATAAGCTCATTTAATTAATTAAGAATTTAATTCGTCTCATTTCGATTTCGGCCTAAATTCTCCAATCTTATCGTTTGGCTATGATTTACATCAATTGGTTACTATTTCAACCAAATATGGCTACATTTACAAAGCAATGTGGCCAGATCTTAAACCAATTTCAATTTCATTGTTTCAGCTTATATTTGGCAAAACTCCATTCAATTAAACCAGCCCAAAATTACCCCTAACCCGGCCCACTTCCTTCACCTCATCAACTCTACATACACATACACATACATAACACATATACACACGTACACACACGCTCCACCTGCTACAATTTCCCATAGAAAGACTACGCATATTAGTTCTCACGCGCACAACTCAAACCCTCTCTCTTTGTTTCTTCTTCCTCACCTTGAAGCCTCATCCTCCGCCAATCAATAGATCCAAATGACAATGATGAACACCTCCAATGACAAAAACACACCCAAATCCCCTCAAATCCATCCAAGCTCCATTAATCCCCCTTCATCTCTCCTCAAATTGTCAAAGCCACAATTTGGTTCTTGAAGATTCTAGAACATTGACACCTCAGCAACTATAACATCTATACCCCTTGAAATCTGGTGGAATCCTCTTGAAATCATCGATTTATGATTTGTGATGACCCTTTCGGTCATCTTCATATTTACGCATTCATTGTACTGTTAAAGCTTTCCTGTAGCGGCCCCAAGTCATTTATGTCTTGCTGGGACCGGTAGTTCGATGCCCTGATTATTCATTTGGTTTTTTTGACCATTTGCCTATTTTAGAGCTTTAACTTAGAATATCATTGACTATCGTCAACATTCTTAGCTAACGTGCTTAGAATCAAATTCCAATAGTTCCGTTAGCTCTGGAGACTCGAGTTTGGTCAAGTTGGACCTTTAGTTGAGGCCTGAGAACTTTTGGTGTGGGTTTTGTGTTGCTTTTTTTATTTTCAGGCCATTTGGAGTTGGAAGTGTAACTTTGGTTTGCTTTCGATGATTGGAGCATCAAATTTGAAATTTGATGATTCCATCAGCTCCGGAATGTTGAGTTTGGGTTAGGTAGGTGGTTGGTTTGGGTTCCAGGTGTCCCAGGCTTATTTCGAGTGTTTGGTTGCTTGTTGGTTAGTGTTGACTTGGATCAACATTTCTCTGAAATGACCTCGTATGAAAGTTTTATCGATTCCATTGAGTTTTGAATGTCATTTCCACTCTATTAGCATTATTGGGTTTTGAATATCGGTTTTTGATTGTGCTCGAAATGCCCCGTATTGTTTTGGAAAATTGCAGATTTTTGTTGTTGCAGGCGCAGGCCTTAGTCCTTAATCGAGATTGCGAGCCTCCTTCCTCGCGACCGCGATGAAGCACCTGGTCCCTTGTTCTTCACGATCAGGTGATCACCTATCGAGATCGCGATGAAGCCTTTCCTCCGTTGTTCTTTGCGATCGCGTAGCTAGTCTTGGTGATCGCGATGGTCTAGCCAGCATGGTCCTCGTGACCGCGAGGGGTCCCTTCGCGATCGCGATGAAGGACACCTGGGCAGTATTTAAACTCTTAACTTTATCTTTTTCACTCAAAATCAAAATTCTCCATTGATACAAGATAAAAATCCGTCTAAGCACTGTAATTCTTCAATTCTTGGTGTTCGGGTGCATATTTCATGGCCTTTACCATTCCTCCATCGTGGTTGGTAAGTCTGCTTCCCCAAAGCTCCTTTCTTTCCCATTGTTAGCTAAAACTCCATTGTTGTGAATTCTTGGAGCTCAAAAATGTATTACAGATTTTATTCCCGGGTGAAGTGCATACTTAGCGGACTCATTAAAATTCATATCCTTGGCATAATTCTCCCGTTGTGGTAGGTGATTCTTACCAATTTCCGGTTTTATTTCCTAAATTTCCTTATTTGGTTTCTTGGCTTTAGGGGCTTTTTTAGCTCGAAATCCTTTCCCAAATTCCTTGATTTTTCGGGCATGTGCTCCCTTGATCATGGTGATCATATTGTGCACTTTCATTTTTGGTTCCAGGTTGTGGGGCCTATGAGCCTGTTTGTGACACAAGTTTCGGCCCAGATTTTATTATAGCGATATGGGTATCATTAGACTCATCTTGATGTATTATTTATGATTGTGATATTTTGATCATCATTCAAGGCATCTCAGAGTGATTCGAGCTTGGCTATCGTTTTCCTAGTAGCTTGTCATCGGAAGACAGGTAGGTTACAGTTTAAACTCTTTATACTTCGCATATATAGGATAAAATTGTACTAATGGGCATCCTTGGGTTGGGTTTACTAGTTAGTACCACAGACCTTGACCGCTTTATTCATGTCTAATTCCTTTTCTTTCTCCGATGGTTATAGTATTTGCTATAGTTGATATTATCACCCTTGTGGTCCTGTGTGGCCTTATATTGACTATGGAACATAGATGGTGGAAAACTGGGATTGTTCGTGAGTCCCAGACATTGTATTTATTGTTATAGAGCTGGATATCTGTGTTGTAGAATGATTGGAGCCTATGCAGGGCCGATAGGTTGATTGTGAGCCGTTGGGCTATTGATTGTGATTCAACATGCCATTATCATGCATATAAAAGGTTTTTCTTCATGATTTTACTATGGTTTTGGCTTCGGGCCTTCTTTTGATAATTTCTAAATCTTGTGTGGCCCGTGGGGTCCATTTTTGGTAAAATTGATTATGAAATAGTTTGGTATCATCTTAATGGATCTTCTTGGGTTAAGGAAAGTAAAAGAAAGATTTGTTACAGTTTTCCTACTATATATTAGGCCCGGTTGAACCGAGGTGCTAGCTCAACCCTGTTATGGATGACAAAAGATATTAGACTTAAAGCCAAGCATCAGACTTGATTTCCTACCATTTTAGACCCGAATATGCCCGGGCACCCTTGAAGGGAGTTTATGAGACTTATTTCATTGATTTAGACCTTGATAGAATTCAAGCATGCATTTTGAGCATTTGAGTACTAGTTTTGATCCGGTGGCACTCTGGAATGATATTTTGAAGTTAGAGTGTAGTATGTGGTCTACGAGTAGACCTCCATGGACCCTGTCATTCCGGACCAAGTGCTACGAGTAAAAAAGGTGATCGGGGGTAGGGGTGTAAATCGAAGTAGATGTAATTGGGAGAAGTCCTTCCATGGATCCCGCCTTTATTGGACCTTTGGGGCACCAGAGGGGGTAACATACTGACACTGTGGTTACACTTAGATTGTCATATCATATCATATCATTCATTTCTGTGAGGTACCACCCTTGTTTGCTGTTTGTTGATTGTACGCTCCGGTAGTATGGGATGCCGGAGGGTTTGTCTTCACTTGTTTGTGTCCCTTGGGTGTATGGGCACCCGTGGGACTGTAGGTAGACTTATTGTTACTATTTTGCTCTATTGGTTCCTATTGGGGGTTTTATGACTTTGGATACTGTTAAGGTTAAACTTGGGCTTCCAACTGTTAAATTCTTGACTTCAGATTGCATGCTTAGTTGGGTTATTGTTCCTTGTATTCGAGCATGTTTACTATTTTCTTCCTATCCTTCTCTATTCATTGAGGTTACCGGTATACCACCTTATTTCTAAAATCTTCTTTATATACTTGTTATTGCGAGGATCCCGGGTACGTGTTTCTTTCTTTTGCTTGTGATGTGTATTCTTTTGGCTATCCATATGAATTGTTCCAGCTTGTATTCCTTCTGTGCTAGCTTTCGTGTACTTGTTCATTGCCTTCTGTGACTATTTGTATTCTGCTTATTACTGTTCTTTTATCTTATATGTGTGCAGTTGGCCTATGATACCTACTCTGTACCTTTCGCTTTGCATTTGGTGCTCATACTACACTCTGCATTTTCTGGTGTAGATCCTAGTGTGGGCCATCACTACTAGATCATGGGATTTATGCTTGGAGATCTTTTGGACTATCCAGACTGAGGGTGAGCTCTTGGCGACCGGAGCTTAGCTTTAGTTTATCTTATGTATCATGTACTCTGTTACTACTCAGAGATAGTTGTGTGTATATTGTTTTGGATGCTTCGTACTACTTATATGTAGTTTTGGCTCTATATTATGATACCAAGTTTTGGGGTTTGGTTTAGCTTCCGCATATGTTTATATATTCCTGTTATCCATGTTTTCATCTTGTTCCTTTGCTTTCGCTTGATTATATTGTTTCTTCTGCTTAACTGATAGCTAGTAGCCCATTATTAATCATTCAGGGCTTCGGGAATTGGTTCTATACTGGGGGGTTGTAGGTGCCATCATGATCGAGAAATCTGGTCGTGACAGCTTGGTATTAGAGCTCTAGGTTCATCAATGTCATTGGTATAGAAGCCAATGTCTAGTAGAGTCCTGCAGATTGGGGCGGAGACGTCCGTACCCAATCTTCGCAAGGCTATGGAGACATCTTAGGAAAATGGACTTTTCTAGATTCTATCTCATGTGTAGTATCCTTGTAAGTTTTTGGAAATTTCACTTATTCTCGTTCACTCTTCCACAGATGGTTCATACAATATTGTCGGAGTCTGGAAGAGACGAGCCTCTGACTCTAGCACTTTCGACACAAGGTAGAGGCTGGGGAGGTCGTAGAGGTAGGGGTCGAGGATGTCCCAGAGCAGTAGCATGTGGACTTGGGGACAGCCTAGGTACCACCAGTTCATGTACCAGTTCCAGCACCAGTTTCTGTGCCAGCTTCAGCCCAGCTCAGTCTTTAGATATTCGGGGTTTACTACTTTAGCTATTAGGCATGATTGGAGAGCAACCTTCTAAGGTAGCACAGATATCCGCTCAAGGGGCAGCCCTGGGTGTTCAAAGTTTAGTAGCACAGCCTGCTACTGTGGCTTCCCGTGCTGAGGTTATTCTGGTTCTAGTAGTTGCACAACCTCTTGCTCCTCGCCCAGCTATGACAGATGGGAAGCAAAACGCCTTGAGTAGATTTTTGAGATTGGCACCACCAAGATTCACCAGTACATCGGATCAGAAACCACATGACTTCATCACTACCTGTGAGGACATGTTACACCATCTAGGTTTTCTAGAGACTCACGGGGTTGGATATACTAAGTATCAGCTGGAGGGTCCAGCAAAGTTATGGTAGAGGGCACAGGTTGCTTGTAGATCTTCTACATCACCTCCAATGCCTTGGTCTGAGTTTTATAAGGACTTCATCATCAAGTTCTTACCACAAAGTGATCGTGAGCATCACCAGGAGAAATTCACCAGGCTTATGTAGCGATCCATGTCTATATCTGAGTATGAGACCCATTTTCATCAGCTTACTCCATTTAGAGCTATGATCATTCCCATCGAGCTAGACAGGATTCACAGATTTGTTTGGAGATTATGGACAGAGCTTAGACAGCCAGCTGATATATTGGTTTCTAGTGGTCGGTTATTTCAGGCTATTGTAGACTATGTCCGTACTGTTGAGGACTTGCATCGACATGATCAGGGGATAAGAGAGAAGAGGCCTTGTTATTAGGATGGCTACAGTGGTTCTAGACATGGTGGTAGAGGTTCAGGCCAGTGGTCCCGAGGACTTGCATCGACATGATCAGATTGGTTCAGGCTTCACTTTAGACATTTGATAGTTCTCAGTTCGAGCAAGGTCACTCTTTGAGGGGTGCAGCTTATGGGGAATCAGGCTTTGGTGGACATATAGGTTCTACTTGTCCGTCTCAATAGTTCATGCCGTCAGGGCCTTGTTATGAGTGTGGTGTTGTTGTCCATTATGCTAGAGATTACCCCCAATGGGGTACAGTTCAGTTAGCTGCTCAGACGACCGAGTCTTTAGGAGTAGATTAGCGACCGTCTAGAGGGGGTAGTGGTCAGGATAGGGGTAGTGACCCATGTGGTAGAGCAGGTGGTAGGGATAGGGATCGAGTAGGTGGTAGGGATAGGGGTCGAGCAAGTGAAGGTCATCATTAGTTTTATGCGGTCCCTGGGAGATCGAAGGTAGAGGCCTCGAATGCTGTGATTATAGATATGATTTCTATGTTCCATCAGTTTGCTATGGATATATTTGATCCTGTATCTACATGTTCATATGTATGTGCCTACGTTCTACCTTGTTTGGGGTTGGCTAGTGAGCCATTATCTGTTCCTATTTCTGTTTTGATCCTGATAGGAGATTCTTTAGTAGTGGATCAAATTGTGAGATCTTGCGTGATATCTGTTGGTGATTTGTAGACTTGGGGTGATTTGATGATACTTGATATGTTATATTTTGATATGATACTCGGCATGGACTAGTTATCCCCTTACCGTGTGGTTCTGGATTGTTATGCCAAGACCATTACCATCATCGTGCCTGGCGTATCCCCGATGGTCTGGCAGGATATTTTTAGCCGTGCACCGTCTAGGATCATCTCTTGTCTTCGAGCTAGGAAGTTGATTTCCTGTGAGTGTTTAGCTTATCTAGCATATGTTCGAGATGCTAGTGCTGACCCTTCGTCTCCTGAGTTTGTCCCTGTTGTTAGAGACTTCCTAGAGGTGTTTCCTACTGACCTTCCAGGCCTTCCACCTGAGAGAGATATTGATTTTTCTATTGAGTTAGAGCCGGGCACCACGCCCATTTCTATTTCTCCCTACCATATGGCTCCTGCTAAGTTGAGAGAGCATAAGGAGCAGCTCCAAGATTTGTTAGCTAAGGGGTTCATTAGACCGAGTGTGTCACCTTGGGATGCTCCTATTCTATTTGTTAAGAAGAAGGATGGGTCATGCAGATGTGTATTAATTATCGACAGCTGAATAAGGCGACAGGGAAGAATAGGTATCTGATGCCATGGATTGATGACTTGTTTGATTAGCTTCAGGGTTCAACCATGTTTTCTAAGATTGATTTGAGGTCTGACTACCATCAGTTGAGGATTAGGGCAGAAGACATCCCTCACATAGCATTCAGGACACGTTATGGCCATTATGAGTTCCTGTTGATGTCTTACGGGTTGAGTAATGCCCCCGTAGCTTTCATAGACTTGATGCATAGGGTGTAATCTCTCTTAAATGTGAGGGCACAAAATGGTGTCAATTTGGTGTACTAATGATGGCTATATTCACACATAATCATGTTGGCCTTATTTTTCATGAAAAGTCAGTTTTAGAGGTTGTGTGGTTTCAATGAAGGGTCTGTAAAAATATGATTGATGTATGCATGTTGAGATGATTATGGGTCATGATTAAACTGTCTAGTTAACTTAGCTGTGAGTAGACATGTTCAATTGATATCTTAAGATGTGAAATTTTATAGGGTGTGTAGTAATTTGTTCGAGGACAAACAAAGGTTTAAGTGTGGGGTGGTGATCTTGGGCGCATTTATACGCTTGCTTGCCTTATTTACCCATATTTTAGCGTTGTTTTGAGGGAAAAAGTCATGTGTATCCTTATGATTATTTACATTTTCATGGTGGTGAGCTAATATATGTGATTAGATGCTTTGCAGGGAGAATGTGAAGAAAAACAACCCATTAGAGCTAAAACGGAAAGCATAAAAGCATTGGAAAGGAGTTAGCAACGTTCCGGGAGAACAAGAGAGCAAAAGAAGAAAATTTGGGTTGTGGCGTATTGCTGGCGCGCCACCCCAGCCCCCAAACTACTGAGGGGTGTGGCTGGCGCATCGGTGGTGCGTCACCCCAGCCCAAAACCCAAAAAATTTCCAACTTTTTTCTACTCCAAATCCAAGTAGGAAAAGGGGTTATTTTCCTCCTACTCTATAAATACATCTCAAATCATGATTTTTACCCAACTTTTGACCTACGAAGAGCTAGGACCCGCCGTGGAGGCCGGAGAATATTGGTTTCATCTTTTCTTCTCCTTTATTATTTATTTTTACATTTTTCTTTGGATGAATTATTGTAATTGTTCCATGTCTATATGGAGTTAAACTTCTCATTCTAGGATTGTGGTAGCTAACTACATGATTGTTGAAGTAGATGATTAATTCAATTATTTGTTTATCACATTAGTTGTTCTTATATTCTTGTGTTTACTATTTTAATGCTTCCCGACCATTAAAATAAATCTATAATCTCTTTGTAAACTTGAAAGAAGGATCATTGGGATAGAACAAAGAATATAGGGAGCAAAGCCTCTCTTTTGTAACGTAAAGAGTAGGTTCGCGACTAGGATAGGAATATACCTAGAATGCCTTGTTTGGTTTATACGGGAAGATATATAAATGCGTTCGGAATAAGATGTCACATCCCCGCTCAATGATGTAGTTGTGATGCTATTCTAGATAGGCAATTAGAGGCTCGAAAGACCATAATTGTAAAATCAACCCCAAAATCAGCAACTAGATAAACAAACAAGTCAATGAAATTGCTTACTTAACATGATTGTTAGCGAATCCATAATCCTAGATCGATTTCATCATATTTATTACGTAAAAACTTGCTCTTTGTTTGGTTAATTATTCATTAGTTAAATTCTTCTTTTTACTTTGGTTAATAAATATTCCTTTGAGTTTTTATGCTTGAATAAATAATTAGAACTAGTTTAATTTAGTAAAATAGCTAACCGACAAGTCCCTGTGGGTACGATATCTGGACTCATAATCCTATATTACTTGTACGATCGCGTACACTTGCGTATGCGTTAGGACGCAACAGTGCAGTCAATGAGTTTTGTGGCTTGTTATTGCAGCTGGTGCTGCTATTTTTGGTATGGCACACTTGCGCTCTTAGGGTAGCACCTGCGCAGCTGCCCCTGCGGTCACCAGCCACACCTATGACCCTAGGTGACATCGCCAGGGGGCGCCCCTGTGCTCATTTGACCGCGCATGTAGTGCTTCCACAACGACATGTTCACCGGACCTGCAGGGTCGGTGGTTTGGTTGACCACCACCCTTGTGGTAGTCTTGGTGCAGCAGCGAGGCTGCACCTGCATCATTTTTTACCGCAGGTGCACTGATTGCTGGTAGTTTAAATTCAGTCCCTTCTTCATTTCATTTCATTTTCCCAACTCTTTCCTCCATTTCTCGAGCTCGACAAAGAGTGAAAACATCCTTTTCTCACTGATTTTTCCAACTTGTGAGTTAATTCTCTTTCCCCTCAATTTCTAGTTCTTGACCTTGTATTTATTTCGTGTTTTATTCCGCATTTTTGGTGGTCTTTAACCCATTATTTTCCCAACTTTAAAGTGTTGTTTTTGGACCATTTGAGGTCTGAATCCACTTCCATCTTTGCCCAATATTTGGGGCATGTGTTCCTTATCTCGTAGGGGACCTTATTGCAGAATTTAATTTCAATTTTCATAAGCGAACCCCGAAGGTCATATTTGAACCCAATTTCTAGCTTGAAAGTTTGTATAGCAATATGGATATCATTCATCTCATCTTGACACCTAGTTTATGTTTATGATAGCATTGAAATAATTGGAGGCTTCTCAGGGGAGATAGGCTACGATCTTGTAGATTGTGCGTGCATGTTCAGCTTTCAGGTAGATTATGACTTACCTACTTTTAGACTTAGCTCTTATAAGGTGTTTTTATAGTAAATTGCTAATTTGCGGGTGGCTTATTATGGTTGAATACATAAACTTAGGTATTAAATTCTTATTGCTCATTTTAGAGGCCTTAAGGTAAGATATGGAATCCTTAACTTCGGTTGTAGTTCCTTTCTCAAAACTTGATGTAGTTTTCATGGTAATATTGGGTTTAGAACTCCTTGCCTTATCTTAGTGTAGGCTGGTGGTAGTTGGCGATGATTATATTAGAGAGACTTAGTATAGAATTAGGAGAGAACTTCGCGGTAGAGTAGCCTTGTTCCTGTTGTTTTTATATTTATATTTTACTTTTTTTCCCTCATTTTACATTTTGGTTTGGTGTGTTGTATATTATGGGCCCAAGACCATAGAGGTGGGACAGTAGGTCAGTATGAATCCTCCCTTTCTCTTTATTTATGGTTTGTGGATAGTTTTAGTGTAACTTCTATTAATGGTTTGAGTTAGGATAGTCTCTACTTGTTGCTTGCTTTAGATTAAGTTTTGGGTTAGTTGGCCATATTTAAGTTTGATTTTCTCTTAGGTTTGGGAGCTAGGGTAGTGTTTTCCTAATAGTATCTACCATAGGCTAGTACCTCCTGCTTTAGTGCGTAGAATTTGGTTGTCCTTTGTGTGATATAATTTGGTTGGTTGTGCTCTTTGGCTTTTTATCCATACTTTAGCATGGCATATGGTTGACTTTATTTTTGGAATACTGTTTTCAGTCAAAAAGATGTTTTATGGAATATGTTAAATAACTTTTAGCTTAAAAAAGATTTGGCCTATACTTATAGAAATAGTGATTTGCTAAAACTTGCATGTCCGAGGAGACCCGTATTCCGGATAGTTTTACTGACTATTTAAACCTGCATACCGGAGGAGACACGTGTTCTAGGTTGTTTTACTGGTACTCATGATTGCATGCCCGAGGATCACATATCTGGGTTTTTCCTTTTGGATACGTAGTTAAACCTAAGGGTGGCTTGCAGGGTGATTTGGGAAGCCCATAGGACGGCCTATGAATCTGTTCCTCGGGGTTGTCTACTTTTGCCGCATGGGCCACACATCATATTGCACCCATCTTATACCACATATCATGGCATGTCTTTGCATCTTTTCTCTACCCATGAGGTTGATTGCTAGCTAGTAGTGCGTGCTGCTTGTATCCTCCATGCTTATGGGGGTCCAGTTGGGTTTACTTGTTGCCACTCATATCTCCTGAGGTATGTATCCTGTGTTTTCCCTATTTTATTTATTTAGATAGTTGCTTTATATCTCCTATTAAGTTATTCTCGTGTAGTTATCATAAATTGTCTAGCTTTGGTAGGTTAATCCATTTTCTGACCCTTCTTCTCTTACCTTTAGTATATTCACATTTATTTATACTTATATCTTATTTGAGCTCAGTCGGCCTATGATGCCTACTGGGTATCGCATGGTTTTGGTACTCATACTACACTTCTGCATCTTTTTATGATGCAGATCATAGTGCGGGTTATCGCCATTGATGATGTCCTCTAGCACTGTTGCTGATCGAAGATACAGGGTGAGCTCTTGGCGACTAGAGTTGATCCATCTACTTCTACTTTTTGACTAGTCTTCTGTTGTACGTTTGGAGATTGTCATGTATTTATTATGTCCATCTATTATATCTAGGTTGTAGCAGATCTTGTACCGACTGATACCAGGTCTTGGGGAAAATCTTGTATACTTTGTTCTCTCCCCTCCTTATCTTTATTTATGCTTATTCAGTTATCTTCCGCTTTTATTACTGTGCTTCCACTTTTGTTTTGTTCTCGTGTTAGCCTATTACTTGCAGCTCTGAGGCTAACTTACTGGTGGGTTATAGTAGGTTCCATCACGACCAAACAAATTGGGTCGTGATAGGAAGTGATAGAGGCGATTCTTTGATTTGCCATTCTTTTTGTCCTCTCTAGTACCTATCCTTGAATGATATCCATAGTAAGCCCTTTTGAGCCTTTAGCCAAAAAATTTGATAGCCACATATGTAGCCTAATTCTCTTTGTTTGTAGACTATATTTGATCAAAAGAACTCTCATAGGACACTTGACCTAGTGTTAAGCGTTTGAAGAAAGTTAGAGAAAAGAAGAAGGGAGGTGGTGAAGTTGTGAACCTTGAAAAAGAAAAAAAGTTAATGTGTGAGCAAAATAAAAAGAGTGTAGCCTGCGAAATAAGAAAAGAAAGAAAAAATATAATACAAAAAGAGAATTCGTGCTAAATATTAAGGAAGCTAAATGAAAAAAGGAAGTAGAAGAAAGGGTAGAACAAAAGAAAAAAATAAAGAAGTAGCTAAGAGAAGTTGAAAGCGCTTAAGTGTGAAAAAAGTGATGTATTAAAAGTGCCTAGGGCGTATTAGTCACTATTTTATCCAACATATTCTTGCCCGCCTTTTAACCTACATTAAAACCAAATGAAAGACTACTTGATCATAGACATGAACTTTCTTGAATTAGTAGAGCAAGTACTCTAAAGGAAAGCCTATGGTTAACCTTTTGTCACATGTCAATTTTCTTTGTGAGCGTGAGAGCTTGATGCATCGTATACCCATGTTTTAATACTATCTTATGAGTGAGAGAGAATTTCTTTGATGTGAGGGCACATGTTTAGTACAATTCCTAACAATAAGAACTTTAAAAGATTTCACCGGGCTCTACATCATTATTTTACTACACTCACCTTCATTTTCATCTACCCTTCTCCTTTAGTTTCCCTTTTTAACTTTTCGAGCTCATAGTGCATTAGGGACTCTCATTTGGATCAAATTCATAGGATATCAACAAAGTTGATAGGCTCATTATGTGTCTTAACAAAAAAACATAGGCTTTAAGGCTCAAAGGGGCTTCACTAATGGCAATGTCAAGGTGGTACAAGCAATCATCAAAGAAATAAGAAAGATGGGCTTTTCAAGAAAATGCCTTAATCATATTCCACAAATTTCATGCTAGTTAACATTCACACACACGCGGGGAAATTTCTAGATGCTACTCTATGAAAGAAACCAATCAAAACCTCACACCCACGGCACCATGAAGCACATATAGGAGGATTATACTTGCACGCTCACACATAAACACATTGAGTGAATTTATACAATTAAGCCTGTTTCGTTCGTCATTCGAGTCTAGTTAAAGAGCCTATGTGTTTCTCATGAAGTTCTCACTCACTTTCCTGGCCTTGCATGAACTACCCATGATGTCTAACTAGGCTTCAAGTGGGTTTTTAAGTTCCAAAGGCAAAGCTTCTAATCCTACAATCCTATGACTAATTTTCCCTTAAGACGGTCGTCATCCATCCATCATCGGGACAAGTCACTACTACTATGACTTACCTAAAAAAAACTAACCTAAAAAAATTTACCTGGTTCAAAGGGACTATCCTCAGGAAAAGAACCAACAACAAAAGCCGAGGAACCCAACCTAAGAACGTTAAAAAAAATTAACTAAGCATATGCTATCAACCATCCTGTCTAATAGCAAAAACTAGTCACGCGACGCTCACAACACTCAAGATATAGCAATAGAAATCGTTGGAAGTCACTTCTCCACACCATACTTAAACATAGAACTGTCCTCAGTACTTCAAATAAATACAAAGGTAAAGAGTGAGAGAAGGAACTCCCTGGGCCTCTAGGCATCGTCCTCATCATCATCAGGAATGAATTCCTAATCCTGCTCAACTGTCTATCATTAACCGCCACCAACGCAGTCCCAGCATCATTAACCTCATCATCATCATCATTAGTGTCATGTACGGTCGGCTCATCATCATCCAATGGCTTCTGAAATGCCGACCCCATCTTGCACATATACATTGCGCTCTCAGTCATCCGGTACCGATCACTCAAAGCAGTCATCTCCTCCTCGGTCGTAGGTCAACCGCCAATTCGCAACTGTAGCTCTGCCATCCCATACATTCTACCCATCCAACTATCATCTCGAGCCTGTTGGTCAGCATTGGAAAGTACCAGCCCATGTAAAGTATCTTGGGGCTTTGTCTTTGTCACATCAACCAGTTGGATTATAAGGTACGGGACTCGAGGTGGGACCAAATCATGAATTTCTTCCTCAATATTTTATTGCCTTAGAAATTGGGTCAGCAATCCTTCTTAGCAGAAATGCCATCTTTTGTTATTGCAGAATTTCATCATGTTATGCCTCAGTACCGAAGACACATTGATCGGCATTTCCTTCATGAGCATGTACACCAGCACCACCCTATATTTGGTAACCTCATCTGTGTGCTTGCATGGTAGAAGAGTGCTACACACAATTTTCAACCACACTCTAGACTCTTGGCTGAAATACACATAAAGTAGGGTGGCATGTCTCCTCATTTCTTTACTTCTTTCCCAACTAGCCGTTGAATTTACCCCACAAAGTGTGTGGCGTATGTCTCTATATGGAGGATCCTCTTTCATTTCCAAGTATGGTGCTGCATCAATATGTGGTGTTCCCAAAAACTCATTCAGGACCCGCGTGGCAAAACGGAGTAACTTTTGTTGCACTTCCACTTGGTGGCTTATACCTTCCCCCGTGTGCCAGTTTGCACAAAATTACCTTACCATAGTAAGTTTGTACACTTTTTGATCCTGGAAGATGTATTGGATGACCAATCGGTATACCATCTCATGAATTTGAGGGAATTCTGCCTGCAACCATGCCTCGTCCACATGCTCATCTCCATGGTACTTGGCTTCTTTTTGTGATTCAAACCAGTTGGTCCCCTATATACATACTGCTCTCCTCCCAAACTTTCATGGGGGTGCCCGCGGGATCGAAGGAGCTGCTGTCCCAGATGATTCCCCATTTTTGGACCTTTTTTCTTTTCGTGCCTTTGGTAACTGGTTTCTTTCCTCTTGGAGGCATCGTACCTACAACACACAAGTTACACAAAATCAGCCCAGTACAATTAGAACTAGCCAAATCAGTATATTCATGAGGCCATAACACCCCACACTTAATTTGCTAGCCATGGTGTCTATAGGTTGATAACATCAGGTACTCAGACTTCCCTATTTTAATCACAAGTTTATTTTAGCATCCTATGACACCATGTAAACCAACCACTCTTCACAGGTATATTCCAAACAATTCTCAAGTATTCACTACCCTTTTTAAAGATAAAGCACTATCCATGGCCACAACTTCATTCAATGTAGTACAAATTCACCAATTTTCTTGAAGTTTTAGAGTGACCCATCTCTTTCTACTACTTACTTTGCTTTCCATAAATCAAGACTCAGAACAAAACAAGAAACAAAATTCGAAATCCACCATTACTAGTGTATATACGAAAAATAATCTTACTTGTGGGTGTATTTTGAGAGTTCAAGCTTTCATCAATGGTGGAAAAAGTTTTAGTTCTTCCAACAAGATGAAAAAGTTTACACCTACTAATATTGATAATGGAAAGCATAAATAAGAAGTAGAGAGTGTTAGAAAGTAAAGGAAGATCTTACCTTGAGAAATTATGGAGAATGTTAAAGCTTGAGAGGGGTAACAATGGAGGAAGGAGAAGAAAATTGAGAGAGAATAGGGGAGAGGCGGCGCTCCAAGTGTAAGAAAGTAAGGAGAAATAAATAAATTAGGGGTTTTGAAACAGTGGGTTGCCAAAAAATTTGGGTCTCGGGTCAGTTGACCCTTGACATGTTCTGTTTTAAATTAAAATAGAGCGCCTGGAGAGGGGATGGCATGTTGCACTGTAGAAGCGCCAAGGAGAGTGCTCGGTAGTTTATGCCATGGTGCATTGCGCCAGAACTGCGCTAGTCAAGGCGCTCAGTTGTTCGGGTCCTGGGGTGGTGCGCCTCGGATGTGCCAGCCTAGGTTTTTTGCCTTGGGCGATGCGCCAATGATGCGCCCAGTCAGCCCCACAGAAGTTTAGCCCTTGGGGTGACGCGCCAGTGATGTGCCTGTTCATCCCCACAGAAGTTTAGCCCTTGGGGCGATGCGCCAGCAAGGCACTAGACATGGGAGTCGGTAGTTTGGTCCCTAGAGCAGCGCCCCAGCATTGCGCCCAACCCTTGGGACATAAGTTTTTTCATACTTACCTTTCCCGATGTTGTCCTTAGCTAGTTTCTCCCTTTATTTCCTACAAAAGCAATAAACGATCAGAAAAACGATGGGTTGCCTCCCACCCAGCGCCTTAGTTTTGGTCATGGCACGACTTATATTTTTTTATTTTTGTTATTTTTGTCCTAAACTATTACAATACATCTGTGGGTTGCCTCCCACGCAGTGCCTGTTTTAACGTCGCGGCATGACGCACCTCAAAATTTACTCATCTGACAGGGTGATAGAGGTCTTCTCCCTGTCTACATGCTCAACCCAATAATGCTTCACTCTTTGACCGTTCACCAAGAATGTACCCATTTTTTCGGCCCTCCAGAGCTCAAATGCACCATGTGGAGTCATCCGTACTACCTCAAATGGTCCAGACCACTTGGACTTAAGCTTTCCAGGGAAAAGCTTCAGCCTTGAGTTGAATAGGAGGACCCTTTGACCAGGTTCAAATGAGCAAGGAAGGATGTGCTTATCGTTCCACCTCTTTGTCTTCTCCTTGTAGAGCTTGGCATTCTCATACGCCTGCAACCTAAACTTATCAAGTTCATTAAGTTGCAGTTGTCTGTTCTTTCCCGCTAGTTCTTCATCAAGATTCAGCTTCTTTATAGCCCAATAAGCTCGGTGTTCCAGCTCTACCGGCAGATGACAAGCCTTACCATATACGAGCCAATAAGGAGAAGCTCCAATGGAATTTTTGTATGCAGTTCGATATGCCCATAGCGCATAATCAAGTTTCTCAGCCCAATCCTTCCTTTGTGCATTCACTGACTTCTTTAGACTCTGCTTTACTTCCCAATTCGACACTTCAACCTGCCTGCTAGTTTGGGGATGATATGCAGTAGCTACCTTGTGATGCACCCCATACTTAGCCAATAATTTTCTGAACCAATTATTAATGAAGTGAGTTCCATCATCACTGATTATTGCCCGCGGAGTGCTGAATCTCATGAATATATTCTTCTTAACAAACTTCAACACCACTTTTGCATTGTTAGTAGGGAGAGCTACATCTTCCACCCACTTGGACACAAAATCTACTGCAATAAGTATGTACTTGTTACCAAAAGATGGTGGGAAGGGTCCCATGAAGTCAATCCCCCATATTTTAAATATATCCACCTCAAGGATGTTCTGTAAAGGCATCTCATGCCTTCTAGAGATAGCTCCAATCCTCTGGCACTGATCACATCCTTTGATGAAAGCTACAACATCCTTGAATATCATGGGCCAATAGAAACCTGACTGTAACACCTTATGTGTTGTATGCTCTCCTCCATGATGTCCCCCATAAGGAGAAGAATGACAACTCTCTAAGATCTCCCTCACATGATTTTCCGGAATGCATCTTCTAATTATTTGATTCGGACCTTGTTTGAACAGGTAGGGCTCATCCCATAGATAAAATTGTGAGTCATAATATAGCTTCTTCTTCTGTTGTGTAATGGCTTCTGGGGGTTACACCCCACTCACCACTAAGTTCACAATATTAGCATACCATGGTAGCTCAGCAACACTTAAATGTAGGAGTTGTTCATCTGGAAACTCCTCTCTGATATGCCCTTCATTAGGCACATGAGACCAATCTTCAAGCCTGGAAAAATGATCTGCCACTTGGTTCTCTGTGCCTTTTCGATCCCTTAACTCCAAATCAAACTCTTGAAGAAGCAAAATCCACCGAATAAGTCTTGGCTTTGCATCCTTCTTGATAAACAAGTAATGAATCACAGCATGATCTGTATACACAATCACTTTCGTTCCCACAATATAGGAGCGAAATTTATCAAAAGCAAAGACTAAAGCTAGCATCTCTTTCTCAGTGACTGTATAGTTTGTCTGAGCTGAATCAAGTGTCTTACTTGCATAATAGATAGAATGAAATACCTTGTCGACTCTATGACCCAACACAGCTCCAACTGCAACATCACTGGTGTCGCACATAAGCTCGAAAGGCAGCTCCCAATTTGGTGCAATCAAAATCGGAGCTTCAATCAAGCTCTTCTTCAAATTATCAAATGCCTTCACATAGTCTGCACTGAATTCATACTTTACCTCATTCTCAAGAAGCTTGCACATTGGCCTGGATATCTCGGAGAAGTCTTTAATGAAGCATCTGTAGAAACCTGCATGACCAAGAAAACTACGAACGCCTCTCACAGAGACTGGAGGTGGTAGTTTCTCAATAACCTTTATCTTCACGTGATCCACTTCTAGCCCCAACTTTGACACTTTATGGCCAAGGACAATGCCTTCCGTGACCAAAAAGTGGCACTTCTCCCAGTTCAACACCAGATTCGTCTCCTCGCATCTTGCTAATACCCTATCCAGATTTTTAAGACAAGTGTCAAACGACCTCCTAAACACTGAGAAGTCATCCATGAATACATTAACAATCTCTTCCACCATATCAGAAAAATAGCCATCATACACCTCTGAAATGTAGCTGACGCATTACAAAGCCCAAAGGGTATACGTTTGAAAGCATATGTGCCATACGGACAACTAAACGTCATCTTCTCTTAATCCTCTAGTGCTATGGCTATTTGATTGTAGCCAAAATATCCATCTAGGAAGCAAAATTACTTCTGTCCAGCTAACCTTTCCAATATCTTATCAATGAATGGGATGGGATAATGATCCTTTTGGGTGGCCTCATTCAACTTCCTGTAGTCCATGCAAATCCTTTACCAAGTGATTGTACGTATTGAAATTAGCTCATCCTTCTCATATTTTATCACAGTCATCCCTCCTTTGTTGTAGACACATTGCCCCAGACTGACCCACTTGCTATCTGAGATGGGGAACACAATACCTATGTCTAGCCACTTGATCACCTCTTTCCACACTACATCCTTCATAGAAGGGTTCAATTATATCTGATGTTGTGCCATGGGCTTGTACCCTTCCTCAATGTAAATCTTATGCATGCAAAAGGACAGATTAATCCTATGAATGTCATATATCTACCACACAATTTCTCTCTTCCTCTTACGTAATACTGCTAGAGCTTCTTTTACCTGTGCTTCATTCAACTCGGTTGTGAGAATAACTGGGACTGTATTATCTTCTCCAAAATATGCATACTTCAGATGAGGCATGAGTGGTTTCATTTCTAGATTTGGGGCCTCTTCAATAGATGGCTTGGGAGGGGGTCCTAAAAGTCTATTAAGAGGCTCAAACTCCGTAGTACTAGACAACACCCAAGCTGTTCCCAAACATTCAACCATTTCATGTGCATCTCTATCTCCATACAAATATGTCCTTGTGAGGGTTCTCTCTAATGGATCTTTAGATGTTATGAGTGGTATCCCTGATTCTATATCTATCACAGTAATAGCCGATAAGTCCTCATATAATGCAGGCAACTTCATTGCCTTGTAAACATTGAAGACCTCCACCTTATCATGTGATCTCATGGTGAGTTGCCCTGTAGCCATATCTATCAACACTCTACCTGTAGACAATAACAGACATCCCAAAATAAATGGAACTTCCAGTTCTGGTTCAAAATCCAATATCACAAAATCTACCGGAAAGATCAACGAACCAATTTGCACTAATATGTCTTCGAGTATGCCCTCAGGTCTAGCCAAAGATCTGTCTGTCAACTGCAGAACAATTGTAGTGGGGCGAAGACTACCTAATCCCATCTTTTTGAAGACTGAAGATGGCATTTGGTTGATACTTTCCCCAAGATCGCATTGTGCTCATGCTATAAATTTTTGACCAATAGTGATCTCAATAGTGAAACTTCCCAGATCCTTCAGTTTGGTTGGCAATCTGTTCTAAATTTGAGATGTGCATACCTCTTTAAGAGCGACTGTAGCATATTAGGTAAGCATATTCTTGTTTACCACAATTTCTTTGATGTACTTAGCATACTTTGGGACTCCCTGAAGAACATCTATGAGGGGGAGATTAAGGTGTACCTGCCTC
Organism: Jaltomata sinuosa; assembly: GCA_003996215.1. Classification (NCBI taxonomy): domain Eukaryota; kingdom Viridiplantae; phylum Streptophyta; class Magnoliopsida; order Solanales; family Solanaceae; genus Jaltomata; species Jaltomata sinuosa. The sequence goes on from QJPP01003739.1 coordinate 104,946, forward strand.
AAGAGGTCAAGAAATTTCTTGAATCTAGCATTCTCTCTCTGTTTGATCAACTTTTGTGGGAATGGTGGAGGAGGCTTCACAATAACTTCATCTCTTTTCACCTCTGCCTCTGCACTAGCTTTAGCCTTTCCAGTTGTAACTTCAACTACCTTGGGATTTGCTTTCTTCGGTGCTAGCTTTTTCAGCTCTAGCCCACTCCAGGTAGTGACTGCATTCACCTACTTAGGATTTAGGTCAGTATCACCTGGAATACCACCCTGTGGTCTCATATTCTTTGCTCCAGCTAGCTTCCCGACTTGCTTCTCTAAGTTCCAGATGGAAGTTTTCTTATCTTTCATATCCACTTCATACTTAGCTTGGATTTCCATGATCGACTTCAGCATGTCCTCTATATTGCTTGGCACAGTCGCAGGCTTGCTGTTTCCACCAAACTGGTGATTATGACCTTGATTCCTGAACTGATTCTGGCCTTGGTTGTTTTCATACGACAAGTTGTTCCTCAAGTTTGCATTGTATGCATTGCTTTAATTCTAATTTCTGCCTCTTTGAGCATAACCCACGAAATTCACCGAATCTGGATTTGCTGCCAATCTTCCAATAGATGGTCTCCCCCACAAGTATCACAAAATTGAAGAGCTGTAGGCTGTACTGTATTCATTTGTGCCTGATTATTCCCAAGAACTAACTTGTTGAGGACCGTAGCTATATTGGACATCTGATTAGCCATAGATTCAACCTTGGCAAATAAAGTTGTGTTGGAATCCACCTCAAGTAACCTGGCAACCTTCTTAGGCGTGGCTATGCTAGTGTTTGTCTTCCATTCGAGATTACTCTGCGCCATTCTCTGCAAAAGGGTGTATAACTGATCATAGGTCTTCTCTAGTGCTTGCCCGTCTGCTGCACAGACTAGCAAGAACTTCGAATGAGGATCCAGACCTTCAATGAATGTGTGAACCAAAACTTCATTCATCTGCTGATGATGAGGACAGTTCATAAGGAGGGACTTAAATATCTCCTAAGCTATGTAGAGATTCTCACCATCTTTCTGCCTAAAACTCAAAATTTTGCTCCTCGGCTTGGCTGTCTTCCCAAATGGAAAGAAACACGTCAAGAATTTCCTGTCCAAATCATTCCACGAAGTGATGGAGTTTGGAGGCTCAGCAACCATCTCCTCGCTTCCCTAAGTAGAGAAAACTGAAATATTGTCAGTCTCACATAGTCCTTTACGACCCCAGTTTGTATGAATGTATCAATGATTTCCAGAAAATTCTGGATATGTTGTTGCGGGTCCTCATGCGATAAGCCCGTGAATTGACCATTGGTGTTAAAGAGTTGCATCATGCTCTGTTTAAGCTCAAAATGACTGTCAGGTGTGGGATTCCGAATGCTGTTGGTGACGTTAGTCCCGAGTGGGATTTCCACATCACACACTGGCCTTGGTGCTGCCATTTCTATAAGAACAATTTCTGGTTGCTCAATTATCTGATTTTGATTCTCAACCACCTCCGGAAACTTGATGGGATAAAGTGTTGATGCCCTTCTCCGTTGATGAAATAGTCATTCAGGTTCAGGGTGTGGTTCCACTAAGTCTTTCGTCCTTTCCAGCTTGTTGATAGTTCAAAGTTTTTACCTGCAGATTTTCTCAAAAGCTAAAATCAAGTTGTCAATACTTGAATAATAAAGTTGTATAAGAGAATTCAAAAATTTGCTAATTTTTAAGTCCCCGGCAACGGCGCTAAAAACTTGTTACATGACTTCCCACTCACACGCAAGTGTACGTGGTCGTCTAAGTAATATAGACTGGTTAGTATAGATATCATACCCAAGAGACTTATGACTTAGCAAATGTTCTAATTTATTCGTATAGCGCTAAAATAAACAAGTATGAAAGTATCTAGAATATGATTTTTATAGTAATTAAAGAACTTAAATAAAATTACAGAATTAAATACGAGTAAGTAATGATTTTTCTTTTCCAAGTTTAGAGAGAATTGTAGGGTTACAGCTTTATTACACAATCATAAGTAGTAGTCACTTGAATCGACTTGTTCGTTCACCTAGTTGTTAATTCTGGGGTTGATTTTACAACTATGGTATTCCAAGCCTCTAGTTGCCTATCCAAAATAGCATCACAACAACATCGTTGAGTGGGGATGTGATATCTTATTTTGAAAGCATTTATATATCTTCCCATATGAACCAAGCAAGGCTTTCTAGGTATATTCCTATCCTAGTCTCTAACCTACCCTTTTACGTTACAAAAGAGAGGCCTTGGCCCTTATATTCCTTGATCTACCTTGTTGCTCCTTCTCCTGAGTTCACAACTATGTTATATATTTATTCTAATGGCGGCCAAGCATCAAAATACTAAACACAGGAATATGAGAACAACTATTAATGGTAAACGAACAATCAATCCAAATTCATACTAAATAATCATGTGTTTGTAGTCGTAACCCCAGAACAAAGGTTACTAAACTCAAAAACAAAGATAACAATATTTTCATCCAAAGTATGACTAAGAAAAGGAAGAAGAAAAGAAACCTAATGATGAATTCTAATCTCTGCCTTGTGCTCTTAAAATTTGATGAAACCCTTACACAAGACGTCTAAGGTTCTATTTATAGGGCTTGGGAAATAACCCCTTTTCCTTCTTGGAATCGCAATAGCAGAACGCTGAAATTTTGGTCAGGACAGTGCCTGGCGCGATGCGCAATTAGTGTGCCAAGCTTGGTGCCCAGTAGTTTGGGCCTTGGGGTGGCGCACCACTGATGCGCCAAGCTACCCCTCCAGTAGTTTAGTGTCTGGGGTAGCACCCCATCGATGCGCCATTGCCCAATTCATCTCTCTACGTGCTCTCGAGCATTCCGCTGCGTTGCATCCATGCTTCCTTCATCCAAATCACCTTTCATTGGTTAATTTCCCTTGTAATTTCGCCTGCAAGCATCTAATCATGTGTCTTAGTACAACATATAGCAATTCAACTCAAAACACACAATATATAGTAAGTAATGCTCTTAAAACATAAGGCAAACATGGGTAAAATACGATAAACGGGCATATAAATATGCCCAAGATCAGTAGGATAAATATCATATGAATCATAAGTACTGGATCCTATGACATCATCATCTCTATTCCATAGAGGTCAGGTATAACTTCATCACAGATAATTAAGTCATCATCTGGCGTAGCATAGTCTGGAACCTCCACGTCAGCATCTGGGGTAACTAAACTCAGATCTGAAAAGATTAAGTCATCATCTTGAGCAGCTTGATCTAGGAGGATCAAGTCCTTTCTGTGACTTGAGATCATCATGTTTTCAAAGTCTGGCTCTTTGGAAATTTCACCAAACTGCTTTTTCCTTTTGGACATCTTCTGGGTTTGCTTTTGGGGTGCAATGGAGTCCTTTTGCTCCCACACAAATTTGGCAATATCAGATTCTGGTTCCTTCTCTTGCTTTAGAGAGAAATACATTGGGTTGTGTGAAAAAAAAGGGAAAACTGGTAAAGGAGTGGCCTAATTTCGGTGGAGAGTATGTTTGTGATGACATGGGGAAAAAGGTAGGCTTTTTAGGTAGACTCTAGGGATTGGGTTGGTCAAAGGTACCGTATTTCAGTTGGTGTATATGTTCCTTTAGGGAAGCCATTTATTTGTGTTGTTGGTCAATGAAGTGCGACAATGATGTTCCCAAATATAATACTGAAGGTTTGCCATTCTCCATTCAAGGGCTCTGATAAGTCCAGCATGTTGTGTGGAAGCTTGTTCTTCTTTCTTTTCGATTGTCTTCACTTTGTTCATCATCTTGTTCTGAGTGTGAGAAACACTTTTGAGAGATGCGCCAAGGTGGGTTAATACATTATTTTGGCTTATAGCATTCTCAAATTGCCAATTTATTGTTTCTTTGATATCACTCATGGGTGATTTTTCTCCTGTGAGCAAGATGACATTCTTTTTTGGTATTTTTAGAGTGTGGATTATGCCATATTTTTCAAAGGGTTGTTGATATGGGAATTTAGGAGTATACCTGGAGCTGGAAGGGCTTATCGTGAACATATGAGGTTCAGATTTATCTTTGGTTTTGGTATGTTAATTTATGAGTGGGGTGGATAAAGTTGGCCAATCTTGAGGTTCGTATGAAACTAGAAATTCATATTTTCCCAGACTGCTCAGTGAACTAACAGAGGAATCTGCGTTTTCATACCTTTTTTGAAACTCTCTTTCAGAGTTTCCCTTGTCTTTTAGGTTGGTCTTTTGATAGTAATATGTATCCCATTCATCATCATTGTCCTCCAGACATTCAGCATAATCATAGTAAATTTCCCCTGGACAATGTCCTGTGAAAGGAAATTTGAACCATTGCACGCCAAGGCCTTCTTGATTGAATTGTCTTATCCAATCATGTTCACTCATGATATCTGAAGTATACCAAAAGAATGTTTTAAACTCATCCTATAGATTAGGACCAGATGTAGGGTGGTACATCTTTATAGCAATGGTTGTTCTATTGGGCTTTTTTAGATGAGAGTGGCCAAAGCTCTTAGAAACAGTTTTGTCATGTGTTTTGGTGAAGGTTGGTTTAGAGGAGTGGAGAGGTTCAACGGGTTCTCTCAACTTCTCATAGTTTGTGACCCATGAATCAGGAAGGATTTTAACAAGTTCTTCTCTGGCTAACTTCCTTTGGATTTGGGTACACATAGTATTTCCATTGGTGGCATCTGCGTTTAAGAGAAAAGTGTTTTCACCACCTGGAAGAGAAAGATCCATGGCATGGTTTTGGAATCTCCAACCTATCTAGTAGTGGAGATTTTCCTATATGGCATCTCTGGCTTGAGGAGCTCCTTGGATCTGGACCTAGATATTCAGTGCCTCTATCAGATACAGATCATACAGAGACATGTTGAAGTTTGGAAACAAAGTGACAAATATTGTTCCGGCGTTGAGAGTGATCTTTATAGTTCCCAAATTTGCATGTTAGTACTTGTTGTATCTATTATCAAGGAGTTAAATATGGGAAATAACTGGTTGGCCTTTCCTTCCATGATATGTCAATGCAACTCTGACATCACCAAAATGGATAAGGGTGAAACCATGGGTTTTCCACCATCATGGAAAATTCTCTGGTATTTGTAGCGTGATAAATTGTTCCTCTTGAGTTGCAAGAATAGGTTGTTGGTCAAGATTTCATGCAGAAACATATTCCATAACTGCCATAGGTTTGTTTAATAACAAGGAACGAATTTGAAACCACGTGGAGCATGTCTTTTTAGTGAAAGCGGAGTATGAATTTAGTTGTGGTAGGCGAGTTTCAGACACATTATTTTCTGGAGGTAAAACATCTAATTCATAAAGGTATCATATTTACATGAAAGGGTTTTTGTGAGGGTAAGAGACATATTTATTTTTGCAAGAGACTTGCAAGGAATAGACGAAGAGGGAAACGACTCAGACATATTTATGAAACTGAAAAATGACTCGAATAAAGTATGACTATGGTAACGACTCTGACACAGGTATATGGTAATGAATCTGGTGTAATATGACTATAGTAATGACTCTAAAAATGATATATACAAGAGACTGGACAAAATTATCACTAAAAACTCAAACAAAAAGACTATAATTTGGACAGAATTATGACCAAGACTGTAGTATGTAAAATTGACGGTAGTTACGATATAAATAAAATTTATTTTCACTTAATGGAAAATGAGTTCTAGTTTGTTTAGCCAGAAAGAGAACATTACAAACACTACTATCGGTTCTTTTTGAAGGTATATTAACTATGCCTGACAACATAGATAAATGTTAACTTGAAGGATGTCACATCCGCCAACGCCATAATCATATGTCTCCACAAAGTGTGCAACCTGGTACATCTTAGTGTCACACATCGGAAGTAGTACACCCTATCTCGTTGCTCACCCAGACCAATCGGCATCCTTAAAGGAGGTTATGTATGACACATAACTTGTCAGCAAATGTCACAAGGCATTTATGATCCACAATTAATTTCCCAACAGAAATACGATTACAAGACAAATTTGGTATATAAAGAACATCCTGTTAATATAAGATTCATGGTTAGTTTAGAATGTCCTGACTTACTAGCTGGTGTTTCAATACCATCAAGAAGACATTCCGACAGCATATCAATGTCAATGATATCAAATAAAAAGTTTAAATTTTCTATGACGAAATGAGACTCGCCACTATCAAGTAACCAATGATTCAACCTATTGATATATGTATCAAGTGTATTTATACGTGCATGTATAACACTAAATATGCCTAATCAGATAATTTGTCATTGCCGAAAGATAAATTTTCAATCAAAGATAGAAGTCGATGTGCCTGATTGGGTGTTAGTCTATCAAAGATATCGCTAGCTGACTCCCAATGACTTTAACATGGTGTACTGCATTAGCTACGACAGTTGGCTTGTGTGGCCTGTTGCTGATGTTGTGATTGTGGGCGGCCTCTTCTATGACCTAAGTTACTATTTTTTTATTCAATTTTGCATCCTCAACCTCACCCAACCAAGTCATTGATAGCAATGATAATAGTTGTTGCATCCAAATGCACACGCAAGTGTAAGAAGTCGTACAAGTGATATAGAATTTGAGTCCAGATATCGTACCTACAGAGACTTATTGATTAAGTATTTACTAAGTTAGACTAATGCAAATTATTTATTCAAGAGGTAAACCTAATGATATATTTATGATTTAACTAAACTAAGAATAAATATAAGTTAACTACTGAACAATTTGACAAAACGAAGGGCGGATTCTTACATAACCAATTAGATGAAATTGATCTAGGGTTATGATTTGCAATAAATCATGTTGAATAATCATTTCAACTGATTTTAATTATTTATCAGGTTACTAGTTGCGAGTTTATATTAGTGATGTTGAGCATCTTTTTAAATAAACTCTTTGCCTACTTGACTATTCCTAACACCTATATTCCTATGATCGTGTTACGATCTAATTTCTCAGGTCATGATTGTGCCTACAAACTCCTGTAGTCAAACCAATCTTCGTAGCCCAAAACAATTAGTAATGGGCTACCAGCAATAAAGCACGCAGAAAGAGCAATATATAAGCGGAGGCAAGAGAGAAACGTAAGGAAATATAACAACTAGAAAATTATAAAAGGAAGCCGAACCATCCCACGACCTGGTATCATAGGATAAGAACCGCTACTAAATATACAGAGTATTGGAGGATACAAGAATAGAATATACATTTGTCTCTGAATAACAAAAAGAGTACATAGCATAAAAGAAGAAATAAAAGCTAAACCCCAATCTCCATGATCTAACCCTAGTCTCGGATGTCTGGAAAGTTGCACGAGTCTCCATGCGATCAACGATGAGAGCTCACACTAGGATCTACACCAGGAAGATGCAGAAGTGTAGTATGAGCACCAATTACAAAGCAACAGGTACCGAGTAGGCATCATAGGTTGACTGAGCGCATATAAGATATAAAAATAGTAAATAGTAGATATCAAGAAAAGTAGTCACAGAAAACAAACAGACGAGTACACGAAAGCTAGCACAGACAGAATACTAGGATAAAACAACCATACTAGGCTAGCCAGAAGAGATACATATAAATCATAAAACACAGGTAAAGAAAAGGAGAATGCACCTGGATCCTTGCAACAACAATATATAAAGGGAGAGTTTAAGAAGAATGGCGGTATATCGGTAACCATAAATAAAAGGGAAGGAAACAAAGGCAAGTAAAACATAATCATGCTTGAATAAATACTAATAATGAAATTATGCTAATAACATAACTATAAAGATAAGAATAATCATAAATTAACTTCACAAGTACCACCCTATAATAGAATAAGCTACACCACCAAAGCTCGAAAGGCCACTAACCAGTCTCACAATAAGATAGAATCTGCTAATCCACTGATGACCGGCAAGCCTCTAATAGGTACTACACTAAGATAGCATAAGATAATCTACCTACAGTCCCAACGGGTGCTCATACACCCGAGGAACACATATAAGTGAAAACAAACCCTCCGGTATCCCATACAACTGAAGCGTACACTCAATAAACAACAAACAAGGATGGAATCGAACACAAATAAATGATTTGATGCAATATGGTGAAACCAGGTATGGGAGTAGTATTGTATGTACCTCTTCCGGTGCTTATAGGCCCAGTAGGTAGGATCTATGAAAGGAAGCACCCGTATACCTCAACTATACCATATACCCCTCCTCCGGCACTCGCAGCACGTAGCCCTTGGTTTGGATTGGCAAGGTCCATGGAGGTCCTCAACCACATATTAAATCTCAGAATCTCAAATAAAATTGCTCAGAGTGTATCCAGGTCTAAACCACTGATCAAAATCTCAAAGTGAGTGCCCAAAGTCTATGTGGGTCTAAATTAGTAAGTCAAATCTCAAAATCCCAACAAGGGTGCTCGGAGCATAACCGGGTCTAAATCTGAAGTAAAAACAAGTCTAGCGCTCAACTCGACCGAGTCTAGTATCAATGTGAAAATCCAGTGATAAAATCATCATTTAGTCTCTTTTACTCCAAGAAGATCCATAAAAATTAGTTTCAAATCCTTTTATAACCATTTATATGGAAAATGGGACCTCAAGGCCATGTAAGAATTAGAAAATCGGTTATAGTAGTCCCACAGCTAAAGTAGTAGTAAAATAATGCAGAAAACTGTTTATATGTATGATAATGGTATGCTCAAACACAATCAATAGCCTAATGGCTTACAATCAACCTATTAGCCCTGCACAGGCTCAAATCGCTCTAAAGCATAGATAACCAGGCTAAAATCTCAACTCGATGTTTGGGACTCGCAGATATTCCCAAATATCCCACCATCTATGGTCCAAAGGCATTTACAAAGGTCACACGGGGCCATAAGGGAAATACTACACAATGTGATAAAATATTAAAATAACATGACAAATAAGACAAACAGAAAAAAACCAAACAAGGTCTGGGGTGCCAGCCTAGAATACCCAACCCAAGGATACTAGATAGTGCAATTATCGCCTATATATGCAGAGTCTATGTAGATAAAACCATAACCTACTTGTCGTCCGATGACAAGCTGCTAGAACGATGATGTCTAAGCCTGAACTACTCTGAGAAGTCTCAAAAATCAATCACACTATCAAGAACATAATCTATGCATTAAAACAAGACTAACGATACCTACATTGCTAAAAGTTTACATGGGTCACAAGCGGGCCCATGGGAACCATAACCTAAAATTGGAAATGAAAAACACTATCATGATTCCGATAATTCCAGGAGCTCATGCTCCAAAATTGAGAAGAATCAGACCACCAGAAGGGCTCCAAAACAACCCATAATCTTAAGAAACAAGGAGGGAATTCAAATGGAAATTTATGGAATTAAAGAAGGAACTGATCGAATTAGAAGCCAACAAATGATCATGGACCAGTAAATAATCACCACAAGGTTTGGGAGAGGAGCTGGACTGAGTTTGGAGCTTTGAAGCTCAACTCTAATGGAGGAAAATGTTTTTAGAAGAATTGGAAATAAAATGAACAAGAGAGGGAAAGGCAGCTTATAAGCTGTCAGCGCCCAGGCGTAGGTGCGGCCAGGCACCGCAGGCGTGCTAATGCCAGGGTGGGCCAGGCGCCGCAGGCACGCTGTCACCACAACAGCCAAGCACCACAGGTGTGCTCTCATGCCAACGTTGGTAGGCATCAGGCGCAGGTGCGCTAGCGCAGGCACGGCCAGGCACACGCCTCTGCGCCATACTAGCAAGCAGCAATAAGTTCCAGCAAGCTTGGAGCTTTGCCAATGAATGGACCCCCAGAAATGCATCCATGGTCTCTAAAACACAAACAAACTAAGATATTCGACTAGAATAGCATTCTGGACTCAACGGAATCGATAAAAATCTTAACGGAGGTTGATTTAAAAAAAAATGGGACTCAATAGCCAAAAGCGAGTTCAAAAGCCTCGGGACCCAAACCAAAGGTCCCTCTAGTCCAAAGTCGACATTCATAAGCTAACAACAATGACAGAACTTTTATCCGAGGCCGTCTTCTTCGAATGTTAACCAAACTCAAACTTTCAAGTTCAATTGGCCAGAAAACATAAAAAGCAAGACAAAACTAAACCAAAATCTCCCAGACCTCGGCCAAGGGTCTAACTAGACCAAAATCCATGATCTGGAGCTAACAAAACTGTCGAAATTTGATTTTGAGCATGCTTACCAAGAATATTAATTAAAGTCAATCATTTCCTAAATTAAAGCTTCAAAACAGGGAAACGATGCTCGGTGTCACAAGTTGCCCCAAGCTAACCCATGGCATGCAATGTCTATACAATTTCCAGTTAAAAGCATATACTGTGCGGAAGCTGAAAACAATTTTAATATCTAAAGTGGGGAAAAAGCACAAATGTATCTGAAATATATAAGATATATGAGTAGAGCTGCCTGAAAACAACACTAACAACTCATACTGAATCTAGTCTATGTATGAAAGCCTCTAACTGATAAGAGTTGCTGCGACATGCCCCCAACTAACTCTAACAAGTAATTGGAAATAAGAAGACTAAAAAGTAAACCATATATATTATCCTTGAACTATGAGGACTCACCAATGAAGCTGTTGAGTACATACTGAAAGTCGAACTAAGCGCTATCTGGATGTTGAACGCCTAAACCTACATCATAAAATGATATAGCACAAAAGTATACGTCATTACTTTGAATGTACTGAGCATGCAAGATATGTGTTGAGTTGAACAATACAAGGGCTAACCATGGGAATACGTATACTAAAGCATAAATTGAGAAGTAAGCTGAGATGCAATGACCAAATAAATATCATGAGTATATAGCATGTTGAGCTGAATAACTGAATATAAGGTCAATGCAATATGAGTCTGACTGTGGGAGATACTATTAATCGACATACCACAAGCTGAGCTAACTATGGGGCCAACCTATAACCTTGGATGGGAGGGTGTTCATACCTTTCCAAGGGTACGAACAAGTCTGACGTGGATCTACTAACTGATGTCCACAAGGGACAGAGGTGTGCATCCTAACCTGACAGCTGACCCCTCTTTACACCTATGGTGGCACCGTAGTTCTGGGATTGGGGAACTGCTACTAAACGTCTTAGCCTAATCTGATATCAAAGCCTTCATCCCATTATCCGATTGGTACTAAGTTTACTCCCAACGGAAATGTAATAAATGAAATACAAGCTGAAACACTGGATAGCTCAATTACTGACAATAATTTGAGAATGCGCATATATATATATACTTAAACTTATGGCATTCTAATATTGAAACATGATCATCTGAATTGTCTACCTAGCAAGCATAACTTGTGAATACTGAAATTTAGACATGTTAGGGTTTCTGAGTCCTGAACCTGTGACTATACTAACTCTCCAAGAAACATGAAATATACCTCAACATAAGCAGTAAAATCTGAATTATAATGAATCCCTAAGATTTAGGAACCCTAGGTCTAAACAAATCCATGGAGAACTGAAGAATTGACTAAAATATAGGGACCTAATGGGTGAAAGGAACCCACTAGTGAAGTCCCACATACCAGGAGAAGAAACTACGGATAAATCCTTTGGATTTGGGGCTGAACTTGAAGAAGACCCTTGTTCTTGAGAGAAAATTGTCGCCTCTTTTCTCCCTTTTCCTTTCTAAGTCTGATGATTTTAGGAGAATAGGTGATTTAGGTAGTTTTGGCTAATTAATTAGGCTTAGAATAACCAAAATGACATAGCATAGGCCTTAAAAGAAGTAGAAAAAGTTCAGAATGCTCTTAGGAAATTTTAAAAGAACTCTGCTAAAAATCGCGACTCAGGGATCACGGCTTGGTTAACGGACCGTAGTCCTGGACGACAGACCATCAACTGAGTCACGGTCCTATCCAGGGGTCTTGGGGGTTCTCTAATCTGAGGGAACTATGACTCCACAGGATGGACCGTACTCCTAAATGATGGTTCATTATATGGATCATCATTCCTGGAACTCTAGTCTGGTCTGAGGATTCCACGAGTCAAAAGAAGGACCGTGGTTCTAAAGTATGGTCTGTAACCTGACTCGTGGTTTCTGGGACAAGGTCTAAGGGTCTCTGAGGTTCTGGTTCTATGAGTCCACAAGATGGACTATGGTCCTGAACGATGGTTCATCGTGTGACTCGTGGTTACTAAGCCCTGGACTGATGGTCCTATGATTAAGGGAAACCATGAGTGATAGGATGGTCCATGGTTATAAACTACGGTCCTTCATCTTAATCATGGTTCATGGGGCATGAACTGGGGGTCTACTATAAATGGGGACTACGGTTAAGACGACGGGCTATGGTTCCATACTACGGTCCATGATCTTAACCGTGGTTCCTGGAAATTGAATTTTTTTCTGAGATTTTCTTGATGAGTACAGTCCAATAGCTGGTTTAGATTCTGGGGTGTTACAATATCTCCCCCATGGGATCATTCATCCTCAAATAAAGACTAAACAAGCTGTGTTTGGAGGGAAGGAGTTGCAATCCCTACCAACTGAGTTACTATAAACTGATATATAACGAAATTGAGTTTCATGAATATGCAAATATGTTGAAATGCAAGGATAACTAATGGAACAAGGTACTGAGACTGAATTACACAAAAGTAAAATGAGAGACTGAAGAGGAACTATTACCTCAAGTTTAAACTGGATTAGAAGGAAAGAGGTGAGGGTACTTGGCCATCATGGTTGCTTCACCTACTTCGAACCAACCAACTGGAGACCTGCATCTACGCCCATAGAGTGCCTCATATGGGGCCATCTGAATACTGGAGTGGAAACTGTTATTATAGGTGAACTCTATAAGAGGTAGGTGATCATCCCAACTACTCTTGAAATCAATCACGCAAGCTCTCAACATTTCCTCTAAGGTCTGAATGGTATGCTCTACCTGACCATCTGTCTACGGATGAAATTTCGTATTGAGATTCACCTGGGTACCAAGACCTTTCTGAAATGATCTCCAGAAATGAGATGTAAATTGAGGACCCCTATCTGAGATGATAGACAAGGGAACCCCATGCAACCTGACTATCTTGCTGATGTAGAGTTTGGCATAGTCCTACGCTGAATCTATAGTCTTGACAGCCAAAAAGTGAGCCAACTTAGTTACTCTATCCACTATCACCCAAATGGACTCATGTTGTCTGTGAGTATGAGGTCAACCCGTAATGAAACCCATTTTGATCACCTCCCACTTCCAAGTAGGAATGCTAATATCCTGAGTCACACCTTTTTGTTTCTGATGTTCTACCTGAACATGCTGACAATTGGGACACTTAGCCACAAAATCTACGATGTCCCTCTTCATGTTTTTCCACCAATAGACTTCCCTTAGATCATGATACATCTTAGTGGCACCCAAATGAATAGAATATCTGGAATTATAGGCTTCTGTAAGGATCTGCTGCCTCAACTCACCCACATTAGGTTCGCACAAATGACCCCTATAGTGAAGCACACCATCTCCCCTTTGGGAGAAAACTTCAACCCTCTGCTGATGAACTGCACCTTTCAACCTAAGCAATATGGGATCACTGTCCTATTTCTCATTAATCTCCGCTACCAATGAAGATTCTAACCCATTCTGGACTATTACACCACCATCAAACGTGCCTATAAGGCAAACTCCTAAACGAGTAAGCCTGTGAACATCTCTGACTAGTTCCTTCTTCTCTTCCTCTACATGTGACACACTACCCATGGATAGTCTGCTGAGGGCATCTGCCACCACACTTTCCTTAACCCGGATGGTAGAGCACATTCATATCGTAGTCTTGAGGAACTCAAGCCATTTTCTCTGATGAAGGTTTAGCTCTTTCTGGGTGAACACATACTAGAGGCTCTTGGGGTCTGTGAACACATCAACATGAACACCATACAAGTAGTGTCTCCAAATCATTAGGGCAAACACAATAGTTGCAAGCTCAAAGTCATGAGTCGGGTAGTTCTTCTTATAGACCTTAAGTTGTCTGGAAGCATAAGTTATGACCTTACCCTTCTGCATCAAGATGCAACCTAGGTCGACTCTAGATGCATCGCAATAAACCATATAGCCATTTGAGCCCTCTGGTAGAGTCAAAACAGGAATTGTAGTCAAACTGGCCTTCAGTTCTAAGAAGCTTTTCTCACACTCATCTGACCACTAAAACTTGACCTTTTTCTGAGTCAACTTGGTCAATGGGGTAGCTATGGATGAAAATCCTTCAACAAACCTCATATAGTAACTGGCAAAACCCAAGAAACTTCTGATATCAATCAAAGAGGTGGGTCTGGGCGAGTGATTTACTGCCTCAATTTTTTGAGAATCCACTCGGATCTCTTTGCCAGATACCACATTACCACGGAAAGCGACTAACCAGAATTCATATTTGTTGAACTTAGTGAATAGCTGGCGATCTTTGAGAGTTTTCAGAATAACTCTTAGATGAGTCACATGCTCCTTCTCATTCCTAGAATAAATGAGGATATCATCAATAAAGATGATGATGAACAAGTCCAAATATTGTTTGAACACCCTATTCATTAAGTCCATGAAATCTGCAGGAGCATTGGTTTGTTAAAAAGACATGACTACAAATTCATAGTGACCATACCAAGTCCTGAAAGCTGTCTTCGGGATGCCACTACCTCTGACTCTGAGATGATGATTGCCAAATCTGACGTCTATCTTAGAAAAGCAACTATACCGTGAATTTGGTCAAATAAGTCATCAATCCTGGGGATGGGATATTTGTTCTTGATTGTGACTTTGTTCAACTGACGGTAGTAGTCGATGCATATCCTGAGAGAACTGTCTTTCTTGCACATGAAGAGCACTAGAGCAACCCATGCAGAGATTTTGTGTATGATAAAGCCCTTATCTAGAAGGTCTTTCAACTATTCTTCCTTAAGCTCAGCTGGAGCCATTCTATAAGAAGGAATCGAAATAGGCTGGGTATCTGCAAGGAGATCTATTCCAAAGTCGATTTCCCATTCAAGAGGAACTCTGAGAAGAACTTCTGGGAACACTTCAGGGAATTCATTCACCAATGGAACTGACTCAAGATTTTGGGTCTTGGAGTTTGAATCCTTAACCCAAACAAGATGATAGATATACCCTTTGGAAATCATTTTTCTGGCCTTAAGGTAAGAGATGAATCGACCTACAGGCACTGAGCTACTACCCTTCTATTCTAAGACTGGCTCGTTTGGAAACTGAAACTGAACGACCCTAGTTCTACAATTAAATGAGGCATAACAGAAATGTAACTAATCCATGCCTAGAATGATATCAAAATCATTTCTAACTCTACAAGATCTGCTGAGGTGACCTTCTGGGAAACTGTTATAGGGTAATTTTTGTATACCCGTCTAGCTATAACTGGGTCACCAACTGGAGTAGAGACTGAGAAGGGTTCTGGGGGAATTTTTGGTCTGACCCTAAATTTTATTTCTATAAATTGAGTTACAAAAGAAAGCGCAGCCCCTGGATCTAACAATACATAAACATTCAAATGGAAGACTTGAAATGTACCCGTGACCACATAGGGAGAATCCTCCTGGTCCTGTCAAGACTGAAGATCATACAACCTGTTCTGGCGATGACCACTACCTATACCAGATGAGGCACCCTGCTGAGTGGGCCGACCTGCTAGAGTTGTTATAGAGTTGGCCTGATTCTGTGGGCGAACATCCTTGCTCTTTTGAGAAGATGTTGGACAATCTCTCATCATGTGGCCTGGCTTACCGCACCCAAAGTAATTTCCACTACATGCCATGCACTCACTCTGGTGGTTCCTACCACACCTCTTACACACTAGATGGGTGCACCCTCTAGTAACTGTACCTTGGCACTTAGAGCCAGATGCTCTATCCCGTCGATCCTTCTTGAATTTAGGTACTAGGGCACTGTCAGAAGATAGAGCCAGAGCTGAATACTTCTGACAAAAATGAGAGCGATTACCACCCTCTGACTTCTGTTGAGAGTAGTTGAAATCACCTGTTCTGGCTCTCTTATTATCTCCTCCATTCTGTTTGATTTTATCTTTCCCAATCTGCTGGGCATAAGTAACCAATCTGGAGAAATCCATCTTCTTGATCAGCATAGTAGTTTTGCACTCTTTGACCACGTCATCTGACACACCAGATACGAACTTGCTCATATGGGCTCTGGAGTCGGCTACTATTGCTGGAGCATACTTGGATAGTTGTGTGAACATGAGAGAATAATCCTTCACATTCATGTCATCCTATTTCAGATTAATGAATTCCTGGATCTTGGCCTCTCTGAGCTAAAGTGAGAAAAACTGGTCTAGAAAAGAAGTCTTGAAAAGATTCCAACCCACCAGACCTACATTAGTACCCCGAGACTTTTTCTAATGCTGGTACCAAGTGTAAGCCACTCCCTTCAAATGAGAGGAAGTTAAATCTGCACTCTTGACTAGAGTGATACCCATAATACATGTTACCTTCTGGATGTTATCGAGAAACTCTTGTGGACACTCTTCTGACTTAGACCCATGACATTCCAGAGGGTTCAATCGAGTGAAATCCCAAATCCTTACTGCAGCAGTGTTAGTCTGAGGTGGAGCTAGTGCCGCAGCCTGCTGATTGACCTGGGCGGTCATGGCCTAAGCAATCACTTGGAAAGCAGCCCTGAATTCAACATGCGTGACTTGATCATTCAATGGGTCTGCTGGAGCTACTGGCTGATTCTTGGTGTTAGCTCCTCTGGGAGGAATTTTCTGAAATGCAAAGAGGAGGAGTTAGTAGGAGATTAAATAGAATTTACACTCTAAAGCATGAGCTAGAAAAGAACGAAGGGAAGTTTTTCCTACTGACGTCTCATAGCTCCTCCCCCATAAGTGTGGTGCGCTTCACACCCATGAAGAAGGCTCTACTTGACGCGACTTTCAGACACCCTAGGACCCTTAAACCTGATGCTTTGATACCAAGTTTGTCACTCCCCAAGACTACTCCCTAGATGAAACACAGTACTCAGTGTCATAAGTGACCCCAAGCTAATCCATGGCATGGCATGTCTATACAACTTCCAATTAAAAACATATACTGTGCGGAAGCTGAAAATAGTTGTATTATCTAAAGTGAGGAACAAGCCCAAATGTATCTGAAATATATAAAATATATGAGTAGTGTAGAGCTGACTGAAAACAACACTAACAACTCATACTGAATCTAGTCTATGTCTGAAAGCCTCTAACTGATATGAGTTGCTGGGACATGCCTCTAGCTAACTCTTAACAACCTGAAAACGAAAATAAAAAGACTGAAAAGTAAAGCATATCTATCGTCCTCAAACTATGAGGACTCACCAATAAAGTCATTGAGTACGTACTGGAAGTCGAACTAAGCATGGTCTGGATACTGAACGCCTGAACCTACATCATAAAATGATGTAGCACAAAAGTATGCGTCAGTACTTTGAATGTACTGAGCATGCGAGATATATGCTGAGCTGAACAATACAAGGGCTAAACATGGGAATACATATACTGAAGCATAAATTGAGAAGTAAGATGAGATACAATGACCAAATAAATATCATGAGTATATAGCATGCTGAACTGAATAACTTAATATAAGGTCAATGCAACATGAGTCTGACTGTGGAAGATACTATTAACAGACATAGCCCAAGCTGAGCTAACTATGAGGCCAACCTGTAACCCTGGATGGGAGGGTGTTCATACCTTGCCAAGGGTACAAACAAGTCTGACGTTGATCCACTAACTGATGTCCACAAGGTACAGAAGTGTGCAGCCTAACCTGATAGCTGGCCCCTCTTTACACCTATGGTGGCACCATAGTTCTGCGATTGGGGAACTGCTACTAAAGGTCTTAGCCTAATCTGAAAGCTAAGCCGTCATCCCATCATCTGCTCGGTACTAAGTCTACTCCCAATGGAAATGTAAGCAATGAAATACAAGCTGAAACACTAGATAGCTCAATTACTGACAATAATCTGAGAATGCACATATATATATATATATACTGAAACTGATGGCATTCTAATATTGAAACATGATCCTCTGAATTGTCTGCCTAGCAAACATAACTTATGAATACTGAAATTTATACATGCTAGGGTTTCTTAGTCCTGAACCTGTGACTATACTAACTCTCCAAGAAATATGAAATATACCTCAAACATAAGCAGCAAAATCTGAATTACAATGAATCCCTAAAATTTAGGAACCCTAGGTCTGAATAAATCCATGGAAAACTGAAGAACTGACTGAAATTTAGGGACCTAATGGGTGAAAGGAACCCACTAGTGAAGTCCTATATACCAGGAAAATAAACTACGGAGAAATCCTTTGGATTTGGGGTTGAACTTGAAGAAGACCTCTGCTTGTTCTTGAGAGAAAATGGTAGCCTCTTTTCTCCCTTTTCTTTTCTAAGTCTGATGATTTTAGGAGAATAGGTGATTTAGGTAGATTTTGGCTAATTAATTAGTCTTAGAATAACCAAAATGACGTAGCATAGGCCTTAAAAGAAGTAGAAAAAATCTTGAATACCCCTAGGAAATTTTAAAAGAACTCTGCTGAAAATCGTGAATCAGGGATCACGGCTTGGTTGATGGACCGTAGTCCTTGACGACGGACCATCAACTGAGTCATGGTCCTTTCCAGATGTAATGACCCTTCCGGTCATTTCCACGTTTAAGTTTGAAGTCAAGCAAATCGGCAAAAGATATCGTAAGACCTTTAACAATTTTCTGAACCTTGGGTCAAATGTATCGGGGATTTTCTCCCAATATATAAAGAGTTAGAAGTCCCCCGAGATACCAAATCGAAGGTCTACGAGTGTAGTTTCCAACGCACAAAACCACACGTCCAAATAATCTCGGAGCAGAGAGTTATGACTGTTTTACCGCGGACTGTCTGGCAGAAAACGGGTTACGAACCGGGTCGCGAATCGGGTCGGGTTTAACCCGATTTAAGCTTCAATTTTACGTTTTAAAATGCCATTTCAGTTCCGAAACAGTGATAAAATATAAGGGAGGATCCCGAGATAATTCTTGAATATCAAAATCGTGCGTAGGCGAATTACGAGCCTAAACTTAAGAATTTTATTAGTATCGTGCGTATATTTGAAATATTATTTAAAAAGTAAATTTGGTAAAAAGTATATTATTATTACCTTTTCAAAATATTTTAAAAGGCTTATGAAAAATATTTTTGGTACGATATAAGTGTTTACGTATTTATTTTATAAAGTTTTTATACTCCGTAATATTTTAACGGAGATAGTAAATTTAATTATGTTAAAATTTATTATTATAATATAGTAGGTTTTATTGGAAATGATTTTCTAATAATTATGGTATATTTAAAATACTATAATTATTTTACCACGAATTTATGCAATACCCGAATATATATCTAACGGAGGGAAAGTGGTTGCCACCTCCACCCCCACGTGTAAGTGGAAGGTGAAGGCAACAATAGTGGATGGAAAGGTGGCAGCATATCCACTTACATATATTTAAGTAACTTTGCTGAAAGTTATGCATATATATATATTACTTATTTCATACAACTTTGCACATTATCAAATACTCTTTCACGTGTGAGGTTTTGTGGTGGGAAAAATATATTTGATAAAGTAAATCAATTATCTTGTCAAGTTATTCCTTCCCAAATTCGATTCCGATTCCGATTTAATTTTGGATTCTCTCGGAGTGGTTCGAGCTTGGACATCGTGTTCCAGCAGCTTGTCGTCGGACGACAGGTAGGTTACGGTTTAATTTCCAGACTCCGTATATATAGAATAAAATTGTATTAATGGGCATCCTTGGGTTGGTTTATTAGGTTGGTACCACAGACCTTGACCGCTTTATTCATGTCCGCCTATTTTTATTCCTCCGTTGTTTGTAGTATTTGCGGATATATTTTATTTACCCTTGTGGTCCTGCGAGGCCTTGTTGACTCTGGAACATAGAAGGTGGGATTTTGGGAATGTCCGCGAGTCCCGGGCATAGAACTATCCTTCTAGGCTGGTTATGCTTGCTGAGTAGCTGTGGGCCTGTGCAGGGTCGGTAGGTTGATTGTAAGCTGTTGAGCAGCTATTGTTGTGTGTGAGCATATCATTTCCATGCATATAAAGAGGTTTTATCGATGTTTTACAGTGGTTTTGGCTTTGGGCCTACTGACACTGTTTTCTAAACCTTGCATGGCCCGGGGGGCCGTTTTTGATGGAAATGATTTGGAAATGGTTGATTTCACTTGTGGTTTAAAATCATCAGTTTTACTATTATCACTAGACTCGGCAGGGCCGGAGTGCTAGATGAGTTTTCTTACTACTTGAGATGATTTTTAGCTTCGGTTGGACCGAGCACATGAGATGACTTTTTACTGTTTAGACCCGGCGACGCCCGGGCACCCTTGGAGGGGTTTTTCAGATATTTTCCTACTATTTTTAGTCCTGGACAGGGTCTGGGCATGCATATTCGAGACTGGTTCTATATCTTGATATTGAGACTGGGACTCTATCTTGATACGTGATTCTGATACTGAGTTTTGGTATGGGGTCGAGGACCTCCATGGACCTTGCTATCCGGGCCAGGAGCTACGAGCTGCGTGTGCCGGAAGAGGGGTATACGGGGGAGTAGAGGTATACGGGCAGAGACCTTCCATGGAACCTACCTGCTGGGCCGGATCGGCGCCGGAGGAGGTACATACAGAGATACTATGGCACTTGAGATCTTCATGCATCATATCATTCATGGTTTGAGGTTCCACCCTTGTTTGCTGTTTGTTGATTGTACGCTGCCGGTAGTATGGGATGCCGGAGGGTTTGTTTTCACTTGGTTGTGTTCCTCGGTTGTATGGGCGGCCGGAGGGACTGTAGGTAGACTTTTGCTATTTTACTTACAGAGTTGTTCTCTATTAGGGATGAGTATGAGATTGGTTACTGCTAGACTGTTAGTTTCTGGATTTGAGATTGTTATGATTAGTTGGGTTGATTCATGTCTTGAGCATGCCTATTATTACTCTTTCTCTCTTCTTCTTACATTTGAGGTTACCGGTATACCGTCCATTCTGTAAACTTATTTTGTATACACTGTTGTTGCAAGGATCCCAGGTGCGTTGATTCTTACTTTCACCTGTGCCTTTGGTGTGTATATTCTGCTTACTAGCCTCATCTGTGGTTCTGTTGATTTCCCTCTGGGCTAGTTCCTGTGTACCTTTCGTTGATTTTCTGTGACTGCTTGCTTCTATTCTGTCTATTACTGCGCTTTTATCTTATATGTGCCCAGTCGGCCTATGATACCTACTGGGTACCTTATGCTTCGCATTTGGTGCTCACCCCTACCCCCTGCATCTTTGGGTGCAGATCCTAGCGTGGGCCATCGCCGTTAGATCGTGTGATTCGTGCTTGGAGATCTGTTGGAGACTACTTCAGGCTGAGGGTGAGCTCTTGGCGATCGGAGCTTAGCTTTAGTTTATCTTTTGCTTCATGTACTCTATTACCATTCAGAGACATCTGTATATATAGTTTTGGTTACTTGTACTCCATGTATGTAGTTTGGCTCTGTACTATGATACCAGGTCTTGGGGTTTGGTTTAGTTTCCGCATATGTATATATTTATATACCTGTTATCTATTTTATTCGTCTTATTCTCTTATTTGTTAGATAGTAGCCCATTACTAACTGTTCTGGGCTACAGGGATTGGTTCACCTACCGGGGGTTGTAGGTGCCATCATGACCGAGAAATCGGGTCGTGACAACTTGGTATCAGAGCTTTAGGTTCACCGGTGTCATCGGTATAGGAGCCAATGTCTAGTAGAGTCCTGCGGATCGGGGCGGAGACGTCCGTACTCAATCTTTGGGAGGCTACAGTGGCATTTTAGGAAAATTAACTCTTTCATTGCTTCTGTGTCGTGCGTTGTACCCTTGAAGTTTCTAGAGATCTCATTGGTTCTACTTCATTCTCCCGCAAATGGTTCGTACGAGATCATCGGCAGCACGCGAGGATGAGCCTCCCACTCCAGCTAGGGGTCCAGGACGCCCTCGAACAGTGGCACCTGCTAGAGCGGCTAGCGTGGAGATAGAGCCCGAGCAGCATGTGGTTCAGGGGGAAGCCCAGGTACCACCAGCTCCAGTACCAGCTCCAGTGCCCACTTCTGTGCCAGCTCCACCCACAGCTCAGTCTCCAGATATTCGGGGATTACTATTGCAGCTTTTGGGTGTGATTGGAGAGCGGCCTTCTGAGGTAGCGCAGACATCCGCTCAGGGGGCAGCCCTGGGTGCATAGAGCTTAGGAGCGCAGCCGCTACTATGGCTCACCCGTGCGGAGGTTATTCCGGTTCCATCTGTTGCACAGCCTCTTGCTCCTCGCCAGATTTTTGACAGAGACAGAGCAGAAGGCGTTGGGCAGCATTTTTGAGGTTAGCACCCCCGAGATTTGCGGGTACTTCTGGACAGGATCCGCATGACTTTATTACCACCTGTGAGGAGATGTTGCATCATCTGGGTTTATTGGAGACTCACGGGGTTGGTTATACTACCTACCAGTTAGAGGGCCCAGCGAAGTTATGGTGGAGGGCTCAGGTTGCTTGTAGACCACCGTCGTCACCTCCGTTGACCTGGTCTGAATTTTATGAGGCCTTTATGGCCAAGTTCCTACCCCAGAGTGATCGGGAGCATCGCAGGGAGGAGTTTACTCATCTTACGCAGGGATCTATGACTATATCAGAGTATGAGACCCGTTTTCATCAGTTAGCACCATTCGGAGCTATGATCATTCCTACTGAGGCAGATAGGATTCGCAGATTTGTATGGGGTTTGAGGCCAGAGATTAGGCAGCCAGCTGAGATATTGATTGCCAGTGGTCGGCCATTCCAGGCTATTGTAGACTATGCTCGCACTGTGGAGGACTTACAGCGACATGATCAGGGGTCCAGAGATAAGAGGCCTCGACATCAGGGTGTCTATAGTGGTTCCAGATATGGCGGTAGAGGTCCTGGCCAGTGGAGCCGGAGTTATTAGCCACAGCAGTATCAGGGTCAGTCCAGCCGACCGGTTCAGTCTTCCCTTCAGACTTTTGGTAGTACCCAGTTCGAGCAGGGTCAGGGCAGCCATCAGGGCTATAGCGGCCAGTCTTCGAGGGGTACCATTTCTGGGGCATCAGGTCGTGGTGGTCATTCGGGATTTGCGGGTTCATCTCGACTGAGTAGGCCATCAGGGGCTTGTTTTACTTGTGGTGCGATGGGTCATTTTGCTAAAGATTGCCCTCAGCAGGGTACAGTTCAGTTTGCCGAGCCTTTACGGGCAGTTCAGCCCCCGGCTAGAGGGGGTGGTCGTCAGATTAGAGGTGGTGCGCCACGCGGTAGAGCAGGTGGTAGGGATGGCGGTCGGGCAGGTGGAGGTCGTCGTCAGTTTTATGCGGTCCCTAGGAGACCAGAGGCAGAGGCCTCAGATGCTGTGATTACAGGTACGATTTTTGTGTGCCATCAGCCTGCTATGGCTTTATTTGATCCTGGATCCACTTGTTCATATGTATCTGCCTACTTTGTGCCTTGTTTGGGGTTGGCTAGTGAGCCATTATCTGTTCCTGTTTCTGTTTTGACCCCAGTAGGAGATTCTTTAGTAGTGGATCGGATTGTGAGATCCTGTATGTTATCTATTGGTGATTCAGAGACTTGGGGTGATTTGATGATTCTTGATATGCTAGATTTTGATGTGATACTGGGCATGGACTGGTTATCCCCTCACCGTGTGGTTTTGGATTGTTATGCCAAGACCATTACCATAGCCGTGCCTGGTGTATCCCCGGTTGTGTGGCAGGGTTCTGTTAGCCATGCACCATCTGGGATCATTTCATGTCTTCGAACTAGGAAGTTGATTTCCCGTGGGTGTTTAGCTTATCTAGCATATGTCCGAGATGTTAGTGCTGACCCCACTTCCCCTGAGTCTGTTCCTGTGGTTAGAGACTTCCTCGATGTATTTCCTACCGACCTGCCAGGCCTTCCACCTGAGAGAGATATTGATTTTGCTATTGAGTTGGAGCCGGGCACTAGGCCCATTTCTATTTCTCCTTACCGTATGGCTCCTGCTGAGTTGAGGGAGCTTAAGGAGCAGCTCCAGGATCTGTTAGCTAAGAGGTTTGTTAGGCCTAGTGTGTCACCGTGGGGTGCTCCTGTTCTCTTCGTGAAGAAGAAGGATGGGTCTATGCGCATGTGTATTGATTATCGGCAGCTGAATAGGGTGACAGTGAAGAATAGGTATCCGTTGCCGAGGATTGATGATTTGTTTGACCAGCTTCAGGGTTCAGTTGTGTTTTCGAAGATTGATTTGAGGTCTGGTACCATCAGTTGAGGATTAGGGCGGAGGACATCCCTAAGACAGCATTCAGGACACGTTATGGCCATTATGAGTTCCTAGTGATGTCTTTTGGGTTGACTAATGCCCCCGCAGCCTTTATGAACTTGATGCACAGGGTTCTTGGCTCGTATTTGGACTCATTTGTGATAGTTTTTATAGACGACATCTTGGTATATTCGCATAGCAGAGATGAGCATGAGCAGCACTTGAGGGTTATACTCCAGACTTTGAGAGATCATCGGCTTTATGCCAAGTTCTCAAAGTGTGAGTTTTGGCTTGAGTCAGTTGCATTCCTAGGGCACATGGTGTCTAAGGATGGGATTAGGGTTGATTCGGGAAAGATTTCAGCGGTTTGTGAGTGGCCTAGACCTACTACTGTTACTGAGGTTCGCAGCTTTATTGGGTTAGCGGGTTACTACAGACGGTTTGTTGAGGGGTTTTCTTCCATAGCAGCACCCTTGACTATGCTGACTAGGAAGGATGTCCCATTTCAGTGGTCAGATCAGTGTGAGGATAGCTTCCAGAGGCTTAAGGCCTTATTGACTTCAGCTCCAGTTTTGACTTTGCCGGTTGAGGGTCAGAGCTTCTCCGTGTATTGTGATGCTTCTGGGGTTGGTCTTGGTTGTGTGTTGATGCAGCAGGGTCGAGTAATAGCATATGCGTCGAGGCAGCTGAAGGTTCACGAGCGCAACTACCCCACTCATGATTTAGAGTTGGCGGCGGTAGTTTTCGCACTTAAAATCTGGAGGCATTACTTATATGGAGTCACTGTGATATCTTCACCGATCACCGTAGTCTTCAGTATATCACGAGTCAGCGGGAGTTGAACTCGAGACAGAGGAGATGGGTCGAGTTACTGAAGGACTATGACTTCACTATTCTGTATCATCCGGGCAAGGCAAACGTGGTAGCGGATGCCTTGAGTCGGAAGACAGTGAGTATGGGTAGCCTAGCTTCTCTTTCAGTTTCAGAGCGGCCGTTGGCCTTGGACATCCAGTCCTTGGCTAACCGTTTGGTTAGGCTTGACTTGTCGGATCCTAGCAGAGTTCTCGCCAGTATTGAGGTTCGTTCTACTTTGATTGATCAGATTCAGAGCCGTCAGTTTGAGGATCAGCAGTTGTGTGACCTTCGTGATCGGGTTGTTCAGGGTGAGACCAGTCGGGCTACTCTAGATTCAGATGGGGTTCTGAGGTTTGATAGTCGCCTTTGTGTTCCGAGGGTTAGTGATTTGGTTCAGTTGATACTTCGTGAGGCACATTGTACTAGATATTCCATTCACCCTGGCACAGCGAAGATGTACAGAGACTTGAGGCAGCTTTACTGGTGGAGCGGTATGAAGCGGGATATAGCAGAGTTCGTATCTCGGTGCTTGAACTGTCAGCAGGTTAAGTTCGAGCACATGAGACCTGGTGGTTTGATGCAGCGACTTCCCATTCCTGAATGGAAGTGGGAAGGGATTACTATGGACTTCGTTGTTGGTTTACCTCGTACTTCTCAGAGGTTTGATTCCATATGGGTGATTGTTGATAGGCTGACCAAGTCAGCACATTTCTTGCCGGTACAGACTTCTTATGGTGCAGAGAAGTTAGCTCAGATCTACCTTCGTGAGATTGTTCGATTGCATGGGGTCCCAGCTTCTATTATTTCAGACCGCGGCACTCAGTTCACATCTCAGTTCTGGAGGGCTATTCAGCGAGACTTGGGTACAGAGGTTCATCTTAGTACCGCTTTTCACCCTCAGACAGATGGCCAGTCCGAGAGGACCATTCAGGTTCTAGAGGACATGCTTCGAGCCTGTGTTCTTGATTTTGGAGGTTCTTGGGATCAGGTTGTCCCTTTGGCAGAGTTTGCTTATAATAACAGCTTCCATTCGAGTATCGGCATGGCACCTTTTGAGGCTTTGTATGGCAGGCGTTGCAGATCACCGGTAGGTTGGTTTGATGGTTCTAGTGCTGGGCCACAGAGCACAGATATACTTCGAGATTCCTTAGACCGAGTTCGAGTGATTCAGGACAGACTTCGGGCAGCTCAGAGCAGGCAGAAGAGTTATGCTGATCGTAGGCTTCGTGCCTTGGAGTTTAGTGTCGGTGACTTGGTGTTTCTCCGTGTATCACCCATGAAGGGCGTGATGAGATTTGGTAGGCGGGGCAAGCTTAGCCCCAGGTACATTGGGCCGTTTGAGATTCTTCAGAGGGTTGGTAGCGTTGCCTATCAGTTAGCCTTACCTCCGATGTTTTCAGCTATACATCCTGTATTTCATGTTTCGATGTTGCGTCGGTATATCCCAGATGAGTCTCATGTGTTGCAGTGGGATTCAGTTCAGTTGGATGAGGGTTTAGCCTTTGTTGAGGAGCCGTCAGCTATTTTGGCCAGAGATGTCAGGAGATTGAGGTCTCGAGAGATCCCGGTTGTTAAAGTTCAGTGGAGGCACCGTCCAGTCGAGGAGGCTACCTGGGAGACCGAGAGAGATATGCGGGTTCAGTATCCGCAGCTATTTTAGCCTTCAGGTACCCCTCTTGACCTTGACTTTCGAGGACGAAAGCCCTTTTTAGTAGTGGATGATGTAATGACCCTTCCGGTCATTTCCACGTTTAAGTTTGAAGTCAAGCAAATCGGCAAAAGATATCGTAAGACCTTTAACAATTTTCTGAACCTTGGGTCAAATGTATCAGGGATTTTCTCCCAATATATAAAGAGTTAGAAGTCCCCCGAGATACCAAATCGAAGGTCTACGAGTGTAGTTTCCAACGCACAAAACCGCACGTCCAAATAATCTCGGAGCAGAGAGTTATGACTGTTTTACCGCGGACTGTCTGGCAGAAAACGGGTTACGAACCGGGTCGCGAATCGGGTCGGGTTTAACCCGATTTAAGCTTCAATTTTACGTTTTAAAATGACATTTCAGTTCCGAAACAGTGATAAAATATAAGGGAGGATCCCGAGATAATTCTTGAATATCAAAATCGTGCGTAGGCGAATTACGAGCCTAAACTTAAGAATTTTATTAGTATCGTGCGTATATTTGAAATATTATTTAAAAAGTAAATTTGGTAAAAAGTATATTATTATTACCTTTTCAAAATATTTTAAAAGGCTTATGAAAAATATGTTTGGTACGATATAAGTGTTTACGTATTTATTTTATAAAGTTTTTATACTCCGTAATATTTTAACGGAGATAGTAAATTTAATTATGTTAAAATTTATTATTATAATATAGTAGGTTTTATTGGAAATGATTTTCTAATAATTATGGTATATTTAAAATACTATAATTATTTTACCACGAATTTATGCAATACCCGAATATATATCTAACGGAGGGAAAGTGGTTGCCACCTCCACCCCCACGTGTAAGTGGAAGGTGAAGGCAACAATAGTGGATGGAAAGGTGGCAGCATATCCACTTACATATATTTAAGTAACTTTGCTGAAAGTTATGCATATATATATATTACTTATTTCATACAACTTTGCACATTATCAAATACTCTTTCACGTGTGAGGTTTTGTGGTGGGAAAAATATATTTGATAAAGTAAATCAATTATCTTGTCAAGTTATTCCTTCCCAAATTCGATTCCGATTCCGATTTAATTTTGGATTTTCTCGGAGTGGTTCGAGCTTGGACATCGTGTTCCAGCAGCTTGTCGTCGGACGACAGGTAGGTTACGGTTTAATTTCCCCAGACTCCGTATATATAGAATAAAATTGTATTAATGGGCATCCTTGGGTTGGTTTATTAGGTTGGTACCACAGACCTTGACCGCTTTATTCATGTCCGCTATTTTTATTCCTCCGTTGTTTGTAGTATTTGCGGATATATTTTATTTACCCTTGTGGTCCTGCGAGGCCTTGTTGACTCTGGAACATAGAAGGTGGGATTTTGGGAATGTCCGCGAGTCCCGGGCATAGAAACTATCCTTCTAGGCTGGTTATGCTTGCTGAGTAGCTGTGGGCCTGTGCAGGGTCGGTAGGTTGATTGTAAGCTGTTGAGCAGCTATTGTTGTGTGTGAGCATATCATTTCCATGCATATAAAGAGGTTTTATCGATGTTTTACAGTGGTTTTGGCTTTGGGCCTACTGACACTGTTTTCTAAACCTTGCATGGCCCGGGGGGCCGTTTTTGATGGAAATGATTTGGAAATGGTTGATTTCACTTGTGGTTTAAAATCATCAGTTTTACTATTATCACTAGACTCGGCAGGGCCGGAGTGCTAGATGAGTTTTCTTACTACTTGAGATGATTTTTAGCTTCGGTTGGACCGAGCACATGAGATGACTTTTTACTGTTTAGACCCGGCGACGCCCGGGCACCCTTGGAGGGGTTTTTCAGATATTTTCCTACTATTTTTAGTCCTGGACAGGGTCTGGGCATGCATATTCGAGACTGGTTCTATATCTTGATATTGAGACTGGGACTCTATCTTGATACGTGATTCTGATACTGAGTTTTGGTATGGGGTCGAGGACCTCCATGGACCTTGCTATCCGGGCCAGGAGCTACGAGCTGCGTGTGCCGGAAGAGGGGTATACGGGGGAGTAGAGGTATACGGGCAGAGACCTTCCATGGAACCTACCTGCTGGGCCGGATCGGCGCCGGAGGAGGTACATACAGAGATACTATGGCACTTGAGATCTTCATGCATCATATCATTCATGGTTGAGGTTCCACCCTTGTTTGCTGTTTGTTGATTGTACGCTCCGGTAGTATGGGATGCCGGAGGGTTTGTTTTCACTTGGTTGTGTTCCTCGGTTGTATGGGCGGCCGAGGGACTGTAGGTAGACTTTTGCTATTTACTTACAGAGTTGTTCTCTATTAGGGATGAGTATGAGATTGATTACTGCTAGACTGTTAGTTTCTGGATTTGAGATTGTTATGATTAGTTGGGTTGATTCATGTTTTGAGCATGCCTATTATTACTCTTTCTCTCTTCTTCTTACACTTGAGGTTACCGGTATACCGTCCATTCTGTAAACTTATTTTGTATACACTGTTGTTGCAAGGATCCCAGGTGCGTTGATTCTTACTTTCACCTGTGCCTTTGGTGTGTATATTCTGCTTACTAGCCTCATCTGTGGTTCTGTTGATTTCCCTCTGGGCTAGTTCCTGTGTACCTTTCGTTGATTTCTGTGACTACTTGCTTCTATTCTGTCTATTACTGCTCTTTTATCTTATATGTGCCCAGTCGGCCTATGATACCTACTGGGTACCTTATGCTTTGCATTTGGTGCTCCCCCCTACCCCCTGCATCTTTGGGTGCAGATCCTAGCGTGGGCCATCGCCGCTAGATCGTGTGATTCGTGCTTGGAGATCTGTTGGAGACTACTTCAGGCTGAAGGTGGGCTCTTGGCGATCGGAGCTTAGCTTTAGTTTATCTTTTGCTTCATGTTCTCTATTTCCATTCAGAGACATCTGTACACATAGTTTTGGTTACTTGTACTCCATGTATGTAGTTTGGCTCTGTACTATGATACCAGGTCTTGGGGTTGGTTTAGTTTCCGCATATGTATATATTTATATACCTGTTATCTATTTTATTCGTCTTATTCTCTTATTTGTTAGATGGTAGCCCATTACTAATTGTTCTGGGCTACAGGGATTGGTTCACCTACCGGGGGTTGTAGGTGCCATCATGACCGAGAAATCGGGTCGTGACACCAGGGGTCTTGGGGGTTATCTGATCTGAGGGAACTATGACTCCATAAGATAGGCCGTACTTTTGAACGATGGTTCGTCATGTGGCTCGTCATTCTTGGGACTCTAGTCTGGTCTGAGGATTCCACGAGTCAAAGGACGAATCGTAGTTCTGAGGTATGGTCCGTAACCTGACTTGTGTTTCTGGGACAAGGGCTAAGGGTCTCTAAAGTTCTGGTTCCACGAGTCCACAGGACAGACAGTGGTCTTGAACGATGGTTCGTCATGTGACTCGTGGTTACTAAGCCCTAGACTGATGGTCCTATGATTAAGGGAAACCACGAGTGACAGTATGGGTCGTGGTTCTAAACTATAGTCCGTGATCTAAATCGTGGTTCCTGGTGCATGAACTGGGGCCTTATGGAAATGGGTCTACGGTTAAGACGATGGGCCGTGGTTCTACACTATGGTCCGTCATCTTAACCGTGGTTCTTGGAACTTGAATTTTTTTCTGAGATTTTCCTGCTGAGTACAGTCCAGTAGTTGGTTCAGATTATGGGGTGTTATAGCTTATGAGTTAGAGTTACCATCAGAGTTAGCAGCAGTTCACCAGTCTTTCATGTGTCCCTATTAAAGAAATGTGTTGGTGATCCAGCCTCAGTTGTGCAATTAGAGAGTGTGGGCGTGAGGGATAGTCTTACATATGAAGACGTCCCAGTAGAAATTCTTGATCTTCAGGTTCGCAAATTGAGGAATAAGGAAGTCATTTCGATGAAGGCCTTTAGTGGAACCAGTATTTTGAGGGAGCTACTTGGGAAGAAAAAGCAACTATGATGACTAAGTACCTTTACCTCTTTCCTTCCGATCCAGTCCTCGCTTGAGGTAATAGTTCCTCTTTGGTATTCTCATGTTTTCTCGCTAGTTTTCCTCTCAGTTTTATGTTCTATCAGCTATTTTATGTTCCCAGTATGCATGTAAGTTCCATGAATCCAAACTCAGCTTGTTTTAGTCTTCATTCAAGGACGAATGATCCTAAAGGGGATATACTGTAACACTCCAAAAATTCTAAGCTAAGAACTAGACCAAAAAAATCCTAAGTGTGAAACTGTCAAAACTCAGATAGGGTCCACGGACCAAGTCCCTGAGCCATGGATTGGATCACGAGCATGGATCGACCATGTGAACACAGTCTTGTAGACCCACCCTTTGGTCTAAAACCATGACAGGGATTCATGAACTGTGGATCAGACCATGGACTATGGTCTCCCTCTATGAAAGTCAAACCTGAGGGCCAACAATTCTTCAAGAACCATGAAAGGGTTCCACAAACTGTGGAATGGTCCACGGGCTGTGAACCTCACCCACAGAAATTAGACTTGCAGTCGATCAATATGGCCAAGAACCACGACCACCAACCATGAGACATGGTTCAGTCTAAGGGCTGTGGTTAGTGCTCGTGGATCCTGTGTTGAGTTTACGACAGACTTTTCATTTAAAATTCCCCTGGGGTATTTTGTAATTTTCACTTCTTAAACTCCTATGTTGGGTCGTTTTAGGCCAATTTAGAAGAATAAAACTCTAACTTAATCAAATTCTAATTCATTCTCATTATCAAAGTGTCCAAAGTAAGAAAAAGACTCTTCTCTCAAGCTTCAAGGCCTCGGGTTCCTTCTCCAAGTCACCGTCTTCAAGTTCTAGTTAATAAAGCTTCAAGTTCAGGTATGTGGGTATTCAATAAGGGTTTCCTTTCACCCTTATGTCCAAAAGCCTCTAGTTTGGTTTGAGATTATGAACTAGGGTTCTTACCCAATTTTGGAAATCCTTATGAATTCAATTTATTTGCATCAATATATGATTTCTACTCTTAAATACATGATTTAGCATGAGTTTTTTACAAGTATTTCATAAACCCATATTTTTAGGATGAATTTAGCATGGTTTGACAACATTACATGTTTTCAAATAAAATATGCATGTTCAAATAACATGACCTTAAGTTTCAAGAATTATGTTTTCATGAACAGAATGACATCTTGATATGTCCACATGATTTATGAATAGTTTTAACATCCAGATATGTCACATGTTATGTATGAGTTATATGTATCTTTTAGGAGTAGTATTTAGCACCAAGCTGACAAGGGTTACAGATAACCCAAGTCCAGAACTATATTACCAGCGTAGGATTTATTCGTCCAATGGGCTCATGATAGTGGTTTCAGTATAAACATGGTCTAGTACCCCGACAAGGTACAAGACAGCTTTGCCAACTATGGTACAAAAGTTGGATTCCATGTAGCTCGCATGGTCTATGTTGGTTATGAGAAACTCCCACATAAATGGTTTAAGTATTTGAATGTATTTGACTCTTAGTTTTCAAGGTTCAGGTTTACTACTTATGACATATGCTTATGAATATGCTTTCAGCTTATGATATTACTTTGAGTCATTGCATTACAGTCTTACTACTACCACATGATTTAAGCCTTAATTATGTTATCATGTATGTTTTACTATGATCCATGCATAGCTCACATACTCAGTACATTTCATAGTACTGATCACATACCTCTTTGTGTTGCATCTTATTATGATGTGGATTTAGGCGCTCGCTATCAGATTAGTGGCTAGATACCAGCAGGATTTCAAGTCGCAGTGGTGAGTCCTCATCATCCAAGGGCTTAGCTATGAGCTTAGTTTAGTTTCATGATTTTATCTTAGTACTTAGAGTTAGCTGGGATCTTGTCCCAACAACTCATCTTATCAACTAGAGGTTTTTCAGACATAGCTAGATAGTCGGTATTTGTGTTGGTATTCAAATTTGATATTCTTAGACCATTATCTATATGATGATTTAGGTTTCTCATTACTTCAGCTTATGCTTCCACTAAAAATGTTTATGTTATGTTTAAGTCATGCTAAGGCCAAGGGTTAGCTTGGGATCACTTGTGGTCTCAAGTCTCGTATTACATCCAGGGGTATCCTTGAGGCATGACATTTAAACTTCAATATGATCTAAATCCATGGAAAATACATTGTTCTTCATCCTACATATCAAGACAAGCTACAATAAGTGTATTTCATAAAAATTAAGATCAAAAACTTACTAAAACAAGTAAAATGTGAGGCCGACTATAGTGAAAATTTATGACTTTTAGCCTCACATCAATATTAGTGATTATTCTTTCTACATTATGTGCAAAAGAGGCCCTCCATATATCCCAGAATCTGGGTTGGTTACGCATTAAATAGGACTTGTCGTCCTTTTCCTCCACCACCAGTAGCTTGTGCTGCAAAGCTTATCACTTCCCTTTCTTCGCATCCTCGAATAATATTTTTACACCTTTCTTCTTGTATTACCAATGACTAAGATTTGTTGAGAGTAGAAAGTGGATCCAGGCTCAAGATCTGGGAGGGCAAAGTGAAAAAAAAGAGTCATCTAGACCCATTAGAAATTGATAAGACAACTATGTGTCATCCCTACTTATAAGTATGGGCGCAGTAGCACAAGTACATCCAAAGGTGATATCTTTGTAACTTGTTAATTCTTCCCACAAAGATTTGAGTATAATATAATATAAAAAAACATTGGTTCCTTATTGTTTGAGGGTTGATAACACTGAAAAGTACTCTCCAATGGAGGTGATTGTGATCGTCAGAGCAAGACATGTTTATATTCCCAACGAATGTAGGGGTCGTACCCACAGAGAACAATGTAGTCGCGATCGAGCTAATAAAGAATTCAAGCAACTTATTGAAGTTCAATTAACAAAAAGGGGAAACGATATCTATAAGGGGGGTTTTAGACTAAAACTAAAGATAAAAGAAAATCAAATAAAAGATAGATTGATCAATGGCTTTCACCTTGCTCTCTTCAAGCAAGGGTAACAAGAGAAACTTGGGAATAGGAGTTCAAGTCACAAGACTTTCACCCGGTTAACACGTAGGTAGTCTTGGTTAAAGATATGCCTAACCGTCTTTCGACCAATCGATCATATATCTCGTGTGTTCTCTCGAACCACCATGAGTAAGCAATAAACCAACCAAATCAACTTGGGTAAATTAGGCTATCTCTAACCCCCAACTCTTAGATGGGAGTTTTTGGAAAATTGAGCTACTTCTAGCCTCAATCTTGGATGGAATCCCAAATCCCCACTATTGAATCTTCTCGAATTTAGGGTAATCCTTTCTCAAGGAAAAACCCAAATTAGAATCCCAAATCCCAACTCTTTCCTTGTGCATCGTAGTCGCGTGACCTTACTCTCGCGGTCGTGATGAGTAACTTGGTGTTAGTGATCAGCCATCCCTTTTTGCTCCATTTTGACTTGTTTTCACTCTAATCTCCCCCAAACACTTCTAAAACATAGAAACCTGTAAAATAGAATAAATCCGTGTCAAATGCACTATTTATCCACTTTATACTAGCAAAAGCATAAGATTAGAAGCTAAATAAGTAGGTAGAATACCAACTTATCAAACCCCCAAACTTGAACTATTGCTTGTACTCAAGCAACTAAAAATTTAATTCCAAAAGTCACACAACACAAGTGCAAAGACATCACTTCAAGTCAAGGAAAATCCATTTCAATCACTAACTATGACTTCGGTTGGTACTAACGATTACTCAATTTCATGATACCTTAATCTAAACATGCCCCTCCATTCAAAACACAATTCAAGGATGCAATGGAACTTTAAGAACAACCAAGTGACAACAACCAATCCTCGAGATATGACTCAAAACCACTAGCTTACAAAACCATGCTCTTTTGACTCATTTTCGGAGTTTATCAATGTCACTAACTATCCTAATTCGCATTCCCTCACAAGAATGAAAGTCCCAAAAAACACATTTTATGTACAAAGACAATCACAAGGGACACATACAAAAACACTCACACTCACAAGGAAATTCAAGTGCTAACAAGTATCAACCATAGGCTTGCCCTTATTTTCATTTGCCACTAGCTCAAGAACAATCATTTTGAGATCTCAAAGGGCTTTTCTAAGCTTGTAATGTAGGCTCGGGGATGGGTAGTATTTGCGTTTGGATTCAAGTGACAACATCATCATTGAACTCTACACAACTCTTTCAATTCGAAACCAATGCCATTACTTTCATTTTCATTCAACATGAGGCACCATTTCACTTCTTTTCATTCGGGGCCTAAATCTTTGTCATTCTATTCACCTTGCGGATTCATTTCTTTTTTTTCCTGTCCTCTTTTCCTTTCATTTTGTTTTCTTTTTCAAATTCTTCCTTCTTTTTGGTAATTCTTTTTAAGCAACAAACTATGATACACATCAATTAGCACTCCTCCAAGGTACCCTTTATCAACCCCTAAACTTAGGCTTTTAGCCTCAATTTCACACTTGCGGAGTTCAAGGAGGGATGGGTTCAAGAGAGGGATTCATTGTCAAAATGGTTCAAGGCTTGTAACGAGGTTTACAAAGAAGAGGTATTAGGCTCAAGAGGGGTGACTAATGATTCAATTTAAGTGCAATAGTGGATTTTAAGGCTAAGTAGGCTTCAATAATCACAAAGAAGGCCTAAGATGATTTCTCCAACCAAGCATAATCAAGACTAGCATTAACGACTAACCGGGCAAGTTCTAGTTAACACAAGCAAGCACAAGAATTATTCAACTAAAACTCACCACACATGGCATGCGAATCATTCAAGAAGGAACAATTTTTACTTCCTAAACAAGAAAAAAGAGGAGCCAATCTATATTATCACCGCTAATGAGACAAAAGTCACAAAAATATCAAAGGAGTTGTCACAAACATCATTCTTTGTCATGCACTTTTCACGAAAATTTTAGAAGGGTATGCCTATTTCACTTAGCATGCAAGACTACTTCATTAGTACCAAACGAGTCAATTGTAACCAAAACCTAAAAAATGACAATTTGCCCTTAAGAATGACGTCACTCAGTCTATTATTGGGCCAATTCATCTATCTAAATTGGTATGTCTACACAAGGTGGATTCACACAATCATCACAATCTCCGGGCTCATGCAATTCACACACGTCAAAGTGTGGGTCGCATGTGCAACGCACAGGCCAGTCAGTAGGCATTTGCGAAGCTCGTGCAATTTGCATGTCGACATGTGTGATACAAGTATTCCCTAGCTCAAACAAGTTCTATCTAGACTAATGGGTACTTAGACTTTCCCTGGCTTCAAAAAATCCAACACACCTACTATATAAAGAAAAACCAATAAGCTACAAGAAAATAAACTAACAACCTAAACCATTAATTTCATCCATAGCAACAAACAAACCTGACAAGGACACACTAATATAAAAACAAGACCAACAAGGGCATATAAATATCCAACAATAAAAATAGCCCGACAAGGGCACAATATCCAAATTAAAATAGCAGGCTAGATAAAGTGCCAGCCACCCCCAACTAACAACGTGCAGTGACCTCACTGCATCAAAATAAGACAAGAGTAAGAGGGGGCTCCCTGAAGGGTGTATCACTCAAAACTAGAGTTGCAAGGCCCAGAAAGGACCCATTCTCCCTCATCAGTATCATCCTCAGCCTCAAACCCACACAGCTTCCTGATAGTGCTCATCATCTTCATGAGAAACTTGCTTTGCTTTCTATCGTGGTCCCTCTGCTTTTTCTATCGCCTCTCTACCTTAGCAAACCTCTCCTTGATGTGCTATTGTAGTCTCACTACACTAGCTAGTGTAGGGCCACTAAGAGTCATAAAAGATGACGGACCGGGTGCCAGTGTAGTGGAACTCTCACCCGAACCCGAAGGTAGTCCTGCTACAATCTGGCAAAGATGGGCATCCATGCCATAGACCTGGCTGGAGATGTGGTGAAGTGTTGGGGGCACAATATAGAGGGGGGCCAATAGCCTCAGCAGCAGCAGCTGACTCAAGTGTCTCGATGGTCCCGTAAAATAGACCAAATGATGGTGAATCCATGTTTATCTTCCTCTTCTTTGATGCTTGCACAGCTCCTCTCTTCCTTAGAGGGTGAATCAATTTTTTGGGCTTCCTCTCATTTTCACCATCCCTCTTTGCAACCCCGGCTTCATAGCATAAGTGAGTGATCAATGAAGAGAAGAGAAAACTTTTTATACCATCAAGGACCACTTGTTGAATTTCTTGCACGATCAATTGCCCTACATTCACCGGAAGACCCTCCATCATAGCACAAATGACCTTTGCTTTATCAGGGGTCACATCAGATTCATTCTTTGAAGGCATAATTCAAGCACAAATAATCGAAAGCCAAGTACGGGCTTCAAGGTTAAATTCGAAGGACTCAATCCTGGTATTCAATGCTATCCATTGCGGGACCATTCTATCATGTAAGTGCTTCATAAACCAATTGGTCCCCATTTCTGTAGCTCGGGCTTTGTATGTGGCATTGTCATAATTTGGGAGGTGGTAGTATCAATTGATCAACTTCAGATCAAAACGAACCAACTTGCCCTGAAACATCACAACTAAGTCATTGGCAAAGTCCATCTCATCCGCATTAGCATAAAATTCATGGACCGCGGCAAAGTTCACCTTGATAGGCTCAGCGGCGAAGCATATCCATCCACTTGTAACCAACTTCCTATGAAAGTCAGCCAATTTCTCTTCCAATCCATCCAACATAATACCTCTCTCCCTCGTTATTGGTTTCGTCAATTGACGGTTATATAGTTTGGATCACTTGAGGGAGACGAAGGTTCCTTGGTCAAAATACTCCTCGTCGGCCACTTGGTTAGCATCTTCATGTTCAATTTTGGCCATATTAAAGCTTAAAGTACCTACATAAGGAACACAATTGTCAAACAATGATATAGGCATGTAAAGAATGTATTGAGACATGACTAGGCCAAAAAAATTAGCCCTAACGATCCTCAGCAGAGCTAGGCAGAGTTGCTATTTTTGGGACTGTGAAAACTGGCCATCGATATCGTAGGATTTTCTTTGCGATCGCAGGATTTTCTTCACGATCGTGAAGACCAATTATTTTTTTTGTAGAAATTTAACTCATTGTGATCGCGGAATGAGGCATCGCAATCACGAAGCTCAGGGAAGTTGGTCATCCCAATCGCGGAATTGGGCATCGCAATCGTGATGGTCTTCTTCTTGCCTAGAAAAATTCTTTCAAACATTTCTTCGAACAGGTGCATTGCACCCCTTAGTTCACCATTTTTACACCACATGGCAACACCTTTTACCCCAAAAAATAGCAAACCAACAGATATCTAACCCCCAACTAGATTTCACCCATAATTTCATACCACACACCCAATTCACACATATTGTTGAAAGCAAAATTTGACACCCACTTGGATGTCTAAAGCACTTACTTTAGCACAATGGGGGTAGATTGAAGAAGAGAAAATGGATATCATACCTGAGGAGTTGCAAAGATGCTTATGGAATTGAAGTTGATGGAGTGTATTATTCTTGCCTTTAGGAGAGAAAAAAACAAAGTTTCAAAGCAGTTTTTTTATTTTGAAATGGCTTGTTTGAACTTTTATTACCTGGGACTATTCATTGTCTCACGGTTGCGTGGCCTTTTCACGTGATCGCAAAGAGTCAAAATCACACAACTTCATGCGATCGCGAAGATTTCACGTGGTCACGAAAAGTCAGTGAGATTTTTCTTCATCGCCATCGTGAGGGTCAGGGATCGCGATCGCGATGCCTTAGAATCAACTGAGTTTTCTGAATTTTTGCATAGTGCACTGCTTTGACATGCGATGCCATGTGGAACACGCACTTTAGGAGGTACGGAATGCACCAACTTCACATAAGCCAAGATTTTTGCTCAGTTCACTGGTTACTTGTGCGATGGCATGTGCGATGGGCACTCTTCTAGGTGCAACAAGCACATTTTTCAGAAGTATTTTTGGTGCTTCTCAACACTTGGTTCCTCTTCTCATTCCCTTGGGCACCTAAAAACACATCAAAAAGAAATAAAAAGTGAAGTAAAGCATAAAAACGATGGGTTGTCTCCCATCAAGCGCATAATTTAACGCCGCAGCGCGACGCAAGTTACTTCACCATCTAGATCTCCACTTGGAAGACTTGAACCTTCAACCTAAATTTGAATTGAACTTCCAGTGAAAATACCGAGGTGAAGGTGTGAACATGAGAAGGCCATTTTCTTGGTGTCGCATTTTGCACTTTTTAGCCTTCAAGTGAGGAAGGTCACCTTGGCTTCTTTCCATGACAACTTTAAAACTGGATAAACTTTGATCCATCCTTCTTCCAAGGTCATCCAAAAGCTTGATTACATCTACTTTCATACATTCGACCAAAATCAAGGTTAACAAGTGGTTGGAGTAAGATATGGGCGTCTGCACCTTCAAACTTGTCTCATTTATAGCATCCTCACTTTCGAATGAACTAGAGTTTTTCACGTTGAATCATTGCAACTCTAGTATGATTTGTTTGATTTTGGCATCGTGATCCTTGTATGGATTAGTTGTTTTCCACAACACCTTCAAGTCACGAGCCTCCCTTGTGTCTCCCTCTTCGATAGGGAACAACTCAAAACTACTACCTACAACTGTGCATGTGTCAACACGAGCATTCAAATTGATGTCCAAATTTTGGATAGAAATTTCAAGAACCCTCTCTCTTTGACTTCTCTTAGCATGCCTTTTCAACAATACCTCGAACATTGGTAGCATTATCTCACGTTGTTCCCCATAGGCCTTAAGTTGGTTAGCTTGGTTTAACACCCATTCTAGGCTCACAACCTCACCCAATACAAATTTATCTTCTTGGTGGGGTTCAAGCACTACCGGTACGGATTCACTTTCAGGCGATTCCATGTTTTGCAAATATTCATCA
The DNA here is from genome assembly GCA_003996215.1 of Jaltomata sinuosa. Taxonomy (NCBI): domain Eukaryota; kingdom Viridiplantae; phylum Streptophyta; class Magnoliopsida; order Solanales; family Solanaceae; genus Jaltomata; species Jaltomata sinuosa. The sequence goes on from QJPP01003739.1 coordinate 144,836, forward strand.
TCGTCCCCAAAGTGAAGTTGATTGAGCTTTATGTTCGAGACATATTCATTTGCTCGGCATGGAAGTTTTTCTTTATTAATTTGACCAAGAGGAGTAGATAAATCTGTTGTGAGTTGTGTGGCATGATTTCTCTCCTCTTCCTCTTTATCCCTTGCATCCACGAAGCCTTGCTTTATGGATTACACACCCTCCTCTGTGATATCTTGCTTGTCCAAGAGAGTTTGAACCATGGCATATAGGCTTTCCGGGTAGGTGTCTTCTTCATCAATTTGAGCAAGAAGCGGGGACAAATCCACCATGGATTGTGTGGCAAAATTTCTATCTTCTTCTTTTATTAGCATGCCCACCAAGCCTTGCTTTATGGATTTCACACCCTCCTCATGGGTTTCTAGAGAGGCCAAGAGGGTGTGGAGCTTGGAATACATGCCTCTTTCACTTACTACATCATGGTTCCTATTAGGATCACAAGCACCACTAGCAACATGGTTAGCATAAGAGAGGGGAGGAGGATAGTCATTAGGGAAATTGCTCCCATGTCCATCACGACCACCACACAAATAGCAATTACGCCCACCATAGGAACAAGAAGGTGAATTCCTTCCTCTCCTAGGGCCAATTTTACATTTTTGCCGAAGGTGGGGTCCTCCACAATAACAACAAGGGTCATTATAACAAGGGTTGCAACCACCAACATCTCTATCATTTCGAGATTCCATGAAGTCAATCAACAAAATTAAATTTAAACAAAAGATAAACAACTATTCACAAAAATTGAACTAGAGTAAGTAAACTTAAATTCCAAACTAAATCAATACGCCAAATTATTCCCCGGCAACGGCGCCATTTTTGAAAATGCTCAAAAGCAATCTCCAATAGAGGTGATTACGATTGTCAAATCAAAACACATTTATATTCCCAATGGATATTGGGGTCATACCCACAGAGAACAATGTAGTCGCAATCGAGCTAATAAAGAATCCAAGCAACTTATTGAAGTTTAATTAACAAAAAGGGGAAAAGATATCTATAAGGGGGGTTTTAGACTAAAACTAAAAATAAAAGAATATCAAATAAAATATAAATTGATCAATGGATTTCACCTTGCTCTCTTCAAGCAAGGGTAACAAGAGAGACTTGGGAATGGGAGTTCAACTCACAAGACTTGCACCCGGTTAACACGTAGGTAGTCTTGGTTAAAGGTATGCCTAACCGTCTTTTGACCAATTGAGCATATATCCCGTGTGTTCTCTCGAACCACCACGAGTAAGAAATAAACCAACCAAATCAACTTGGGTAAATTGGGCTATCTCTAGCCCCAACTCTTAGATGGGAGTTTCCGGCAAATTGAGCTACTTCTAGCCTCAATTTAGGATGGAATCCCAAATCTCCACTATTGAATCTTCCCGAATTTAGGGTAATCCTTTCTCAAGCAAAAACCCAAATTAGAAAGCTAAGTCAATGTTTGCAACCATTAACTAAAAGTTCAAGCATGGAGGATTCAGTAGACCCAGATAATTAATCGAAAGCAAAATATAGATATGGATTGAATACCCAAACAAGTATTATCTCTAATACAAACCCAAATCTCAATTCAACAAACACATTAAGAGAATAGCAATTAAGAACAAGATTTAAGAGTGGAAACTAAAGGTTTTACAATACAAAGCATCCAAAGCTTTACTCCTATGGGGTTGGTTAATGAACTTGCTCTCCAAGCTTGCCAAAAAATGTGAGAATAGCCAAAGATACCTTCCGAATAAGCTAAGAAGAGTTTTATGTGGATTAGGGTTTCCAAAATTAGGAATTTCCATTTCTGTCCTGCAGCTGTTGACTTCCTCATCGCGGTCATGTGATCATGCTTCGCGATCACGAGGTTCTATGTTTTCTCTCCATGCAATCGCATAAAAACAAACCCTTCAGCCGCCCATACAACTAGAGAGTACACTGAACACACAGCAAACAAGGGTGGAGTCTGGGTGAAATATGCATGATGAATTTTTAACTAAGTGTGACCTCAGTGTTAGTATGTTACCCTCTTCGGTGCCCCAAAGGTCTAATAAAGGCGGGATCCATGGAAGGACTTCTCCCGAGTACATCTACTCTGCCGTAAACCCCTACCTCTGATCACCTTTTCGCTCGAAGCACTTGGTCCGGAATGACAGGGTCCATGGAGGTCTACTCGTAGACCACATACTACACTCTAACCTCAAAATATCTCAACCATTGAGAACTCGTAGTACGTGCTCGGATTCAATCCCAGTCTTAATTAGTAGTAGTAATCTCAATAGTCCACATCAAGGGTGCCCAGAGTGTACCCGGGGCTAAAGCAGTAGTCAAGTCTCAATAACCCTTATAAAGGGTTCCCAAAATGTATCCGAGTCTAAAATAAAAATCAGGTTTCAAAATCCCTAAACAGGGTGCCGGCTCGTATCCGGGTCTAAATCAATGGAAAACAATGTCTAGTGCTATGGTCCAGCGGAGCCTAGTATCAAAATGAAAACCACCAGTCAAATCATCGATATACCCTCTCTACTCTGAGAGATTTCATAGAAGCTAGTTTCCAAGTCCTTTCAAAAATCCATTTACCAAAAAGGGCCCTCGGGGCCATGCAAGGTTTAGAAATCAGTTATAGTAGGCCCGAAGCCAAATCAGTGGTAAAACATGTAGGGAAAACCTTTTCATGTATGATATGCTCGCAAATAATAGAGTAGCCCAAAATGGCTCACAAACAAGTCTTATTTGCTCTGCACAGGCTCAACAACTACTCACCAAGCATAACCAGCCTAAAAGGATATCTCTATGTCCGGGACTCGCGGACATTCCCAAATAACCTACCATCTATGTTCCAGAGTCAATACAAGGCCACACAGGACCACAAGGGTGATATAAAATACTACGCGAATACTACAAACAACGTATGGAATAAACGAACAGAAAAGGCGGACAAGGTCTGGGGTACCAACCCATAACAACCTACCCAAGGATGCTAATTAATGCAGTTATAGCCCATATATGCAGAGTCTAGGTAGGGAAAGCCATAACCTATCTGTCGTCCGATTAATAGCTGCGGGGACGGCGTCTTCCGAGCTCGAACTGATCCGGGAAGCTCCAAATCACAAAACCACTATCAACACAATAATCTACACGTTAATACAAGACTAATGACACTGATAATGCCATAAACATAACCAGGTCAAAATTCGGGTCACCGGAGAGCTCGTGGGCCCTGCAACCTGAAACCAGGAACGAAAAACACACACGTGTTCCTTACTATCCCGGGAGCACATGCTCAAAATTTGGCATTTTGGGTCCCCGAGAATGCATCTGGGGTCCTGCGAACAAAAATGACCAGAGCTATTTGACTAGAAACGGTGTTTAGGATCCAATAAAATGAACGAAAATTCCATCGGAGATTAGTTTAATGAAAAGTGGGGCCCACGCCCAAAACCAACCTTTAGGCCAACTATTCCCAAAATGGAACTCAAGGGCCAAAATCAAGTTTGGAAGCCTCGGGACCCGAATCAATGGTCCCTCTAGCCTAAGCTCAATATTTTGGACCTAACACCACTGGCGAAATTTTCATCCGAGGCTGTCTTCTCCAAATGTTGACCAAAGTCAACCAAACAAGCCCAACTGGCTTGAAAACACAGAATGAGAGAGAATTCCAAGCTGAAAAGCTCCCAGATCCCAACCAAAGGTCTCTCTAGACCAAAGTCCACATTTTGGAGCTAACAGAACTGTCAAAATTTGATTTTGAGAACGTTCACCAAGAATGTTGACTGAAGTCAACGATTTCAAAAGCTTAAAGCTCTAAAACAAGGAACGGCCAAAAAGACCAAACAAATGGCTCGGGCACCAAACTACCGGTCCCAGCAAGCCATAAATGACTTAGAGCCGCTACAAGAAAGCTTTAACAGTACAAGAAAGGCAAACACGCGTAAATGACCGGAAGGGTCATTACATCATCCACTACTAAAAAGACTTTCATCCCCGAAAGTCAGGAAAGAAGGAAACACTAGAGATGAAAAAGAACAGCAGATACGAAGCCCGCACTACTCTCTCAGACAACTCATGTAGCCTTCTCGACCAAACGGCACCCAACAGAACGAAACCATGAAAGGGAACCAAGCCTACACTTCATACTAGCCAAGCTAGATCCCAAACTCAAACTCCTAAAAAAATACCAAGGGTCTGCCAACCGAAACTGAGCCTCTAGAATCTCAACCGATAAGCACCGACACAACACCAAAACTAGAGAAGCAAGGCAGCTAACACACGAAACTCGAATCTCCAAAACCATAACCAAGTTTATCAGAAAAGCCAACAACCAAAACTCTAACTCATGAACCCGCTGATCCGCAAAACCCTTTTATTCTGAATTGAATCCTTTTGTACCATAAACGGGAGGCTGCATACAAGTTGAACACTCAAACCACCCTCGAGGCATCAACTGACACACCGAAGATCCATAGTCTTTGGTTAAACTCTACCACGGATGAAATCACCCCTTTTTTTGCTCAAAATCTTTCCAAGACAAGTTATAGTCTACTAGCATTTGCCATCCAAGATAACAACTCAAAGCATACCCTTGAAAACTGGAGTTACCTATCCCGACTGATCATCAACCAATGGACGGACACTTTTGCCAACACCAAACTTGCTAATTGAACCCAACTGATCAACCCATCTGAATCCGGCTGAATTCCGCACACCAAAGTTAGGAAAGACATGTATGAGTACTTTGTGTTGATGGAGAACTTTCAGATTGTAGAATGAAACCAACCTCGCTGAATCGGACCAAATCTGAATCAATTGGAAGTGAAGGAACCAAGGCTACCTGCTTGACATACCTAAACCCAAAACCAAGCCTCTGCAAGAAGTGTGGTAAGCCTGCCACGAAGTCTGGAATTACCAGCTAAGCTCCATACTCTAAGAACATTGTTGCAACTCCGAATAGTCGAACACCATTCTGATTTGGAGTCATTTTACCAAGATCACCTCGGGAAAAAATCCATCATGCCACGAATATCAAGTCAAAACACCCCAAAGGCAAAGGAAAAGGTGCCTAGGGTTCAAAGTTGCCATCTACTCACAGAAATTTGCATATAACTTCAACTCATCCCTTTGGCTCGAATCAACCGCTCTACTCGAATGCACACAACCAACCATTTCGAAGCATATGTCATACCAAACTTCTAGTCCAAAATGGCCGAGTCTAACCAACACTGAAACCCCACATAAACAACAACCCCAGAAGAAATAACTAAACAAGATTTCAAATTCTCGGTAAATGAATGGTGACCACTAGTCTCTAAGTACCATTAGAACTCAGAAATAACCCTGCCAGTCTTAACCTGCACAAGGTGACCACATAAAGCATACACCACCACCGAAACTCAAACTTACACCGCTGAGTCTGTCCAACCAAGGTAGAAGGAGCCTCATACTATCACGAACACCATTGAAATCTGGAACGTCTAGTCTTACCCCAGGTTTAGCCAAGGACTAGGTGTCCAAGACCAACTGTCACCCCATAACGTAAAATGGGTAAGCTAAGTTTTCCAAACTCAATGCCTTCCAACCCAAGAAGTTGCAACCAAAAGAACCAACCACGAACCATCCAGAGTAGTTTTCTAGTCTACGATTCTGAAACCTAACCCTAGTGGGAAACCAATACCTCTGTCAAACTTCTGCATAAAACCAGTCACTGTCGATGAACACTTAGGAGCTCGAGTCAGCTGCTCTGAACATATTGTTTTTCCCAAAACCAAAGGTGCTATGAAGACTTGGATCATTCACCGAACATCACAAGGAAATTACAACTGATGCAATGGGTCCCCAAAGGTAGTACTAAAAATGACCACTACCTCGATCTCTCACCAAAAAGGAATTCTGACCTCGGACCAATCGAAGAAAAACTACTATAATCTTTAGTCAGTCGGATCATGTCAATACACACAAACCCAAGCAAACTCTCAATCGTCACCCCAGTCAGCTACTAGAACACACAAGCATGAACAAGGAGTCATCTCCCTTTTTTTCAACTAAACAAAACCCTTCCTTGGAATATACCATACCTTACAAATATTTTCTCAAATAAGAATCTAGGGCCATTTCCTTAGCTCCCATACTTACAGTGTCTACACTCAACAAGGCAGGAGAAGAATGGTCTGGATGCTCGAGTCACCCAACATACTACGAATACATCACAACCACAAGGCTACAGTCAATACTTAGTCAAAAATGCTAAATCCAAAACTCAATCAGAGAACTACGATCAAAAATCACTCCAGTTGGAACAGGGGAAAATAATAGGACAACCCAACTGGACAAGAACTGAAGGAGACTATGGGAACTAACCACAAAACTACCAACCTCCTTAACTAACCAACAAGGAGGGTCGACTCTAAACACCTGAGAAAAACAAATCGATCAAGGCACGCTAGCATAACCAACATCTCCCAACTTAAGACAAAATCTCAACTCCAGCACAACTACAGGTATCACATCAAACCAACACCAGAACCTCTAGCAAAAGCTAGGTAACAGCCTAGGCAACAACCATCTAGGACCACTCAAAAGGAAGACTTAACACAAGACTAGAGCCACAATGAAACCAGAGGTAAAACACCCAGAAATGAGACTAACATGAACTACCCACGAGCTACGACTCCAGGTAAGCACCTCACAAGGACAACTTACCCCATCCACAACTAAAGAATAAACTACCAATAAAACAACACATAGATACTACAATTCAGGTAGTCCAATAACTAAACAAGTAGCAGGTAGGCATATAAGCAAATAAATAACAGAAGGGATAGAATCGCAACACGAGCAGGACTATCATAAGCTGAAGGTAGAAAAAGCCTAACCTAGAGCAACGATATCAGGAACCTCTAGATCTGGCCCACCAGGAAGGGCATCAGACTAACGGGATCTAAATCTGGACTGAGTAGTCAAAGCTGAAGGCTCAAACATCCCTTGCCGGGGACAGTCTCTAGCATAATATCCCATCACCCCACAACTATAGCAACCCAAAGAAGCTCTACTCTGATGCACGGTGCCTGTCGACTCTGGATGGATACCTGAACTACCTAGCTGAAACACCTCTAACTATTCGGGGGACCACTCCCACAACCCTACACACTACCTCTCGCTGCCTGGTGACCATCCCTACTACCCTGTACTCCACCTCTGGATGGTGGCACTGAAGCCCTGGGAGGTAACACCTGCTCACCCTGCTGACTAGAAGGTAGAATCATGGGATAATCCCTAACCAAGTGCCCACGCTCCCCGCACCAATAACAAACCTTACCAAGTGGAGTCTGACGGGATGATCCTACTAGACCTGACAGGCCACCATGGCCTGCACACTTTGAAGTCAAGCCCTAGAGAATATGATTTGTACCCTGCTTATTATGCTCAACATGCCCTACACAACCACTCTCTGGAACCCATGGAGCAACTGGAACCACCGGCCTGGTAGGTAAGAAGCAGTGGAACCTATCTCTGGTGGAGAATCCCCTACCTTGAGTCTGAGAACCTCGAGAACTATCCTGGCGATGACGCTTCTTAGCACCACCTATATAATCCTCATGGAATAAACCCTCAACAGCCCAAGCATGGTCAACTACCTGAAGGAACGTCGTCCCAACTGTAACCAAGTGCTCGATCACCAAACAAAGTGGTGAAATCAAACCTCCCATGAAACTCGGAACCCTATCAAATTCTGATGGTACAGCCCTAGCAGTACGCCTAACCATGTCATGAAATCTCACCTCATACTCCACTACCGACAAACAACCTTACTGAAGGACTGGAAGCTCAACCCTGACTGAAGCACCACTCGAAGAACCAAGTACTGAAACACCCACCGGAGGACTCAGAGTCCTAGCCACGGTGTCCTGAAGAACTGGGGTCGCTATAAATCCAATCGGAGGTTGGGATGGCCCTACACCCCCTACCTGATGCGATAAACTCTCACCCTGAAGTCCTGGCACTGACAGAAGCACTGAAGCAACAGGTACAGAAGCCTCGACACCAATCATTGTTGAACTCATCTTAGGCATCTGAGAATGAATGAATAACCAAAGTTTTAGAAGTCAATAGAGCCAGGAATGCATGATAAGGAGCCAAGAAGATGAACCTTTTCCTAACAATGACTTCTAGCCTCCTGCTAATAGGATACGGATGTCATCATACCAATCCACGAGACTCTACGTAGACACTTGCTTCTGTACCACAACACTGGTGAACCTAGAGCTTTGATACCAAGCTGTCATGACCCGATTTCTCAAGTCATGATGGCACCTACAACCCCTAGTAGGCAAACCAATTCCCATAGCTCAGAATGGTTAGTAATGGGCTACTACCTAACCAATACGCATAATGAATGGAAATAAGTAGAAGTAGAATATAAAGATAAGACAACGCGGAAGCAACAACCCAAAAGTCATACAAATGATGCTACACCAACCCCAAGACTTGGTATCGATAGTACAGAAGCTTTTAATAGAGTAAAAGTGCTAGAAGTAACGAAAGATAAGTATAACTATATATGAATATACAAAGAGTAATAGTACAAGATATGAGATGTGGCCAAGCCCGACCGGCAGGCGCTCACCCTAGTCTCGAATGTCCAAAAGCTGCACGAGTCTCCAATGTGATCAATGGAGAAAGCTTAACTAATATCTGCACCAAAAAGTGTAGAAGTGTAGTATGAGCACCAAGATAATAGGTACTCAGTAGGCAGCATCGGTCGACTGAGCGCATATAAGATATAAAAATAGTACGTAGGAGATAGCAAGGAAATGGTCACAGAAAACAATAGCAGAAGCACACGGAACTAGCACAGAGAATAGACAACCAAGAGTAATAACAAACAAAACTAGCACAGGAGACAAATATACACAGAACACAGGTGTAAGAAAGAATAACGCACCTGGAATCCTTGCAACAATAGTATATAAAAGGAGAGAGTTCAAAAAATATGGCGGTATACCGATAACCTCAAGTAAAAAAGGAAAGAAGGAAGGCAATCCAACAAAATCAACTAGAAGGCATAGAATAACGGAAACATACTTTAAACACAACTACCAAGGTAGGCATAAACCGGGATTAATCTCACAAATACAGCCCTAAAATGGAATAACTAAACCACCATAACCGATAGCCACTACTCAGAGTCAAGATAACGAACGAGGACTGAAACCCACGATCTGCCCAGAAGGTCGCACCTAAGTGCCTCGATAAAAATAGGACTCACTAGCCCCTCAATACTTAAGCCCAACACTCGGAGCCTCAACAGGATAAAACTTACCAATCTACAAGAACCAAGGACTAAAACAACCTCTATAATCTGATAGGGATAATATAATCTACCTACAGTCCCAACGGCCGTCCATACAGCCGAGGAATGCAATCATGTGAAAACAAACCCTCCGGCAGCCCATATAACCAAAGAGTACACTGAACACACAGCAACAAGGGTGGAGTCCGGGTGAAATATGTATGATGATATGATATGATGAATTTGTAACCAAGTGTGACCGCAGCATTAGTATGTTACCCCCTCCGGTGCCCCAAAGGTCCAATAAAGGCGGGATCTATGGAAGAACTTTTCCCGAGTACATCTACTCCGCCGTAAACTCCTACGCACGGTCACTTTTTTGCTCGAAGCACTTGGTCCATAATGACAGGGTCCATGGAGGTCTACTCGTAGACCACATACTACACTCTAACCTCAAAATATCTCAACTATTGTGATCTCGTAGTACGTGCTCAAATTCAATCTGAGTCTAAATCAGTAGTAGTAATCCCAATAATCCCCATCAAGGGTGCCCGGAGTGTACCCGAGGCTAAAGCAGTAGTCAAGTCTCAATAACCCTTATAAAGGGTGCTCGAAGTGTATCCTGGTCTAAAATAGAAATCAGGCATCAAAATCCCTAAACAGGGTGACCGGCTCGTATCCGGATCTAAATCCATGGAAAACAATGTCTAGTGCTATGGTCTAGCGGAGCCTAGTATCAGAATGAGAACCATCAGTCAAATCGTTGATATACCCTCTCTAATCTGAGAGATTTCATAGAAGCCAGTTTCCAAGTCCTTTCAAAAATCCATTTATCAAAAATGGGCCCTCGGGGCTATGCAAGGTTTAGAAAATCAATTATAGTAGGACTGAAGCCAAATCAGTAGTAAAACATGCAGGGAAAACCTTTTCGTGTATGATATACTCGCAAACAATAGAGTAGCCCAAAATGGCTCACAAATAAGTCCTATCGGACATGCACAGGCTCAACAGCTCCTCAACAGGCATAACCAGCCTAAAAGGATATCTCTATGTCCGGGACTCGCGAACATTCCCAAATAACCCACCATTTATGTTCCAGAGTCAATACAAGGCCACACAGGACCACAAGGGTGATATACTATACTACGCGAATACTACAAACAATGTATGGAATAAATGGACAAAAAAGGCGGATAAGGTCTGGGGTACCAACCTATAACAACCCACCCAAGGATACTAATTAATGCAGTTATAGCCCATAGACGCAGATTCTAGGTAGGGAAAGCCATAACCTACTTGTCGTCCGATTAATAGCTGCGCGGACAGCGTCATCCAGGCTCGAACTACTCCAGGAAGCTCCAAATCACAAAATCACTATCAACACAATAATCTACATGTTAATACAAGACTAACGACACCCATAATGCCATAAATATAACTGGGTCGAAATTTGGGTCACCGATGGGCTTGTGGGCCCGACAACCCAAAACCAGGAACGAAAAACACACACGTGTTCCTTACCATCCCGGAAGCACATGCTCAAAATTTGAGTAGAATCGGACAACAAATGAAGGCTAAACCAGCCCATTAGCGAAGAAATTATCAATGGAAATCAAGGGAGAAAAGGGGAAATTTACAAGAAACTTACCCGATTAGAAGCCAATAATTGATCAAGAATCGATAAAAGCAAGCCTCTCAATCAGTTGGGTGGATCAAGATTGAGAAATGGAACATTTATGAGATCTTAATCATGAAGGAAGAAGTTGGAATATGGGCAAGTGTTGGAGAAAACAAAGCTGCCAGCACTCTTAAAAGAACCCGCATGGGCACAGGTTCGGCCAGGCCAGGCGCTGGCACCACGGCGCCCAATCGGAAGCAGGAGCACAGGCGCTGTAGCACTGTCTAGGCGTTACGGCGCTGGTGGCCGAGGCAGGCAGGCAACGCAGGGGCACTGACCCCGGGAGTAGGCGCGCAGATGCAGGTGCGGCCCAGGCGGCGCCCTGGCGCCATACCAGCAGCCCCCAGCTGCAGAAACATGTCAAGGCATGGAATTGGCATTTGGGTCCCTGGGAACGCATCCGGAGACCCGCGAACAAAAATAACCAGAGCTATTCGACAAGAAATGGCATTCCAGAACCAATGAAATCAGAAAAAATCCCATCGGAGGCCGGTTTAATGAAAAGTGGTCCCCACACTTAAAATCAACCTTTAGGCCAACTATTCCCAAAACGGAACTCAAGGGCCAAAATCAAGTCTGAAAGCCTCGGGACCCGAACCACTAGTCCCTCTAGAGGTCGTCTTCTCCAAATGTTGACCAAAGTCAACCAAACAAGCCCAACTTGCCTAAAAACACAGAACGAGAGAGAATTCCAAGCTGAAAAGCTCCCGGATCCTGACCAAAGGTCCCTCTAGACCAAAGTCCATGCTCTGGAGCTAACGGATTTGTCGAAATTTGATTCCGAGCACGTTCACCAAGAATGTTGACTGAAGTCAACGATTTCAAAAGCTTCAAGATCTAAAACAAGGAACGGCCAAAAAGACCAAACAAATGGCCCGAGCACCAAACTACCAGTCCCAGAAAGCCATAAATGACTTGAAGTCGCTACAGGCAAGCTTTAACAGTACAAGAAAGGCGAACACGCATAAATGATCGAAAGGATCATTACAGTATCTGATACAATTGTATAGGATGTGTATTGAAATTGTATAGTTGTTGTATAAAATATGTATATGTATAAGATTTCTATAAAAATTATATAATTGTTGTATATAATATGTATCTGAATTATTATTGCAGCTAAAGGTTGTATAGAATGTGTATAAAAACTGTATAATCATTGTATAGAATATGTATTTGTATGTGATGTGTATAGAAATTGCATCATTGTTATATAGAATATGTATATGTATAAGATGCATATGGAAACTGTATCAATATGTATTGTATATATGTGTCAATACTTTAGAATAGATCTGTATCAAAATGAATCAATATAATAAAAGAAGAAGAAGATACAATTATCCAGATATATGTATCTGGTATCAAAAATAGACACATGTATCTACTATCAAATATTCACTGATACATTTTTTTTTCTTTTTTGATTGTATTTGAACTTGTACACTTTTTGGTATTTAATTATTAAAAAAAGAGCAAAAAATATTTTTTTTAAAAAAAATAGTGAAGAAAAAGAGTAGTGATTTTTTAAAAAAAAAAAATAGTTGCAATAAAAAATTTAAAAAAATTAAAAAAGCAAAAAAGAAAAAAAAGAAGAAAACAGCGAAAAAACAACAAAGAACAAAAGAGAAGCAACAAATAGTCATTTCATGGGAAATCAATTTCATGGATAATTAGATTGGAATTATTTTCCACTGAATGATCATTTATGTTCTAGCATTAAAATAATCTAATTTTGTCTTGAGATAGATGTACAAGACAGATTAGATAGATCAACTACAATTTTTAATTATGTAATTAATTTATTAACATTAAAAAAGTTCTAGACTTTGATAAAAAAAAATATTAGTATTAACAGCACATGTTAAATCTTAAAAATTAGTGAAGAAATAATCAAAACAAAGTGATTAGCAAGTATTCCTTCGACTTTACAGTCCTCACAAGTGTATTTTAGGTATTTCAATTCTTTGGTCAAATGAAATTATCACACATGACAATTAATGGTGTCCTTGTCTTACATATTTTCATTTTGCCTTTATTCATTTTGTCAAGATCATTTTCACTTGAGCTTTTGTAATTGGTCTCTTCTTGTCACTTATTAGATTACTTACAAAATAAAACTCCCTTCGTTTTAAATTAGGGTAAACAACAAAAAGCACACAATGTTAACCCCTAATTACTCTCTTAAATAGTATTTTACCTATTTACTATTTTTACCACCTTTTTTTCTACGAATACATGCGTGATTGACGTTGAGTCGATGTATCTCAGATACAGCACGAATTTAATTGGTAGATTAAAACAGAAAGTAACAGAAATGGCGTAAAAAAAAAGGAGAGAATCACGTTTTCAACTTATAACAGAATCAAAAATATCTTCTCCTTCGTTTTGAAAGCAGAAATTCAAAATATTATCGTCTCCTTCGTAACTACACCACTTTCTTCTTCCCAAAATGAAATCGCACAGTAGTTTATTATCGATTTTTTTGTTATACGTAAGGACAACAGTGTCAGTGTTATTAAGGTATTCGGATTTTTGGATTTCCCCAATTCAATACGAATCTTTCAAAATTGATGGGATTGTTATCCTGAATGATGTTTCTTATGAAGATTTGCTTGCTATCATAGAAATATAACTCAGTGTCGATGTGACTAAGCAACCAATAAAGGCTAGATACATCATTGAAGGTAACACAATAGCAATGGAGATTCGAAACGATATGAAAGTGAAGCTGTTTATTCAGGTGTTAAAATATGTATCTAATTTTGTGATGTATCCTTTGTGCATTACTACTCGTGAGAGGGAGATTGGATGCAATATTAGTGGTTTGATTGAGTGCGAAGCAGATACAGGCGCAATTGAGTGTATCGAGGATAATGATAATGATACACTAGCACTGATTACGACTGAAAACTTTGAGGCAATTTGTGTAATCGAAATGGATATTGATCACTTGATTATTGATGCTAATAACAAGATAGTAGAGGTGAATTAGATGTACAAGAACAAGAAAATTGTTACAGTTGTGATGGCTAAATATGCTATTGATCATAGATTTCAGTTCAGAGTGAAGAGGTCGAACAAAAAAAGGTGGGTTAATTCAACAAAATATGGCTAGATACATATAATTGATATGACATATAGTGTATGTAGTGTACACAAAATAAATGCTAGATCATTATATTTTAAATAGATACACCTTGCTGAATCAATAAATATTTCATTTTTTGTGTAAGAAACATTTATTTTATTGCGTTGATACATTATTTTTATATGTATGAAAATAATTCGTATATACATTAGACGTAGAATCAACTAAAAAATTATAGTATGAGTAAGATGTGCTAGATACATTTTTTTTATTGTGTAATATTATACAATGACCATGATACATGCTAAAATTGTTAGATACATTGAGTTATTTGTCTAACATACATCATTTGTGTGTGCAGCTATCTCCTTAAGTGTGTAAATGAATAGTGTCCCTAAAAATTTAGGTCATCATGATTGAACTGTTTGCCTATCTTCGTGGTTAGAGAATTCATTGACGAGCACACATGCCTAATGAAGAATTGGGTATATGATCAACATCAGGCTACAGTTCATTTTATCGATGAAATTATTGTATCAAAAGTGGTGAATCATAAAAGAAAACACATACCAAATGACATTATTGCTGATGTAAAACATGTACTTGGTGTGGATATTAACTATATGAAAGCATGACGTTTCCAGGAGAGGGCTTTGAAGATGGTAAGGGGTGGTCCGACTGATGACTGCAGACAAATGCCTGAATACCTATATATGTTAGGATCAGTATATCTTAACTCTTACATAAAGATGCATAAGTCAGAAAAGAATGAATTCATGTATTTGTTTATGGCATTGTATCCACTGATCAATGAATTTCAACATTGCAGATCAGTAGTCGTAATGAACGCTTGTCACTTAGATGGACCATATAACGAAACTTTTATTTCGGCTAGCACGTTGGATGGAGCAGGTATACTTGAATACATATGAATTTTACTTTGTTGTTGCTAATACGTATATGTTAACAACTATTGTGTTATAGGTAATTATTTGAGTTATAGATACATATTACATATATGATAGCAGGGGATAGTATTTGAGAGAATAAAACTATACTAGATACATGCCATGTATATTCTAGGTACTATATATATGAACTGTGCTTGATACAAGACATGTAAATGTTACGTTGTTTTAAGCTCTGCAAAATTAATAATTAAGTTGCTTATGATTTTAATGTTTTATCAGAGCATATACTATCACTTGCATATGGGGTTGTGGATTCAGAAAATGACTCTTCTTGGACGTGATTTTTTTAACATTTTAAATTTATTTTTAGAGAGAGTGTAAATATGTGTGTTGTTTCATATCGTAAAAAAATCATAATTAAGAGTGTTAGCATAGTGTATCCAACTGTACAATATTATTCTTGCATGTGAAATATGTGAAAAAATGTGTATACAAACTTTTGAAAAAGCAAAGATACCTTGAGCAATGTATTTTATGCTATGGCAAAAGCATACAAGGTAGAGGATTTTGAAGTTCTGATGGAGAAAGTTGAGAAGATGGACCATAGAGTAAAGAATTATCTTGTTAGAGCTTGATACGAAAAGTGGGCAAGAGTGTATTCAACAATGAACAGGGATAGAATGATGACTTCAAACATAGCCGAATGTATCAATGCTTGTCTGCTTGAGGCACGTGAACTGTCAATTTATGAGTTCTTGAAATAGGTAAGAATCTTGTTTGGTCAATGAAATAAAAGTAATGGATAAAGGTCTAGATACACAGCAATTGAGCTAGGGGATAGATTTCAAAAAATTCTTGTACTGAATAAGCAGAGATCATCTCGTATGATGGTATGTTTTGTGAAACTTATTTCTAAGTTTCTGATATGTAGTTAATAACAAATTTAATTGTGTCTTATGTTTATGTATAATAATATGTAATGTATCCTACAATATTTTGATAAATTTTTTTAGGTTATGCCATCGTCAAATTTTATTTACTCAGTTAACAATGATGATAGCAGATACATTGTCTGTCTTGATAAAAAAAATATGCAATTGTGAACGATTTCAGCTAGATGAGATACCATGTGCATACGCACTGTTCATTTTGAAAAGTAAGAATATAGTTGACGTGAAGTTGTACTGCTCTAAGAATATAGTTGACGTGAAGTTGTACTGCTCTAACTACTACAACCCAAAAATATTTGTGAAAACATATAAATTGTCGTTCTCTCCAACGTTCGATAAAAAAAATTAACGTATTCCATAAAAATTTTGGGAAGCAGTGATTTTACCACCAAAATACAAGAGACCACCGAAAAAATCAAAGAAAGAGAGGCACAAGAAGACGAGTGAAACACTTTCAACAAAAAATAAATTGGTGTGAACAGTGTGGGTGCAAAGGTCATAACAGGAGGTCGTGTGATTACTTCCCACAACAGATTTGACTGATACGTTAGATGTTTTATTTTAACCTGACTATTTTTAATTGATGTTTGAACAAAACTTTTAATAAATAAGGTGTTTATTTTGAAAAAAGACCTTTGTGTAGCATGAAATAAGCTTTTATGTTTAATAAGAGCTAGCTATTAATGTTTGATACATCATTATGTTTAATAAATGAATTATTTGTGATGCGAGAAGATTGATGAATATTGTGAATTTATCAATGTTATATCAAATAAGAATATTGTAGACCTATGTTATATATATTTTAGTATGTAATTAATGTAAGAGTAATTAAAATATTGACTGATACATGAAATGAATATGTTTCTAATTTTTAAAAAATTAAAACTATACTAGATACATGATATATATAAAATATTAAAGTGCATCACTCATGATATATATATCATTGATAGTTGTCATGTATCATTTATAAATATAATTTGTGTTTGTGCAATTTATAACTAGATACATTGAAAAATATATTTCTGATAAAATACGTTTCATATATCTAAGAAAACACATTTAAATATCCATAAAATATAGTTAATAATATAAAAAAATTCAATACAGTCATGCGTTTTGATGTATCTGGCAAACATTAAAACTATAAACAAACTCAAAAATAGTAGATTGTTCAAATTACATTAGTAAATCACTAATTCAGATCTATCATATCATCAATATTCGTGTGAATAAATTTGTGCTTTGAGGCTGATGGGTCTTCATTATCATTGATTCTACCATCGCTAACTTTGTGCGTTTTATAATTTCATAATAGTGAACCATATCTGATACGATGAAATCGAACATCAAGACCTGAAGATGGTATAGAAATTTAATCATTCAAATACTCAGCAAATAAAGCTGCAAATACTCCACAATCTCTGCACATATTTATGTATATTGTTAAATATATTATTATATATTAAAATATTAACTTATTTTCGTGTATGAATGATAAAACTTATAATAATTTACTTTTTTGTTGTGCTATATTGACAAATTCAATCTCAAAAGAATTTTCATCAATTTTGTCCTTGTATGCATCAAGTTCGATCTAGTCTTTCTGCTCTATCTTGTCATAGAAATTACTACTTGTCAAGAAAAATGATAATATTTCAGCAATTTTATCAATTTTTTACTTGATTGCAGTTGTGTGATCAGCTGTCTGGTACGAGTCGTAAACACGAATGCACATTTCCTTGAGTGACACAACTGTCAAAACTCAATGCATCTTTTTTTTATTGTTGACTGAAAAGTAGACATCGATTATCAAATGTCATGGTAAATTAGCAAGGATCCTGCTCTTGGATAAAAACACTCACATCAGCATTCTCTGTTTGTATGTGTATATATATCATATATCACATATAAGAGGAAGAAATATACACATAACCATTATGTATCTGTAGTTGTTGTTGATCTGTTGCTTGAATTTTTTGTGTAAGTAGTAGAAGACGATATCCATATGCTGAAATAATTTAAATAATATATTAACAAGTGTATGAAATATTCATGAAGTTTGTTGCTCCCTTATATTGATGAATATTAATTTATGACATATAAAATATTAGATACATAATAAATAATTAAAAGTCACATTTACACTAGATACATGTCTATAACATTAATATTGGATTTATCATACTAAGCATTTTTTTATTTGAATATAAGATTAGATACATAACAAATCAAGAACAGTAATATTTACACTAGATTCATAACAATAAAATTAAGACTGGACACATCATATTAAGATGTTTTAATATTTGAATATAACACTAGATACACAATAAATCACTAACAGTCACATCTTCATTAGATACATGACACTAAGCAATAACACTGAGTTCATCATATTAAACTGCTTTAGTATTTAGATATAACACTAGCTACATATAAAAAATTACTAATAATCACATTTGCACTAGATACATGACACTGACACTAAATTGGATACATCATATTAAGCTATTTTAGTTTTTGAATATAACACTAAATACACAACAAATGACTAACATTAAATAAGATTGTATATTATACATATGCCGCACATGTTTCAACAAAAAATTATAGATACATGTTTATTTACCAAATATTTACTTACCCCATCATTTTAGTATTTATCGAGTTCTGACATAAGGTAAAATTAATTCTTTGACTTGACAAGAGCAATAACAAAGTCTATCCTATTAGGGAGTGCACCTTTTCTGACCCTGTAGTGATCATCTTTATCGTTTCTTGACGAGTTAAATATATTAGATAAAGCAGTTAAAACGTTAAAAGTTGGATATCAAATTGAAAATAATTGAAACAAGATAATGAACATACTTAATTGAATGTGTTTTCAGGAGCCCATCATTTACCCAGTCATCATATGCTTTGAAAAAATCACCAGCATGCAGGCCACTTATTTTGTTAGACTCAAACGGATGTTTTAAAGTCATACTGATATTGACTTTTTCTTTACTTTTTTCATCGAAGGAATAATTTATCATATATGATGACAATGCATACCTAAAAGGTCTGGTAGGCCTGATAATTCTCTGAATCAGCGTTCGATAGTCCATGTATATAATTATATTTCTGACAGGAACCCCCATTGGGAGCTGACTATCACTAAGAATTGACTTTCAGTGATTTTGTTTGGAGGTACTGCAATAATTGGTACAACCACGAGAGCGAGATTCTTTGCAGCATCAGGTGTGCCCTCTTCAATAGATGTTGCGTCAGTTAGAGGTTCTTGAGGAAGATCAAACTTCGCTTGTAATGTTGTTGAACAGATAAATATATTAACTATCAAATAATTTATATGTAAAAAAATGAGTTGTAAGTCAAATTTAGATAGTTGATAAAGTATTCAATTTACATGGCCATTGAGTAAACTGAGTAATTGTCAGATATATGATCATTAGCCAAACTGAATGTATGATAAATCTAAGTAAAAATGACTATTTACTAAAATAAATACTCAAAGTAATTTCAGATACATGTCTATGTTGTAAACTGAATACATATGATACTATCTACGTGGTGAATTTAATTTGAGTATTATGAAGGTTTAATCCTCTATTAAAAATATGGTGATTGAAATATAAACACATAAGGCACGTATGATTATATGATATTACCTTCACATTACGATGATCTTATTGAATCTGATCTATCGATCTGTAGATAGATTTACAAGTAGAATCATCGAGAACATTGGGAGATTCTGAAATATTAGTTTTGGCTGAGCTATCAACATCTGCACTTTGATTTGCTTATTGTTTCACATTTTGACTGATAGGAGTGTCCGTATTTTAAAAGTTAATTAATAAGAAAATATACTAATATGTTAGATTTGTAATGTATCTAAATGTAGTTTGAACTATTTCTGACTGTGGAACAGAATGCCCTTTCAATATATTCATGATGGCAGTGAATTGAGTCTTGACATAGTTATGAAGTATATTAAATCTTTCGTCAATTTGATCAATAAAAAATAAAAAATATAAATTTTATTATGTAAAAAATTATTTAATAAAGTCAGTTTTAATACTTACATATTTTTTCAATGAATCCATTTCTCTCTTGAACGCGTCGTCCTCATTAATTGATTCACTGACAGATTCATCCATTATTTTTTTTGAATTTATCAGTGTGCAAATGATGACTGTCTTTTACTGTATCTGAACAGGAGAATCTGAATTCACAATGGACTCTGCATCCATAATAAATGTATCTTTCTCAAAGACATCTAGGAGATCGACAGTAGGCCCGGTATCATCAACAAAAGAAACATGTGCGCGAGCAAGTTCTGGGAGATCATCGAAATGCTTTTTCGTAGCGTCTTTCTTAGCTGATGTTCACTCTGATTGACATTTTTCTTAATTTTTTTGGGCTTAGAAATAGACTTTGATTTTTTTGAAGGACGCTCGAAATGAACCAGCTTCCTGGCATGCCCTCTTGAGGATATTTGCGGGTGGTGGAGAAGTAAAATTCTCATAACCGTCTGGAATGAATACATTATTGAATTTTTTTGATTGAGGATCTATCAAAGGTTGCAAGTCAAAAATTGCAGATTCTTTGATCGTAGAAGTAATATTTCGAAACACCTTCTGTCATGCAAAAACAAAAACATAAATAGCGATAGAAATAAAATCATAGATGTGAAATGATGTACTAGAAGATATATATTTTGTTATACATGATACATGTCTAAGTATCAAGTGTAAATGTGCATACTGAATAGAGTAGGAATTTTTATGTTTGATACATGTGTATTTATCATCTTAAATAGAATTTATACTAGATACATCAGGGACAAACTACTACAATATTGTCTAATTGAGTAATGCCCAAACTATATGAAGGCACTTCGTTGCTCATTAATGGAGTTTTGAAAGCTATGTAGCCAAAAATAAAAGATTTTAGATATTGAGTTTGAAATTTGTGGATTTAAGTTACAAAATTAGAATTGAAAACTTGAATACACTAAAGATGCATAAATAATGATTCAATCATCAACAAAACTCAACAATTTTAAGCAAATAACCGTTAAAATCTGTTATTAATGGTAAAAGTTATTTTGTTTAAGATGATAAAAAAAAAATGGGGGGAAAAGAAGTTCACCGTGATTATGAAGAATTGTGTTTGAATTGTGGTAATTTTCGTGATTGTAGGCACCAAATTCGAGATATGGAGGAGAGTGGTTTGCCGACGTATCTGGGGATGAAGGAGGGGGGAGGGGAGGTTGTTAAATTATTGTATAAAGTGTAATTAAAATAAAGTAGTGGGTTATTTAGTAGATATGGTAGGTAGGTATATTTATTTAGATAGTTTTTCCTTAAATTAACAATCACTTTAACTCAAAAAATATTCCAAAAGAACTTTTAACACAAAATTAAAATTTGCAATGATTTTTAACCACACCCTTATAGTTCTTTTTAATATTGTTCAATTTCTCAAAATATATATGATAAATAGGTAACTTAATAAATAATACCTTATATTTATTATTTTTTCTAGTGGACATGGAAAAAAAAATAAAGCAATAATTAAAATGGGATGGATACGATATTCTTTTAAGGGGCATGTAAGAAATAATCATGACAAGTAAATGGACCAAATGAAGTAGTTTATTAATGTAGTCATTGAAATATTTTGTTGTATTAGATGATTCTATAAGATGAAAAAAATGATTTTTTTCAAAAGCTCTTATCACATGAAATTATGAGCGAAATTACAACTCAATAAATATCAAAATAATCTTATTTCTATAGCTAAGAAATTACATACTCAGAAATTCATAAAAGTGTCAACATTTTTAAATTTATGATCTTCGTCAAATCGTAATTATTTATATATTTTAAATTATATTATTTTATAAATATCGAATCACTTGTGGCCTTTTGATATTTTCTACTTCTCCAGTAATGCTTTCTTGCTCACAAATAATTTTTAATTTGAAATTATCCAATTATGTGGTTAAGAACTTTAATAATTATGAATACTTATTAACAAGACATGTTTAATATGCCATTAAATTATATTAATTATAAAGTAAAAAATATTACTATTAATTATAAATTTTGGGCCCTCATGAAACTAGTTTCACATATAATCAAAGAAAGTGTATCAATAAAGACCTATAGCACAGGTTGGTATTACTAAGGTTTAGTTCCAACTGGTTCAAAAGGCGCATCTACCCCGCGCCATATCAATGCAAGGTGCACATCCAACGCCCAGGTGCCTCTCAGGGATTCAAGCCTGGTGAGGCGTATGTCTTGTCTATCGAGATGTCATCCAGTAGCACATTAAAGGCCTCTTGCTCACATTAAAGGAAATTACCCTCCACACTTGTTCCCAAAAATGCAGTAAGAATGTTTAGTTCAATGAAAATATTATATATATATATATATATATATATATATATATATATATATATATATGTTAGAAAAACAAGGGTAAACTGAAGTACAAAACGACATACTATCTTAGGTATTGCCATTATATACAAAGGTAGTGAAGAAAGTAGTTTACAGAAAGTATTTCATCCTAACATCTCTCTTCATGGCCTCGTATACAGCTTGAACCTGGACGAGGGTCATCATGTCATACAATGGATTATGGATTGACAAATTTAAGGTGCAAAGGCCGAAGGATATACCTGCTCACTCGAAACAACTTGAATGGGCCCGATATTTACTGATACATATTTTCCCCCTGAAGATAGCTTCTGCCTCACCTGGCCCTGAATAAAAGCAGAAATACCTTAAGATATGGTTCAATCTAGTTCTCCTTCTCACGCACACATTAAGGTTCAATCCACTTCAAATTCTCACAAACACACACACACAATGGGTATTGGTAATTACGTTCCCATAGTAGCATATGTCTATACTGTTAAAAAAGTTGAAAGAAAAACAATAGATAGAATTAACATAACATACCAAAGAGTAAAAAAAAGGGAATTTTGTGCTGGCCCATAAATTACTTGGGGGTCGTTTGGTTGCTGGTTTGAAAGAAAGTTATTGATGTATTAATACTAACATAGTTAATATCATGTGTTGGTAGCTTTTTAGTTGCTTTGTATAAAATTCAGCAATCAAGAACGGTGTTTGGTTATCATTTTACAAACCCACATAAACAAAACATGTATAAGTTATCACTAGATTTATATATTATTTTATGCGTGCTAAAAATGGAATAACTAATACATGGATTGTAATACATGAATAACTAAACCCTACATAACTAAACCCCGGGTAACAAATCCTTGCATAACTAATCTCTACATTACTAATAACTACATAATTCTAACAAGCAACCAAATGACCCCTTACAACATCAGTCTGATCATAGTCAACTTTTAGATCAGTTGTGCTGAGAAAACAAAGACATTTCCCTTTATAAGGTCTTATTTTGTATATGAAGCATGAACTTTTCTAGCACAGATACACACATAAGAAAACATTTCCCAAAGATGTAGGATACAAAACAATGACATGACAACCAACGATTTTTTGTAACCGAGGAATCATTGTTTGCAACTTTGAAACTCGGTGTAATGGATTCGCTCCTCTACTCTTCTACGCTTAAATATCACACTTGATTCAAAGCAGGATTCGAATTCGCAATGTGCATCGACCACACATCCCTAGCTATAGTATCTAAACAGTTGAAGCAAAGCTATGGGGCCACGAAAACCAATGCATTTTACTAATGATATGTCCGTATATAGCTCCGATCATTTTTTTTGACATATGGATCTTTTTAAAAAAAAATAATATGGTTCCATACATACGCCCATAGTTATCTACTATTGTCAACTTTTTACAACACAAATACCTTGTGTTTTTAAGATTACAATGTTAATTCACCTCTTCCATTGTCATACAAGAAATTCTTTCTAGGAGATCAAAATCTATAACTCCCTCCATTTCATGTTATGTGACTATATTTGATTAAGCACGGCGTTTAAGAAAGAAGGAAAGACTTTAGAAAAAAGAGTGGTTTTAAACATATTTCATATTATTTGTGTAGCTATCACATTTGAAACTTGTGGTCTTAAACATGTCATAACATTTGTGTGACTATAAAAACTTGTTATTAGGGGTAAAATGAAAAGTTTAAGTCAAATTGTTTCCAGATTTAGAAAGGGATCATTCTTTTTAAAACAGACTTAAAAGGAAATAGGGTCACATAAACTAGGATAGAGGGACCATCAGATTTGAGGCTCTTCTATTGTTAAGTGTTTTTGTGGGTCCTGATCCCACCTCACAAACAAACTCCTCTCTTATACGTCTATTTATTTTTCAAACCTTCTCTTTCAACTATTTCCACCCCCCCCCCCCCCCCCCCCGCTCAGCCCCTCCTCCTCACACATCCAAGTTCCTTTTTATCTCGACTCTCCAGCTCCTCTTATATTTTAAAGGGCATAGTTTGTTGTTGTTTCTTTCATCTCCATTAATTTTAGCTTTTTACTTAATACTATTAAATCACGGATGACAACTGTCAAGAATCTTAAAAGAAAATGGGTTTGATATTCTTTTTGGCATATTTCAATGATTTCTTAATTACCAGATGCCAAAAGTGAAAAGAGTAGAACAACTAGAAAAAGATTTCATGGCAAAGTCTAGTTTCTAAAGGGATTTATTTATACTGTTTCATTTTTCTCTTTCCAGTAGGTATTATATGCATGCCCTTTGAGTTGCCTCAAACTGTTTTTACTAAAAAGAATTTTAGCAACTATCGCTGAAACCAGCAAACGATGAAACAGAAATAGAACAAAATTTCACCTTTTTGTCAAATATGTAATAATAACCTACATATTTCCTTCAGTTTTTAACTACCTCTAAATCTTATATTTTGCTGTAATATACTGTGATTCTCTTTTCCTTGCCATGTTTCTCATTCATTACTTTGTGAGTTTCTTTAGAGTTTTGTGGTTGAACTCACTGAGTAATTGATGTTAGAGAGGAAGGTGTGACAAAAAAAGAGGTCCGAGAAGAAAGGTATTGGGTGTGTGAAAACAAGCAAGGTCTGGGAAGTAAAAAGAGATAAAAGAGAAGACGAAAAGAGAATTAAAAGAAAATGGGAGTTTGTTTGGGTGGGATTGGGACCCACAAAAACCACATGTCCTGAAATAAAAAGCTCCGCAACTAATGTCAGTTGTGTGAGACATAATAATAAGTTTCATAGAATGATTGGAATGACTTCACAGAGAATGGTGGTCGACCCGCTCATTCACTTTGTAAATTATTTTTTACAGCACCCAGGTGCAATATCAATGAAATGATCTTGACTTATGAAACAAAAGAAGTCGGACTATTCCAATATCTCAGTGTAACATCGATGGGATGATCTTGACTAAAAGAAATCAGATATGAGACTAACTTGTACAAACAAGTGACTTGCAACATCTGGTCTCAATCCATCCCTGAAATGAAATTTGTCATTTGAGATTCAAGAGAAAGTGAAGTTGAAGATAAAAGAATGAGATGCTTGAGATTTGAGAGATTTTCCACTAAAAGAATTGTTTTTTTATCGAGTAAAGTATTTCATTAATAACAAACAAGGCTGAGATGGCCATAAACAAGAGATATACCGAAAAAGAAGACATCTAAAAAATATGGTTCTCCCCAAAAGACACTCAATCCTCTATACAAATAGGAACTACATGGGTGCACCAAAAGAAAATGAGGGAACGGAGACTACTCCTCAGTTAGCAAAAGCTCATTTCCAATAAAGGAGGTCCTGCAGATTGAAACTCTTGCAAGCATCCTGAAGTGCAAGATAGAAAAGCTGCCAACAATATACCTTGGAATGCCACTGGGATCAAAGCACGAAGCTTTAGAGATCTGGGATGACATTATAGAAAGATCTGGAAAAAAAAATTAGCAATATGGAAATCTCAGTATTTTTCCCTAGGAGGAAGAGTTACTTTGATCAACTCAGTGCTAGACTCTATCCCAACATATGTGATGTCATTATTCCCAATTCCAGGGGAGGTGGTCAAGACATTGGATGCCTTGAGAAGAAACTTCTTGTGGCAAGGAAATAAGATTGAGAAGGGATTTAATTTCATAAAATGGGTGGCAGTTCAACAGAGCAAGGAAAATGGGGGTTTCAGAGGTAGAAACCTGAAGCTACAGAATAAGAGTCTGTTAATCAAATGGCTATGGAGATATGTTCATGAGGATCAAGCTCTTTGGAAAGAGGTGATACAACATAAATATGGGCAAGAAGATCATTGGTGTACTAAAGAGGTGACAAACACTTATGGAGTTGGAGTGTGGAGGACCATCAGAAACCACTGGACAGAATTAAAAGGTAATACTAAAATCTCAGTGGAGAGAGGAGACAAGGCTAAGTTCTGGACAAATAAGTGGTGTAGTCAAGAAACTCTGAAGATCATGTTCCCTGGACTCTATTCTATAAGTTCAAATCCTAATCTAAGAGTAGAGGAGATATGGTCTCCTCAAGGGTGGAACCTAGTTTTCAGAAGACTACTTAATGATTGGGATTTTGATGAGGTGGTGGAACTCTTAAAAGTGAGGTGGAGGCCCGGGCGAAAATGTGGAGTCAGACAGTTTGAAATGGGGGCACCATGAGGATGGGAAGCTTTCTGTGAATAGATTCTACAAATGGGGGTTGATCGGAAGGGCAGGCAGAACTATAGGCCCATGGAAGGTAATCTGGAAGAGTGTGGCTCCACCCAAAGTGAAATGCTTCACTTGGTTGGTTGCCAGAAGAGCTTGTTTGACACATGAGGCAATGCAGAAGAGGGGCATTAACATGGCCTCAAGATGCTTTTTGTGCAAAGAGGCCTTAGAAACAAACAAACACCTTTTTCTTCACTGTAAGGTGACAGCCCAGGTCTGGTCTCTTTTTACCAGCATAGCCAATATTAATTGGATCATGTCAGAGCATGCAGCAGACCTACTAAGTTGCTGGATAAGGAGGGGAGGCAGCAAGAGTCGGAAGAGATGGTGGAGATCAGTCCCAGCTTGTATTTGGTGGACCATATGGAAAGAAAGAAACCAAAGAATCTTTGAAGGGAAAGAATGTACTATAGAAAAAATTAAATGGAAAGTTATTACTTCTTTAGGTTTTTGGTGTAAAGAACATGATATAGATGATGAGATCCAACTAGCTGACTTTATAGGAGCTTTGTAAGTAATTCTAACTTTTACCTTCTTTGTAATACTTTTGGAGGTGGCCAGCATAACCCTTAATGCTAAGGAATACAATGTTACCAGTTTCAAAAAAAAAAAAAAGTTATACCATATTTTATACCAAGACTGAACATCTTTATCCCTCAAACGAAACAACCACTTAGTTTTTCCATTTTTGAGGGGGAAAGTGAGGTGGGCTTCCACACTAGGAAACTTCTCTAAGCATTCCACTACCCCAATAAGATGCGCTAAGATACAAAGAAACTCAACTTTGCATTTGTATTACTTGTGTTCTCTTCCCTTCTTTCCTACTGCAACCTTAAGGCAAACACTGGAATATGCCGTTAACCAATCAACTGGGACCAAAAACTACGGAGAGGAAGTAAATAGTTGCACTTGCAGATTCATGTTGAGCCTATTTCTCTTAACAAGATTGAATTGTTCAATTAATGAATTTTTATTATTGATTCGCTAACAGATACATCAACAGTAGTATAGCGGCAAAAGAACTATCATGTCATGTGAGTTGCCCAAGCTTTACTTGATCTTGGCAAAATTTCGGCTTGGTTCCTTTTCTCAAAATGTAGCGAAAATATATTAACATATTTGCAGAGAGTGTAATAGATGAGCAGTACAACCATCTGCAAGATGCATCTAAGTACACTAGTTATATGTAAAAAGAAATAAGGAAAATAACCATCCTATCTACTTCATGTATATTTTCATTTTATACCAAAAGGCTAAGAGAGCTAAATCTATGTATTTAAATTACAAATATTTTCTTTTCTGCCTTCAGAACATATTTGATTTCTTTTCTTCCACACAGTCCACCATATAGCTATTAGTATAGTGGTCCACAATTTTTTATCGCCTTTTTATAGTCCTCTCCAATTCCAACTTCCAACAATGTAGTGGGTCTTTAGCAGATTCTGGCATGCACCATTGCCTTCAAGCAAATTTAAGAACATGTATCATGGTTTGTGATTCTGTGATGGATAAGTAAGTGTTTTGCATCCTTATTAACTTCTTCACATCTTATACATCTATTGCAAATAGTTTTACTTCTTTGTAGATTGTGCAAAAGCAAGCAAGTGTCTCTGGTACTAGCCATGAAAAAATCTACTTTGTTAGGTGTTTTGTGTCTCCATATTAATTTTCATGGCCATACTAATTCTTGTTCATTTTGAGACAAAACTTTATATCAAGATTTCACTGTGAAACTAAAAAGGTTATCCTTATCCTATGTTCCTTCCATACTATCCTATCTGGAATTAACTGTTGCACTTGGAAGCTTCCTATCATCTGCAGAAAGCTGTTCATCTCCTCAATTTCCCGATCATTTCACCTTCTTCTGAGGGAAATTGGCTTGGTTCGGTTCTTCTTATGGTGTCAAATGGCGAGTTGGTCAAATTTGGGCGGGTCAAAACGGTTATGTCAATATACGGGTCATGACCTAACCTGCCTAAAATCTGTTTGGGCCAAAATGGGTTGGATTGAGATGAATTAAATTGCAGGTCATAAGCCAACCCGCCCAATAATTACTGATATTGAATGGGTGAAGATGGTGTTTTTAGTCTTAATCAATGTAACACTTACATCAGAAGGCACTTAGAACAAGCATATCCAAATCACTGAAGTCTGAACGTTTGCTCTTAGAAGATACTTCGACACAAACGAAGTGTAGCTTAAGAATATCACGGGTTTATTAGTTGATCTGTTTATAAAGATGGGTCAATTCGGATTACAACCAAAATTGACTCGTTAGGAAAATACATATGATCCAACACTAAAAGTCCGGGCGAGTTGGGCGGAATACACATTTCTAGGTCAAATTTGACACCTATAGTTCTTAATTCTTATCCCATTGCTCAACACTCAAGATAGCCATCTCAAGCTCTTCTACAGGACCTGTCCCCTCTGTCCCGGTCCTCCTTTTATGCTTATATCTTGCAGGTTGTAGCTGCCTCTTTTTTAATAAATGTTGCGGCTGCACCCCTTTTTCTTTACCTTAATCTTGTAGCTAAAGCCTTCGGTACCCTGGTGTCTCGCAGACCCAACTATAGCAACTACTTCCTCCGTTTCAATTTGTTTGTCTTACTTTCCTTTTTAGTCCGTTTCAAAAAGAATATCTCTTTCCTTTTTTGGCAAATCTTTAATTCTAACTTTCTACATGACATGTTTAAGACACAAAATTAAAGGGAATTTTGGTACATTCTACGTATCTTTAGTTTAAGACCACAAGATTCAAAAGTCTTCTTTATTTTTCTTCAACTCCATGTCAAGTCAAAACCAGACAAACGAATTGAAACGGACGGAGTAACATTTCTCTTGCTCATTTTCCTTCTCGATACCTAAAGAGGGAACAACTCATACCACATAACTACGACTTAGAAGTGAAGACAAAGATGGTTCTTACATCTCTCTGACTTAACAACAAGACAGTAATTCCACTGGCCCCTTGACTCTTGAAAATCACCCACAACTCTTGTGTCTCACTGACTCAACTATAGCAATTAATACTTCTCTCTCCTTCTCTTTCTCTATACCAAAGGAGGGGACAGATCATACCACACAGAGGCGGATGTAGCATACCGATACTGGGTACATCTGAACTCAGTGCTTTCAACACAAAACATAAATTTATATGTAAAAATACACAAAATTTTGCAATAAATAGTAGATATGAATCCATAACTTTAAAGATGTAATGGGTTCAATGCTAAGAACCGTAAATGTTGAACCCGTAAAACTTAAATCCTCCTCCGATACCACATAGCTACCAGCCTACCATTTTGATTTGAAGACAAAGATGGTTCTTACACCGCTCTAACTTAACTAGGACAACAATTCTACTATCCCTTTGACTCTTTAGAATCACCCTCAGGTAGGAGGGAAGATCACTTTACATTTCATGTTGAACGGGTGCTGCTGGGTCATTTTGAGCTAGCCAGTAAAGTCAAAAACTCCCAATTTCATTGTTGTTTATTTCTAATCTTGTTCTTCATACAAATTTTTGTATTTGAACCTCATAGTGTAATTTTCATCTACTGCAGTACACTAAAGCGCAATTCGAATATTGACCTTCATAGTTTCCCTCAGTTAAAATATTCATTAGTGGAGGTTAAATTAAGCCAAAGAATAATTTCAGCAAGCAATAAGGAAGCTCAATAAGAGCCAAGCGGTGGCTGTTTAAGTTTCAATCTTAACTGGAAGCACTTGACTCGAAGGTCAGTAGCATAGATGCTAATAATATTACAGTGTAATTCTTTGAAGAGAACTTTCTTCAATTACGTCTCCGGTAACACAAGGATTAGTCATATTTAGAGTAAGCAACAACTCTTTCAGAAGCTTCTCAATGTTTTCATATGATAGCTAAGTCGAAGGAAAATGTTGTTTTTTTTATTCAGTTTACTTTGGACATCATGTTCTTAACTCATTCTCCATCAACTTACAAACAGCTGAAACGGTTAGGGCAATATATAATACTTCATTGTAGGAGAACTGTAACTGAGCAGCATAGAACAGCTCCGTATAAAGAACAATCCCAGAACCTCTCCTGTTTCCTCATCATATAAAGTTATAAGCATACAGAATTTTATCTTTGTCCATAACCTAGCTAAGCTGCTATCCATTCACACAGTTATAGTTGTTTGGTGACTTGATTCAACTTCCACCCAATATCATGTAGAGGTAAAGCAAAGCCAATAGTTTATCATCTTTAGAACAAAAGAGAATAAGCAAAGAATGACCAAAAACAAATAGCACAAATTAACTAAAACTAGTCATGTAATCCTCCAAAAATTTCAAGTTTAATCCTCATACTTGAATTAGTGCTCCAACTAGTCGTATAAATTTAAATAGATGCACGCTGAGTTGAGTATATTATCTATTTCCCCTTACCTGGGGAACGGGCTGTTGTATCACTGACTCTACAGCAACAACCATAGAATGCACAAAATCATCACCTCCAGTACCAATAGCTGTAAAGCCTCTTTTGGTTGGGTAAGAATTCACCTTCAAGTATAAAAGTATTTATCAGCTTCTCCTCAAGTATAACAGATGATAGAAACAAGCCCTCACTTGTGAATCTTCTAATGGTTATCAGTGATTAATCATCTCTACAAATATGACATTAATCTTCAAAGCTTCAACTTCAAATCTTTATCTAGACTTCTAAATTATTTTTATATTACTGACAAATAAAAATTGGGTTGAATCCAGGAATTTGCACCTTCTTGTCCAGAGCTAGCCACTCATTAGTCGAATCATCATGCACCGTGCCCCCAATAACAACGTTGGTAGTTTGTCCAACTCTCCCTTCTGTCTTGGACACTTCTGTTAATATAGTGAAATAGTTGCTAAGATTATTTAAAAGAAAAAGAAAACTAGATAGAAATACTGAAAAGGACTTCCAGACCCTGGTAGGCACCTCTTAAAAAAACAATTACTAACAAGAAACAAACTAGCTCAACATATAGGTTCATTCATATACAATTTCTAGTCCTCCATATAAAAAGGGCAGCCCGGTGCACTAAAGCTCCCGCTATGCGTCGGGTCCGGAGAAGGGCCGACCACACTAGTCCTCCATATCATTTAAGTTAATCTCTACTGTCTACATTAATTCGCAGCATCAGTCTCTCTAAAAGAACTGTAGGCGGCAAAGTGAAATTGCAATGCGGCACAGAGAAGGAGAGGAAAGAAGGGGGATTTCCACCAAATAACATCTACACCTCAACGCCAAATAACTTATGATTGACTATATAATCTTCATTTTTTATGTTTGCTCTGTTTAAGCCCAGTAACTAAATAAAAAAAATACATCATTATATAAGCAAGTTCTGTTATTTATTACATTTGCACGCAACAAATTCGATCTAAACGAATAACCACTTCAGGAGACCACAAAAAAAAATGAACAAAAGTATTTGGTCGGGGAAAAGTTTTAATGGTTATGGACCTGAAATGGCCTTAAGGACAACTTCTTGAGGAGGACCTTGTTCAAGATCATCTTCAGAGGAAGATGGGTTTCCGTTATTGGAGCTATTCAGAAGCTGAGTTCTTCGTGGAAAGCTATAACAGCCACAACGCAAAATGGGTATAGAAGATTTGTGGTTAGAAAACAATGCCACGGGAAAAGAGGTCGGATTCCTTGGAAGAAGTAACCATGGTTCCTTTAAGAATACCGTTCTGAACACTGTCCTGCACGCCATTGTTGATAATCCTTGTCTACACTAATAATATTTCAGAGCTATATTATATGCACAAATATGAGTCGCACTAAAATTGACAAAAGAAAGCAGCTTTGCTTCTGATTTTTAGAGCTCAGCAGCTTTTGCTTGGGCTGTGAAGTTCCACCCGAACTAAACCTTGCCCCTCTCGATAGACTTAGAAAATATATGGGCTGAACATTTTACTAGTGTAATCGGGCTTGTCCCAAGTTCACAAATATTCGCTTTTCGAGCCGCTATTTAACTTGTGCCCATTCTTAAAGATGTTTTTGCAAGTTTACTCATTTATAATTAACTTTAGACGTATGTGACTGAAGTAAAATATTCGAGTATGATTTCAGACATTTTTATTGATATGGTTTGCCAAGGCCAATTTCGAACAGTTTTTATTAAAATTATAAAATTAATAAGGTCAAACTTCAGACATTTTTTTATTAAAGTTTTACTGAGCTTACCAAGGCTAACTTTTGACATTTTTTTACTGAGATTATAGAGATCAACGTCACTTATGAATAAAAATCAAACTCTAACATCTATGACTAAGCTGCATGCAAAAACACAGGTTAAATTTCAGTCATGTGTGTTTGAAGAGCAACTGAATTTTTCTTTTCGCGAAAAAAATAAAGATTTATTTTTTGAATTTTAACAATCCAACACTCAAATCTACTTCAAATAAGCTCATATTTGAAATATAAGTTTCATATATCATAAAGAATAAACCTCAAACATTAATTTGTCAAACAACAACAAATCTAACAACCCAATATGCAATAATGGTGATTGTTATTACTTTTAGGCCATTTGATTTGAACTCTTTTTTATATTTGAAATTTAAGACTCACTTCTTTGGAGCATTATATTCTAATTTCTATAAATTCAAAAAAAAATCCTATTGTAAAACAACTAGAAAGGAGGAGGAGGATATCTTAAGTTACCTAGAAAGGAGTTGAAGGAGAAAATTTTATCTCAAGTTATCTAATATTGGGTATCACTTAAATATTTTTTAAAAAAGTGGATATATGTTAAATGGAAGCAACCAAATAGAGTGTCGAGAAATTTTTATTTATTATTGCAATCTCATTTAGAAAAAACTCATAACTACCCAATATATAGGAGTTAATTATATAAGCTATACTTGGATAAAATATTAGAAAATATGCTATCAAAGATTTACACATTTCAAAGTATCCATATATTTGTGCCTATAAATTAAACGTTAAAACAAGGAGAGAACACACATATTTATGCCCTGCTATAAAATAAGAAGATAAAAGTAATAATACAAAGAGAATTGACAAGAATATGTAGAAAAGAAGAGTGGAAACTTTCTTATTTCTTTCAAGTATTTCTCAAATGTGTTCATGTTTCAATTCTTAAGCCTTTATTTAGGCTTAAGTCATACATGCTCTCTTAAAGTTGTTTGCGAAATTCACTTAGACACTTCAACTAAGACTAGTACCTATTAAATATCTTGACTATCTAAAATATTGTTCCTATTAAACATTCTTTGATAATGAGCAAAAAATGTGAAGTGTGTGTAATATCCTCGCCATGACATGGCAAAATGACTGATGAAAAGATGACTTGTGGCATTAGAGGCCCAAAATGATTATTAAAAAATAATTATAAGTTAAAAAAAAATTCTAACCCAAATACTAAACTGTTTTGCCTCCACCCCTCCCTTCATCTTCTTCACCACTATTACTTCATCTTCTTCTCCATTCTTGTTTTAAAACATAGATATATTTTTCTACTTTTGTCACGACCCGATTTCTCGGTCATAATGGTGCCTATTGGGCTGTCACGATCCGATTTCTCGGTCATAATGGCGCCTACAACCCCCCAGTAGGCAAACTAATCTCCGTAGCCAAGAACGGTTAGTAATAGGCTACCATCTAACAATATAGTGGAAGAACGATATAAGTAAGCGGAAGCAAGGGAAAATAAGCTGAAGAAAGTAATTACAGGAATAAATATATGCATAAGCGGAAGCTAAACCAAACTGCAAAACCTGGTATCATAGTATAGGGCTAGAACTACATCAGCAGAGTACAACGATCCAAAACAATATATACATACAGGTGTCTTTGAATGGTAGTAGAGTACATACAACCCAAGATAAACTAAAAGCTAAGCTCCGATCGTCTAGAGCTTACCCTCAGTTCGAAGATATCCCAAAAATAGCTCCTCGCACGAGTCTCCAATGAGCTAACGGCGATGGCCCACACTAGGATCTGCACCAGAAGATGCAGAGTGTAGTATGAGCACCAAATGCGAAGCATAAGGTATCCAGTAGGTATCATAGGCCGACTTGGCACATATAAGATAAAAGAGCAGTAATAGACAGAATAGAAGCAAATAGTCACAGAAGGCAACGAATGAACACACGGAAGCTAGCACGGAAGGGATACAAGCAAGAAACAACACACATGGCTAGCTACTAGAATATGCATCACAGGTGAGAAAAGAAGCACGTACCCGGGATCGTCGCAACAATAAGTAAATAAAGAGAGATTCAGAAAGTAGGCGGTATATCGGTAACCTCAAATGGATAAAGAAGGAGAGAAAAGATGACAATAATCATGCTCGAATACAAGATACAATAACCCAAACAATCCTACAAACCTCAAGTCAAGAGCTAACGACGGAAACCCAAGCACAACTTAGTCAATATCCAGAGTCATAAGAACCACAATAGGAACCAATAATGCGAAACAGTAATCATAAGTCTACCTACAGTCCCACGGGCGTCCATACACCTAGGGAACACAAACAAGTGAAGACAAACCATCCGGCATCCCATACTACCGAAGCGTACAATCAACAAATAGCAAACAAGGGTGGTACCTCACACAAATGAATGATATGACATGTCATGCTAAGCTAGGAGTGATAGTAGTATTGTATGTTACCCGCTTTCGACGTCCTATGAGGCCCAGAAGACAGGATCCATAGAAGGTCGCCCCCATATACCTCTACTATGTTGTATACCCCCCCCCCCGCCTTCGGCACTCGCAGAACATAGCCCCTGGTCCAGAATGGCAAGGTCCATGGAGGTCCCCGACCAATATACTAGATGCCCCGCAATCTCGAAAATCCCCAAGTAAAGCCGCTTGGAGAGTACCCAGGTCCAAATCAGTAAGTCAAATAGTCCTAGCGCACGGCCCCACCGAGTCTAGCATCACCCTAGAAGTGGTAGTAAAACAAGTCTAGCGCTCGACCCCGCAGAGTCTAGTATAAGTGAAAATAGTGATAAAATATCCTTTAATTCTCCCTTCCCCCAAGAAGATCCATTAAAACGATACCAAATCCCCTTTTAACTCATTTCTACCTAAAATGGGCCTCACGGGCCATGCAAGGTTTAAAAATCCAGCAATAGTAGGCTCGAAGCAAAAACTGTAGTAAAATCATGAAGAAATTCCCTCTATATGCATGATGAATGGTATACACAATCACAACAGTGGCCCCCGACGCACAAACAACCAATCGTCCCTGCACAGGCTCTAATCGCTCTACAACACAGATAGCCAGCATAATATCACGATAACAATGTCCGGGACTCACGGACACCCCCGAATAGCGCACCATCTATGGTCCAGAGTCAAAACAAGGCCACGCAGGACCACAAGGGTGATAATATCAACTACGAAGAATACTACATACAACGGAGGAAAGAAACGAGGCGAATCATGAAAAAGCGGTCAAAGTCTGTGGTGCCAAGCTAATACTCCAACCCAAGGATGTCAGTTAGTACAATTTTACTCGATATATGCTAACTCTAGGGAGTTTAGACCATAACCTACCTGTCGTCCCACGATAAGCTGCTGGGACAGTGATATCAAAGCCTGAATCGCTCCGAGAAACCCCAAATGATATTCAAATTATCAAAAACATGAATAACATATTAAAACCAGTCTACTGATACCCATATTGCTATACTTATAGCGGGGTCAAAAAATTGGGTTACCAGCGGGCCCGTGAGCCCCGCAACCCAAGGCCAGAAACAAAAGCGTACAAGATAATTCCGACGATCACATGGGCGCATGCCTCAAAAATTGGGGCAATTGAGCAAGGGTTCGAGCTCAAAAATAGCCCACCAGGTTCAAGGAGCAAGAAGGGAATTGAAGGAAAAGAAAATCAGGAATTTAGCATGAAGCACTTACCACAACTAGGGAATTACGCCAAGGATGAGAATTTGAACGATCCCACGAGCATGAAATTCATAAGAGGGCAGAACCTATAACAATTTTCGAGCTTTGAGACAAGGGCAACAATGGTGAGAGTTTAAGGAATAAAGAATCAAAATTTAGTAACAAACTTATCAGATTAAATTGATGGGAAACGACCATGATGCTATGGTGTAATTACCCCAGGAATTTAGTGGTCAAAAGTGGAGCAAGGTGGTGTTTAGGAGCTGGTAGCTATGGAGAAAATGAGCTGGGTTTTGAAAATGAGGAAAGAAGAAGAAGGAATAATTTAAATGCTGCCAGGTGTGCCTACGCGAACGCGACCAGGCCACCACGTATGCGGGCACGCGAACGCAGGCAGCCGGCGTGCATGCGAAGGCCAAGCGATGTCCAGGCAAGGCGCTTGCCTTGCGCGAACGCGGCCAGGCTATCGCGTACGCGGGTCGGCGAACGCAGCCGGGGCAACGCCTATGCGAAGGCATAGCAGAGGGGTGGCTGGGATATACCTACGCGAACACGGGCGGCCACCACGTACGCGAAGCCTATGCTAGTTCCATGATAGCACCAGCTGCTAACAACAAACTTCAAGTTAGAATTTTCTCTGACGGACCCTCGGGAATATATCTGGGGCCCTGCAAACCCAAACGGGCAGAGCTATTCGATTAAAAATGGTATTCTGGACTCAACATAATTGACAAAAAATCCAACGGAGGTCGATAGCACAAAAAGTGAGCCCCACGCCCAAGAACCAACTTTGGCCAAACTTTCCAAAACGGAACACCAAGGCCTAAAATGAGTCCGAAAGCTTTGGGACTCGAACCAAAGGTCCCTCTAGCCCAAAGTCGATATTCCGGAGCTAACAGTGCTGTCAGAATTTTCATCCGAGGTCATCTTCTCTAAATGTTGACCAAAGTCAAACTTTTGAGTTCAACTTGGCTAAAACACAGAAACCAAGACAAAATAAACCCAAAAGCTCCCAGAACCCAACCAAGGGTCCACTCACACCAAAATCCAAACTCCGAAGCTAGCAAAAATATTGGAATTCGATTCCGAGTACGTTTACCAGGAATATTGACTAAAATCAATGATATTCTATGTTTAGGCTCTAAAATAGGCAAACGATCAAACGAACGACCAGGGCACTGAACTACCAGTTCCAGCAAGTCATAAATGACTTGGGGTCACTACAGAAAAGTTCTAATAGTACAAAAAAGCATAAACACAAAGATGATTGGAAGGGTCATCACAACTTTTCTTCCTTTTTTGGATTTGTTTTGTTCTTAAGTTTGGATTTGATTCATGTTTGGATTTGGTTTGGTAAAAGAAACGGAGAGAGAGGTATGGTAGCGGCGACGATTTTCTTTTTTTGGCGAACAAGCTGGGGTGGTAGATTAAATATTGTGGTTGGTCATTTGAAAGGCTAATGGGAAGAAGAAGAAGAAAGGAAAAAAAAGAATAAAATAGCAAGAACAAGAAAAAAATAGAGGAGAAAAAAATGCAAAGATGGGGCGAAAAAGACGACTGGAAAGGGTGGGATTGATTTTCTTTTTTTATTTAAAAGTTGTTATTTTTAAAAAATGAATAAAAAGTTATTTTTAGTTATTTTAGTACCAAGTGTCAATTAAAGAAAAAAAAGGTGTAAGCTTTTTCAAGAAGAAAAAAGAAAAAAATATTATTTGAAACTTATTAGACGCGCTTAACGAAAGTGAGGGACACTTTTTTTTGCTACATCAGCATTTTGTGTTTAATAGGTATACATTTTGAATAATTTAGGTGTTCAGTAGGTACTAGTCCTAGTTGAGGTTTCTAAGTGAATTTTGTGAACACCTTTAAGGAGTCGTACATGACTTAAGCCTTTTATTTAACATAGAGGCATACCTAAGATAATCATAAGCATGACGTTAACCATGAAAGTTATGGGAGAAGTGGAAATATAACAGTAAGCCTTTGAGATCATGGAGGAGGTGGAGATTTATTTCTAGAGTAGTGGACTCCAATATAATTATTTCATAGCACTATTCCTTAGATGTTCATGCCTTAATAGATAATGTATCTCATTAATATTTTATCTAGAAAAACTCCATGAAAGAAAAATCTAGTGAAGAAAAAAGAGTACACATTGTCATTCTCCAAAACTTGGTTGGATAGAATCGACAATCGATGCCTTAATTTTTCCGAGTAAATCAGCTATCATGACATATATGTGGATCATAGGCGGAAAATATGAAATAGATATATAATCATAAGGTAAAGTCTTTCAAAAAAAAAATCATTCATAAAGCTTTCATTATAAATCAAAGATATCCAATAAATAGAGAAGCTTGTCATTGTTTACATAATTGAACGTCTAGACTCATCTATCTATCTATTTATGAGGCCTTTAACATAGCATGAATAAAAATATTTTACCGGGACAAGGTCCTTGACATACCCATAAACTAAATAAAAATCGGAGATAAATGACTAGGATCCATAAGTAAATGGGGCTCACCAAATAACTTAAAGGCAGAATTAATGTGGAGCTCGTTCGTCCTGCGTGTCTAAACTTGCATCATGGATATTGCACTCCCGAAAAGAAGAGCATAAGTATATACGAAATAGTACTCGTATATAATACGACAAGAATAAGACATAAAAAAAATATTAGAATGAGATTTTGTTCTGTTTCCTATTTCTCAGTTTCAGCTTTTAAATAACAAAGAGAAATAAAAATATTCCTTAACAAAATAATATTCGGTCCCTAAAGCTAGGATTAAACATGCCACTCAAATTTTTCTCTAAATAAAAAAAATCTAACACTAAAATATAAAATACACTACGCAAAAATAAAAATTAAATTAAAACTTCACTCCATCGAAATTCGCTTGTACGATGGTAAGATCTGTAAATCTTATTCTCTCAAAACCTAAGAAATTCCACTCTTAGGTCTCTTCACCTCCTATTTCTTCCGCCACTTAACTCATATTGATTTCTTTATTCCACTACTCTTAGATTTCTTCACCTTCTACCCTTCAAAAGTCCTGATTGATTGTAACTTACTGTGAAATTGAATGAATCACGAGTTCCGCAAAGAAAAAGTATGAGTTCCTCAAGTAGATCTGAATTGTCTCTACAATCTCAATTTTATCATGACCCAAAGAGCCGTGAGTGACACTTACACTAACCCATCAGTGGAAAAAACTAAGCATTCTCCTTTAACCCAACCTTAACCATTCAGTTTTAGCAAAATAAACAACTAATAAGATAAAATAGTAAATATCAAAAATTTAAATAGATAAACAAATTTGCGAAACTATCTGTTACAACTTTCCAAGATCTGAATGTCATCGTACAAGACATTAACCAATAATTTCTAAGAATACTCTGAAACCACTAATAAATAACAATATCTGAAAGTTAAAGACATATGTAAATTAATAAGATCCATGACAGCCATGGAGTGGAGGTAGCTCACCCTCGAATCGATCAATCAGGAAATGCTAGAAGCAAGGTCTTGTCGAAGCCTCTGAAACACAGTCTGTACTTGAAAAAAATATATAGAAGTAGCATCAGTACAAACACTGTGTTCTGGTAGGTATTATAAGCCGACTCAACATAGTATCATATATATGCCAAGAACAAATAAAATATATAGCAAGTTCAATAGCACATAACCAGATACTCGAAAAATTAAATACTCACCATAACCAGATAAATGAATATCAATTTTAGACATATCAAATATCAACAGTCAAGGACATAAAAGTCACCAAAACACAGACTTATTAAGTCATACAAACCCTACAAATATTATGCAGTCTCGTCACATGCATGAATTCATGTCCATAAAAATCACTCAGACATATAGTCTCTATATCTCGTCAGCCTCAATATAATCATATCATAACTCACTCAAACACTCATCTGTACACACATGCTCAAGGATCTTATTTCTGCTCAACTAGTCATGACCTGCAGGAGAAAACTTAGGGTCCACGTACCGTATCTGCATGGTCCCTGGTCCACCATATACACGGTCATCCATAAGCTCATATTGGACCCGAGCCACTCAAAATAGAATAATATGTATACTCTTTATCATTCTCGACATATCTTGGTATGTTCTCATCTTAATCATCTCTCAGGATAATGTCACAAATGCACAATCAACAACAAGTACACTTCATAACCATAAGTCATTTAAATACAAGCTTCAGACATTTAAGATTATTCATGCAAATAATGCCAAGCCAAACAAACAATCAAGTACCAATCATGTTCGAAGACCAATTAACATTCTATCAATCCAAACACATATAAGAGACTATAATAAGTCTAACTCCACATAAAACTGTAATCTACCTCAACCAAAGAATCCAAATCACCAAGCTACTTTGCAATAGCCTTGCCTTTCCTTGATGCTTTAGAACATTCAAAGTCTAGACAAACAAATAATAGAGAGTACTTAATCATTTACTCTTTCAATTCAGGTCTTGAAAATTCAACTCACTAACTCTACCCATTATTCGATGTCTGCGGCATTCTCTACGGATCAATTACTCATAAACTAGTCTCACATTATTCACATGATCACCATTCATGAAATTTCAACTCCAATTTCCTCCTTTCTAGCCATTTTTATGCTAAAGGTTATATTTTTATGGAACTCAAGGTTCTCATTCATCACTATTCATGTTTTAGAATGACAATTACACATTAGGGAGTATTTATCTACACCTAGAAGCATTCTAGATTATAATTACATCTATTCTTAGGTCTTTCCACAATTCTCATAAACTTGGGGTTCTAACCATAGTTCCACCATCATAATTTCTCCAATGATTCTACAATAATAATTGAATACTAATCATATAGGTTGATGAAATAACTCACCTCAATGGAGAAAATTACCCAAGCCCTGAGAAAAATCAACTCTTAGAGTTTTGGAATGAAATTTTGGAGTTTTTGAAATAAAACTCGAAACAAGTCACTTAAACATGCATTATGCCTCACGTCACCCTCTGCGGTCGTCCGATTCTCGCTATGGTGAGACCGCTATAGCGAGATTGGGCTTGATATGATGAGCTATGGTAAAATATCCAGGCTCGCTATGGTGGGATTCCAACTGCTACAGTGGTCTCGCTGCAGCGGGACTCCCACCACTACAACGGTCCCTTAGGCAGAAACTCGAGAAGAGCTGAACATAGCACCATTTCACAACACACTTTTAAAATCTAAGATATCATGAAACAGTCTCAATGTAGCAACCAATAATAACTCATGCTATGGACTTACTCGAAGTCTCAAAATTCTCCGCGGAGGTCTAGACTACTAGGTCATCCCCTAAAAGAACACAACACCTCAACATACACCATGATAATTTAAGATTCATCACGATTATACACAAGATCATATTTTAGACTTAAACCACCCCACATTGAGATTTTTATTAACTCAACTCACTAAGGGAAACACTAATAGTGTAATCAGGCCCTAACCATTTCATAATAACTCGGAGGGTCGTTACATCAGATACCAAATAAACTATCATTTGTTCCCAAACAAACAAAATAAAAATAAGGGAAATATTACCTAATTCGATGAAAAGTTGAGGGAACTTGCTACGCATGTCTGATTTAGTCTCCTAAGTGGCCTCCTCAACAAGGCGGTTCTTTCTCTAGACCTTCACAAATGCAATCTCCTTCGATCTCATCATGCGGACCTCTCTATATAAGATAGCCACAGGTTCTTCCTCAAAGGACAGATTCTCCTCAAATAGAATCGAATCCCAATGAATAATACAGTTCCCATCTACATGATATTTCTTTAACGTGGACACATGAAATATTGGGTGAACTCCGACAAACCCAGAGGCAAAGCCAATTCATAGGCTACCTCCCCCACTACTTAAGAGTTTTAATAGGACCAATAAACCTCAGATTGAGATTACCTCGCTTATCAAATCTTATCACACCCTTCATGGGTGAAACCTTGAGAAGCACTTTCTCCCCTTCCATGAACTCCATGTCCCAGACCTTTTGGTCAGCATACTCCTTCTGCTTACTTCAAGTTGTTAGGGGTTTCTCTCCTATGAGCTTCAACTTCTCTAATGATTCCCTCAAAAAATCGGTACCCTCATGGTTTTACCTCAAATACATTAAATCAACCAATAAGGGACCTACATCTTCTAGCATACAATGCCTCAAATAGAGCCATATAAATACTCAAGTGAAAACTATTGTTATACATGAATTCATCTATTGGAAAGAACTGGTCTCAATGACCACAAAAGTCTATCACACCTGTACGAAGCATGTCTTCCAACACCTGAATCGTTAACTCAGACTACTTATCGGTCTGAGGGTGAAAAGTTATACTAAGGTTCAACCTAGTACCCAACATACCTACAATGTTCTCCAGAAGTTAAAAGTAAACTAAGTACCTCTATCTGAGATAATGGAGACTGGAACCCCATTTAATCTAACCACTTCACGAATATAAATCTTGGCCAACTTCTCTACGTTATAAGTCACTTGCACTTGAACAAATTGTGCAAACTTAGTCAACCTATCCACGATCACCCA
The DNA here is from genome assembly GCA_003996215.1 of Jaltomata sinuosa. NCBI lineage: Eukaryota > Viridiplantae > Streptophyta > Magnoliopsida > Solanales > Solanaceae > Jaltomata > Jaltomata sinuosa. Next base: position 187,943 of record QJPP01003739.1, read on the forward strand.
CACAGAATCAAACTTACCCAAGGTCTTTGGAAGACCCACAACAAAGTCAATCGCTATCCTCTCCCACTTACATTCAGGAATGGGCATTCTCTGAAGTGTCCCTACAGGTCTTTAGTGCTCATACTTGACCTACTGATAATTCAAACATTGCACAACAAACTCAACAATATCGTATTTCATCCTGCCCCACTAATAATGCTACCTCAGATCACAATACATCTTGGTGGCGCCAGGATGTATAGAGTACCCCAAACTATGAGCCTCTACAAGAATTATCTTGATCAAATCATCAACACGGGGAGCACATACGCACCCTTTAATCCTCAAGATACCCTCATCATCAATCACAACCTCTTTGTCTTTTCCCTACAAGGCCTTATCACGAATCTTGCTCAACTGGTCATCTTCAAACTACCTAGCCTTATTTGCTCTAGGAAGAGGACCTTACCTCAACAATATCCAAAACTCCTCTAGACTTAGTCAAACTAAGCCTCATGAAACTGTTAGCCAGAGTCTGAACCTCCCTAGCCAACGGACACCTTGTAGCCTCCAAACTAGCTAGGCTACCCATACTTTCTAGCTTTCTGCTCAATGCATCAGCGACTACATTTGCCTTACTTGGATGGTACGAGATAGTAATGTCATAGTCTTTGAGCAGCTCCATCCATCTACGCTTCCTCAAGTTTAGATCCCTTTGTGTGAACACATGTTGTAAGCTGCGATGGTCGGTAAACACCTCACAATGAACACCAGAAAGATAATGCCTCCAAATTTTAAGAGCAAACACAACTGTTGCCAACTCCAAGTCATGTGCAGGATAATTCTTCTCATGAACCTTCAACTGCCTAGAAGCGTAAGCAATGACATTCTTATCCGGCATCAAAACAACACCCAATCCAGAGCATGAAGCATCACAATAAGCAACAAAATCCTTACCCTCCACAGGCAATGCAAGGATTGGAGTTGTAGTCATCAAGGTCTTGAGCTTTTGGAAGCTCTCTTCACAGTCATCAGACCACTGAGGTACATCTTTTTGAGTCAATCGAGTTAGATGGGAAGCAATAGAAGCAAACCCTTTTATGAACCAACGATAATAACTAGCCAATCTCACAAAGCTGCGAATCTCAGCTACAGAAGTGGGCCTAGCCCAACTCTTAATTGCCTCTATTTTCTACAGATCAACCATAATTCTCTCCTTTGACACCACATGCCCCAAAAAGAACACTGAATCAAACCAAAACTCACACTTTGAAAACTTAGCATACAACTGCTTTTCTTTCAACAATTCTAACAAAATCCTCAAGTGAGCCTCCTACTCCTCCTTACTCTTCAAATAAACCAATATATCATTGATAAACACAATAACAAATAAATCTAGAAAGGGTTTAAATATTTCATTCATCAAACTCATAAAATGTCAAGACCCAACCTACCGGGCCGTGCGGGCGCCTACTCTAACCACCTAGATAGACGAACCCTCACCACTCGTCCAACATGTAACTTGCGGAAATTAAAGTAAACCATTAATCAGTCCATTTTTATACATGAGAATTTCTCTTAAAGAAAATTTTCATAAAATTGACGACTTAAAGAATTTGCGGAAAACCTTTACAACCTTTAAAACACCCTCCCTAGGACCTAGTGTAAGCAGGTAGAAGAGCTACTACAAGATTTATACAAGAAAGAAAAGACACAACTTCCGTCATGGAGTCGAAGGACAGAAGCTGCTGGAGATCCTCATCGCCGTGAACCTATGAAACATCACCAACCCTGCAACCAGACTATACCAAAAAGGTATAGCAAGAGTAGAGTCAGTACAACCACACGTACTGGTAGGCATCATCGGTCGACCCGAATCTACACGTACCATCATATAGGAAAATAGGGAAAAACATGAAATAAACATTATAGCTCCCTCCTTAACCTTTAACCTTAACCCTGACATCTAGGACTTCCCAAGTCTCACTCATAACTAGACTTCTCAAGGTCGCCTTGTCACCCAGACTTCCCAAGTCACCTTGTCACCTGGACTTCCCAAGTCACCTTGACACGTAGACTTCCTAAGCCACCTTTAACCTTTACCCCAGTCAACTACCTTGACTAAATACCCAGACTAAATCCGGCCCACTGCCCAACCAAACCACTTATACCCAAGTATTACCTACCATTTTTCGGACCTTTCCGGACCTCTAGGACAGCTTTACCAACTGGTTATATTAACCAATAATCACACCCAGACTCTCATTCTTCCTCTATATTTACCAACCACATGCAATTCACCTAACCACCATTGACACCTTCAATGACCATCATGGAGCTACATCTAAATCCCTTCTTGGATCACATAACCCGGACCCTCCAAGGGTCCTCCATCCACACCTAAGTATTCAATAGACTACCCCGGTCTACACTAAGACCCACCCTTATCTTATTAACCATGATAATTCATGATTGCCATTATTACACTTAATGACATTAATTTATGAGCACATCACCTGTTTTAAATAGTCCGGACCCACCCGGATCCCCCTCACACATCTAGTGTTAACATCACAAACCTGGTCTACCCCAAGACAAAATAATAACATAATATAGAAACCCGGCCTACACCAAGACCAACTCACAATATACTACAACAACCCGGCCTACACCAAGACCAAACTAATAATATAACATAGCAACCCGGCCTACACCAAGACCAAACCCACAATATGCTATAACAGCTCGGCCTACACCAAGACCAAACTAATAATATAATATAGCAGCCCGGCCTACACCAAGACCAAACCCACAATATGCTATAACAACCCAGCGTACACCAAGATCAAACTAATAATATGCTATAACAACCCAACCTACACCAAGACCAAACTAATAATATAATATAGTAGCCCAGCCTACACCAAGACTAAACCCACAATATGCTATAACAACCCAGCGTACACCAAGACCAAACTAATAATATGCTATAACAACCCGGCCTACACCAAGACCAAACTTATAATATGTTATAACAACCCGGCCTACACCAAGACCAAACTAATAATATGTTATAACAACCCGGCCTACACCAAGACTAACTTAATAGATATAATAAGATTCCCTGTCACTCAAGGACCACCAACAATTATCACATTTTCAATAACACAGGCCGGTCCACTCACGAAACCAATAATAGTCAATGCAATGCAATAATATCAATGCAATGCAACAATATCAATGCAATAATGCAGTAAAATAAACTCGTACTAGGCGTGGTACCCAAGCCAACTGTTAGTATACCCGTACCAGGCGTGGTATCCGTGCCAACCATTTGTTATACCCGTACCAGGCATGGTACCCGAGCCAACCGAATGTCAACAATCCACAGTCAAATAATGAACAAACAACTTGTAAACAAACAAGCAACAGACCATTCAATTCACAGACTGTAAAACAGGACCCTTAGACATTCTACACAATTCCTCTTAGCAATGCAATTCATACAAACACTTAGATAAGAGTATAAAACATACAACATTCACAGGAATCGTAAGCTATCATCTACCCTCATTCCCGGGTATATAACTTAGCCTCGACCTCCGTCTGGAGGCCAGACACACTCCCCCTTTACTTAAGAATAATGAACGGCTCCTTTTTTAGCATAATTTAACAACCACATTGATTTCAGACTTACATAAATAATAACAATGTGAATTACCACCCTTTAGCCCTTAGCAAAACCAACACTACTTATCATGCCCTTCGCATTCCTGAAACCTCACCTAGGAGTTTCCCATTTTTATACTCATTTAGTTATCCTTGAAATTCCCGGTTCCCCAAACCTTCCGGATATTCCAGTCCCTGAGCCCTATCATCTTATCATATCAAGACAATATAAACAACCCCAAACAATTATCAATAACCCACAATTCAATCCAACCAATTTCTAGCACATACATAACTAACACCGAATCCACCAGACTCCATGCCCGGAGGCCTAATCATGGATTCTCCTTTCCCACTATACAATAAGTACAAAATGTAAGCAGGTCTATCTACTCAATGAAAACCTAGCCTACCTGGATGCCAAGCAGGTACAACAGTGCATTTCGAGTCTTACCAATTACAGTTTACAAGTTTCATATTATATCTTGTTCAGATTTACTACTTGCGACTTGATTTTATGTTTTTACCTTACATGCAGTACATTATTATTGTACTAACATCCCCATTGCCTGGGGGCACTGCATTCATGCCTGCAGGTCCAAACAGAAACCCAGACAGACCTCTTCAATAGGAGTTGCAGAGTTCAGCCATTTTGGTAAGCTCCATTCTTCATGGAGCTGACGAGTCAGAGGTCTAGCTTATATTTTGACCAGGTTATGTATATGTACAGCTTATGGGTAGTCCAGGGCCCTGTCCTGGATATGAGATAATTTACTTACTCCTAGAGGCTTGTAGACGTGTATATGTATATCAGTGTTGGCTATGGCCTTGTCGGCCTTGTTATTAGCTATCTACTATGATAATAGCCTTGTCGGCCTTGAGTCCTTTACCTACTATTGAGCTTTTAGTGTTTCAAATTGCTACTCTTAGAGACCTTGTTGGTGTCAGACCCCCAGCAGGTTCAATAGATATACACTCTATTTTGGCACCCTCGGCCTTTTGGGGCTCCGGGTGTCGGTCATGGCTCCCATAGTTTGGGGAGTGACAGGTTCTTCTGTGTTGTTTGTGAAAAAGAAAGATGAGAGTATGCATATGTGCATTGACTACCGTCAGCTGAACAAGTTCACTATTCAAAATAAGGACCTTTCCCCCCCACATAGAGGACTCATTTGATCAACTTAAGGGTGTATCAGTCTTCTCCAAGATTGATTTGAGGTCAGGGTATCATCATTTGAAGATTCAAGTTGAGGATATACCTAATTGGACTAGGTATGGGCATTATGATTTCTTGGCGATGTCCTTCGAGCTTACAAATTCCCCAGCTGCTTTTATGTAACGATCGGGTTCGTCGTTATGGGTAAACATTTCATGCCAAGTTTTGGGTTACAATAATTTCGAGCTGAGAGTTGAAAATTCTGGGATAGGCTAGCCACGACCGAAATTGGAGCGAGGTATAGTCCAGGGCAATCCTGGTAAGGATTGGGTTTGATGTCTTGATTTGAGCTAGTTTTTTGTGTAGCTAAGACATAAAGGAGTTCGGGGGACTTTTCGGAATCGAATTTGGGTAAGTAGAGCTCCTTGAATTCTGGTTGATGCAAAGGGGTTATTCTGGAACGTCGGGGATTCAAGGTGCATTGTAAAAAGGGCTCTTTTCAGGAATTTTTTGACATTATGTCGATGACGAGCACTACTGATCCACCACGGTGATCTTCTCTATAGCAGAGTAATTACCATTATAGAAGAAGTCAAGACGGTCAACCTCCGCCATAGCGGTTGACTCCGCTACGGCAGTACTGCTATAGCGGAGCAGGGACTGCTATAGCAGAGCGACGAGACCAGAAAACCCAGAAAATGGGTTTTTAATTTCATTATCTTCCCTTTAGCCCCAAAACAGATGAGAGCTATTCCAAAAACCCTCCTAGACTGCTCCAAGACTTGGGAGCAATGGAGAGGAGGAATTCTGGTAAAAAGGACGCGAAAGCACGGATTCAAGCCTGCAAAACCGCCAGGAATACCTCCACAGAGCCACCATTGACCTACTCCCAGATACTCAGCCAATATCAATTCCCCCCTTACAGGATGGCTCCTACAGAATTAAGAGAGTAAAGGAACAGTTAAAGGATCTACTCGAAAAAAGTTTCATTAGGCCTAGTACATCGCCATGGGGTGCACTAGTTTTGTTAGTTCGTAAGAAGGATGGGTCCTTGAGAATGTGTATCGATTACCGACAGCTGAACAAAGTTACAATCAAGAATAAGTATCCGCTTCCAAGGATTTATGAATTTTTTGATCAGTTGCAAGGCGCCAAATGTTTTTCAAAGATTGACTTGCGGTCGGGGTATCACCAGTTGCGTGTTAAAGGAGTAGATGTTCCAAACACAGCCTTTAGGACAAGGTATGGCCACTTTGAATTTCTAGTAATGTCTTTTGGTCTTACTAATGCCCCAACAGCTTTTATGGACCTAATGAATCGGGTCTTCAAGCCATTCCTAGATATATTCGTGATCGTATTTATTGACGATATCCTGATTTATTCGCGGTTCGAAGCCAAACATGCTGATCATCTACGTGTAGTATTGCAAACACTTCAGAATCATAAATTATATGCAAAGTTCTCCAAATGTGAGTTTTGGTTGACTTCAGTGGCTTTTCTTGTCCATATAATTACAGACGAAAGTATTAGAGTTGACGGCCAAAAGATTGAAGCTGTAAAGAATTGGCCGAGTTCCTTGAATGCTATAGAGTGGCAAAGTCAAAACTGGAGCTGAAGTCAATAAGGCCTTAAGCCTCTGGAAGCTATCCTCACACTGATCCGACCACTGAAATGGGAAATCCTTCCTAGTCAGCATAGTCAAGGGTGCTGCTATGGAAGAAAATCCCTCAACGAACCGTCTGTAGTAACCTGCTAACCCAATAAAGCT